>JASFXZ010000004.1:19445159-19875690 GCA_032209605.1 Mactromeris polynyma
ATCCGATCTTTACCAAACATGGTGAAAATGTTTGTGGGCATAATATCTCGGCCAAGTTCGATAACCAGCCATATCGCTCAAGTCACTTGGGAGTTATCACCCTTTGATTTTAGAAATTACCTAAAAGTCAATAGGGGATAACGTGTTTGTAAACAAAACAACCCGATTCCGCGCATGCGCAGTTAACTGGTGGGCAAAAGGGTAAAAGGCGGCGGCGCCGTACTATACAACTAATATGGAATGACACGGCGGTAGCCATTAATTTCTTTAATGTTTGACATACAATAATAAATTTGGCATCAATTGCAAGGTAATGCTCCCAGCTTTCCCATGACATAAAAATAATGAAAATCAGAGGTTGTTTTGGTTTTCAAATTAGACTCTGAAAATGGGCATTTTTTTCGTTAAATGAATTTCAAACTGTTTTGGTTCGAAAAACACGGCTGTAGGTATTTCAATTCTCATTTTTACATATATGCATCAAATCGATACCAGATCAAAGGCTTCCAAAAATAAAATAAAAAATTGAAAATCGGTGAATTTTCTGCATCAGAATGTGACTTTGAAAATGAGCACATTTTACGACAAATTATTTTCAATTCGTTTAGGTTTCGAAAAACACGGCGGTGGGTATTAAAATTCGTATTAATAAATTTATGTGCATAAAGTTGGTACCAAATGAAAGATAATGCACCCAGCTTCTAACAATGTAAAATATTGAAGTGTGCGAGTTTTCCAAAATAATTTTTTAGTATGACTTTGACTTTTCTGTATGACATGTGTATGTGCATAAATAATGTGTTATGTGTGAAATGCATCAATAGTAATTGTTAACATGTACACATATCTAACAAAGACAACAACGTGATATGTTTAATTGTGCGTCTATTTACCTTCTTAATTTTACATTTAGCATTATAACATATTCAGCATTTATTTGAGTGTCATTCATACACACACATATTAAGACATAGCGGTAGATAAATAAATACACATATATCACATGTTAAACAGTTTGTCAATCAACTTTGTCTTGGCTGGCGCTAGGTTGAAAGAGTTGGTAGTCAGATTTGATAAACAATTAAATTGTATGGGAATAAATCTTTGCGAAATGTATTGGTTTGAATGGAGTCTAATGGATTTTTGGCTAGCGCTATCCTAGATGTTTACGTTATACATAAAGCATATTATCATTGTTCGGCAGTGCACAGTCAACTTCTCTACCAATGACAAAGTCTACAAAGCCAAGACTCCGTTTTAAATTAGACTAAATTCCTGTACAACTCACGTGATACCACTCAATTCTGCTTGATTTGTTTTCACACATCTTACAACATTTTTAATGACATCCGGTAATTTACATGTACAGACGTATTTTATTGTTTGAAACTTATCTTCTTTACAAGTTATTTTCGGCATTTTCATAACTTTTTGAAACAGTTCAGATTTGTCATTTTATGAGCATTTTATGAGATGCATCCTCATAGCGGGAATATCAAATCTAACATTGGTGATTTCACAATTAAAGTTACAATGCACAAGTTATGTAACATATGCGATGGCAAATACACAACAATCGGATGTGTTTGTTTGCCTTTGTACATCAGGTATTATCACATTTATCGCAAGTTTTTTAGATTCGCCCACATACATTTGTGACAGCTGTATGCTGATATTTGTGTTCACAGTTCTGTTCTTTAAACTGTCTAAAACATAAAAGTGTGGAGTTGAGTTTGTTTACAATTGCCACCGGGATAACAAAAACATAACATAAACGGAGCCAGTTGAATGTTTTTATACGACGTTATTATACCCATTGGTAAACTTCCGTCCATCAGCATATAAATATTATTGACACTTCTCAACTTTATTTGTATATATGTGTCTGATGGTGACAGCAAAAACTGATTGGATGCATATTGGACTCCCACTGGGCCAGACACTGTGAAATGCTGATAAGGGGGCTGAATAAGATTGATATCTAGATAGTGCACGCCGGGGATACTATTGTTTATTGCATAACATTATATAAGTTGTCCAACACAATACTGGCCTTGTTTCTGCCTCTGTTTCTGATTTTTATCATGTTAAATTATAGGTATAATTTCTGGAGTTTGTAGAAGTATGTGTTGCAGTATTTATTGAAGATTTCGGAAATAATACTAATAGTGTAAATTATTGTCTGTCCCTATTTTGTAATGTCCGTCCCCACACTAAATTATTTGCTTTAAAGACTAATTGTCAATTTTAAGAAATAATTGTTACTGCATGAACTTTTGACATATATTATATAATCTTTTGGATGATTATAATAGACACAATATCCTTATATTTTCAAAAAGATGACAAATCTTTGCATTTTTAGTTGCAGTAGTTTCAAATAATTATGTTAGATGATCAACTATGAAGTTGATTTTTCTTTCTTTCTGGACAAAATAAAAGTTGTCTATGTACATAAATATTTCCTAAAATGACTTTTATTCACACTTAATAATATTATACATAAGGGGACGGACATTACATAGGTTGATGAGTCGACAGGTCCAGTTTTTCCTGTCAATGGCAGATAGCTACTGTTTCCTTCGCTCTTAATTCTTCTCATTAGGAATTCTGTGCCATGAAATCATAAACCCTTTCCCGCTTGTGTGTACAACCAACACCTATGAAATACTGAATCATAACTTAAAGAATTAACAATTTAGATAAAGGGAATTAGCGTTATAAACAATATATGGCGCTGTAACCGGATATCGACTTTCTGCCCACCAGCAATGTTTACATTCGTATAACAGGTGCGCGTGACGTCACAGCGTTATCCCCTATACTGGGTCACATGTATTTCAGTAACAACCATCATTCTACAAGAATGTTTATCACCATAATCTGTAAAGTTGTTCACTTGGTAATTTTGATACACATTCACAAACTATGAGCAGAATAATAGCATTTACTTTTGTGACAAAGGCTGGAAGTGGAGGCATTTGTGTCCTATGGACACATTTCTAGTTCTAAAATTATATCAGTTTTTCTGTCTACTTTTAGAAACTGACAGACTGTTGCAAATGTATGAGGCAGCTGGATCGTAGCAGATGTACGAGGTAGCCAAATTGTTGCAGATCTAGATTGTTGTAGATAGTAGATGTACGAGGCTGCAAAAGTAAAATCATGGCTGCAACAACATTCAACAGTGCAGAGATACGCTGCTCTGTTGTAATCAATCTTGTTGGCTGTGAACCAAAATATTTGAAAAAATTTGATTTGTTTCTGCTTACCATATTTGAAGGAAGCATTTGTATAATAGCTGCAAAATCACCCATGAATAAAGATTTGATCCGTCTATGGTTTTTAGATAGACCTTTGAAACAAAATGACGACATATGTCTGTTATATTCGAAGATACCCAAAACTGAAAGTACTGTCACTGCTGTTTATACAGAATGTAATAATAATGTTTTTAATACCTCACAGACAAAAGTTACTTATAATCATCATCAGAGACATCACAGAAATCACTCATTTTCACACTGTCCTAATTCCACAATCAGAAAAGATTGTGTTGTGAAAAGATTGAAACAAAAACTACAAGAGCGGAGAAAATCTAATGAAATTGCTGAAGTAGAGGTCAATTCTGTGGAAGGGTGTGATACACAAGATAGCAATTTTGGTGCAGAACTGGATAATGAACACCAACAAGAAAACAATCTGAATGTTGGGAATGATGTTTTAAATGATATTGATCACAGTAAGAGAAATAAAGATAAAAACTCGGTAACAAAGGAAAATCAACCTACTTTCTCCATTCCAAGTGTTCATAATGAAGACAAACTGTCAGATAATGAAACAGCTTCAAATTCTACTGATCCACATAATGAAAAGCGTTTTCCAGGTTCACAAAACAAAAACCAAGGCTTTGAAAATTTACCAAGTCAAAGAAATACATCGGTTGGGGCTGAAAATGATCATAAAAGGGACAAGGATCATGATACAATCAAAAGAAAGCAAAAGAAGCCATTCAGAGATAAGAATGAAGTACTATTTGAAGTAGAAAATGATTCACTAGGGTGTTGTAAATTACAGAAAGAAGATGGCAAGAATGTGGAATATTCTTGGTTAAACCAACAACTTAGGGATTTGACAAATTTACCATCAAGTGAAATAAGAAGACATACTACATTGGTTGTTTACCCTGCAAAACGATCCAAAGGCAGTGGTAAAAGTGGTAACAGAAGGGGTCAGGCTAACAGAGCCGGTACATCTAGAGGAGCTGATGGATCTGATGGAACTCCTGATCTTCCTACTCAAGTAACTGATACAAGCACAGAAAGCTTGAACCGTCCACCGCGGGACCTAGTAGTAACATCAACTCATCCTGTTGTTGGCTCATTTACGGCTTCAACTTTACCCATTCCAACTATTGGGACTATAGCACAGGAACAGGATTTGATTTCTAGAATTAGGGGAGAAAGGAGGACAAGTGGTCAGGACCGTCCTGTTGTTCCTGCCAGGTACCCGGACTATATGAACCAACCTGCAAGACAACAATCTTTCAGAAACTGGCCATCTACTTCTGGTCAGGATGCGTCAAGGATGGCTGTGTATGGATTCTTTTACACAGGTATGTGTCTGTTCAAATGCTTAATTGTTGTACAGCGTGTTTGTTAGTATTAGGCATTTAGTTGAAAAAAATACCAGCTAGGGACTGTAATTGAATTGTAATGTTGAATGATGACATGTTTTTTATTCTCTAGACTGTAGATGTTGCTTTAAAATACTTTTCAAAAAAAAAATGGTATGATTTCTACAGTTTTTCCCTTTCATTGGTGCGCTAAATACAATGAAAAATGGGGGTCACCAAATTACTTTTTGAGAAAATGGAGTTGAACACGCTCACTTTCTCATTAATATTCCATAAATATTGGATTTGTGTGTGATTTAACAAAAATATGTTATCTTTTTACAAAATAACAAAAATAGTAGTCATATATTTTATGGTATAAGAGCCATTTCAATGAAAACAAATGAGAAAAAATAGAAAAGTTAATTAACTTTTTCCAAACTAGGTTGATAATTCTTGTATAGCATTAGGAATTGATATTCGTGACAACAGTCGGTCACTAACTAGGAATTTCCTGTATTGAATTCTATTTTGATACATTAGTGTAAATTTTAAGAAACCATTTGTACTTAAAATAATTTCCAAAAAAGCATCTATAGTGGGTACACAGTGCATAAATTATACAATTATTTAATTTATTAAATCATTGTTACTTACATAGATATACTTGCTGTAGGATGGGTATTTTCCAATTCATTATTATTTGGAGCATTACTAGTTGTCGCTTTATAGCATTTAAATGCAGTCTAAGCCTGAGTACCCTTTCCTGTGTGCGTTTGCTAAGTGAATTTATTATACCTCACGTGACTTTGCCTTGTTAAATTTCCATATACACGCTATAAGCAAATCTGTAATGTTATCCTGTAACATAACGTTTGTACCCTGTGACATAATATTTTTACACGGCGCCATAAATTTTAAAAATAGACAACGGGAAATTCCAATAATAATCATTCATCTGATGTTTTCTGTTTACGCCTCGGTTGACATTAACTTTCTCAGGTTAACATTATAAACACCCTCCATGGGATCTGATATTTATATATTACCGCGTTTATAGCGATAACCTAGCATTTAAAGCCTTGCGAACACTACATTTCCTAATCCATCCTAAACTACTTCAGTGTTGAATATGCGCAGAAGGATGTGACGAAACTTTAAACTGCACCTGCTTTTTATCTATTGTGTGTGATTTTTTTGGCAATATAACTTCTGGGGCTATAATTATATCAATTCAAATGGCTATTAAACCAAAATTACCTGTATTGTTCCACTTGTTCAATTTTTATGGATTTAAGTTTTTGGTTTGATTTCATGACTGGTCTGTTTGAATCGTTTATGTATGGCCCTTGAATTTTTTTGATAAGTTATCGCCCCTTGTAGAAGAGGCATGGATTTTTTGCTCCGTAAATCACATGGAGTAATTTCAAATTTGAAGGACTACTGCTTGATTTTTTGTGGCTAAACATCTGTGAATAAATGGTGGAATAAAGTAGGCTTCATGCCGCCGAAGAAAATTCAAACGAAAAAGGACACTACAAATAAACCTAAACGGGGTAAAAGGAAAAATATTTCGCCATTGTTTTCGGATAATACACAAAGTTTACACAGTGCGGATTACACACAGAAACCCGGTTCTACAACCTCTACACAAGTGAACGGTCTATCTGGTAGCGAAAATAACAACGTGAGTACCAACAGCAAACGTTTTCATCCTTCTTCACCAGAATATTTTATATTTGACTCAAGCAGCATGGCAATGAATCTTTCGCAACCGTTTGGAGGACAATACATGCAACCTGCACAATATGCACCTCAACAACTAACGGCGATGTCAGCGATCCCTACCGTTGCTTCTCCAACTTCTCAACCCCCTCCTTGGGTTACAACTATATTAGAAGATATCAGAAGCATAAAAATTTCTGAACATAATATTTACAATTATCGTAGGGTAAACAAAGATCACGTGATCGATATAAATGGTAAACGCCTACTTCAGTTGTGCAAAAATACAAACCTTTTAATCGGAAACGGTCAATTACATTCCGATGCCAATATTGGCGAATATACATTCTTAAATACAAACGGCGCGAGTGTAGTAGATTACTTCATTCTAAACAGAGAAGATTTTGACCATATTAAAGATTTTAAAATTATGCTCCCCAATGAATTGTCTGACCATTGTGCATTAAATATATGTATTGAGCTTACCCGCCCACCAAATGTACCACGTGACGAAAATATCACGCACGAACAATTTATATCGTGGGACGAATCGCGGATTAATACGTTTCGACTAAAACTATTAAATAATAGTGATACACTACAGCAATTAATATGTAATATAAACAATCGTAGTATTGACGAATCTGTCCATTCATTCACACAATTTATGCAAATTAATGCGTTTAGTGTATTTGGAAAAGAACGTAAACAAAACTCAACATTTCGAACAAAAAGGAAACGCAGCGGGCAAAAACAATGGTTTAATAAAGAATGAACACACTACGAAGCAAGAAAATGTTACAATACCGCACGGAATATATTTAATAGAAATAAATCAATTGAAAATAGAATAATTTTTGTTTATAACAAACGACACTATACTAAAGTGAAGCATAGATATAAAACGCGTTTCGTAAAACAAGAAGGTGAACGAATAACGCAATTAGCAAAGACTTGTCCGAAATCATTTTGGAAAAACGTAAGAACACAATATAAAAATATTAATGTAAATTCGAATAAACTTAATATTGACGACATGTTCGTCCATTTCAATAATTTATATGGAATTGAAACAAATGTACAACAAAGTCATGATGACAATGAAAATTTAAATCAATTTGATGACGATTTAGACGCAGAATTTACGCTTACTGAACTTAATTGTGCAATTTTTGCCCAAAATAATTCAAAAAGTCCAGGTACTGATCAATTGATATCTGAGATCTTTAAAAACTCTTATGATATTATTTCACCCTTTTTAATTAAATTATATAACAAAATATTCCTAGATGGTGAATTTCCACAAAGTTGGGGAGAGGGAATAATTATACCCATTTTTAAGGGAGGTAACCCAGATGAAGCAAAAAACTACAGAGGTATTACATTAAACAACATTATATCAAAAATTTATTCGAAATTATTAGTAAATCGACTAACAAAATGGACAGAAAAACATGAAAAACTCATCGATAACCAATTTGGCTTCCAAAAACATAAGTCTACAGTAGATTGCATTTTCATTTTACATGCAATTATTACCAAAACATTGGCAAGTAAAAAGAAATTATATGTTGCTTTTCTTGATTGGGAGAAAATGTTCGATAGGATAAATAGAACATATTTATGGCAGAAATTATTAAATGAAGACATAAGCTCGAAATTTGTGAAAGCTTTTAAATTCATGTATGATAGAGTTAAATCCTATGTACTCCATAATAATACCAAATCGGAATACATCAACTCAAATATAGGAGTAAAACAGGGTGACCCAGCTAGTAGTTTGTTGTGCCTCATATTCTTAAACGACATTTTAAATAACATCAATTGTAGCATAAGTGGCATTCTTCAAATAGACGAACTACAGGTTTTCTTATTATTATTTGCAGATGACGCTGTTTTATTCTCACATGATCCAAAATCTTTACAGTCGATGCTTAATGACATAGAAACATACTGCAATACATGGGAACTACGCCTAAATGTAAACAAAACAAAAATAATGATCTTTGAGAATGGTCGTCATACTCATTATGACTTTTATCTTTCTAATTCACAAATCGAAGTAGTTAAATCATTTAAATATTTAGGAGTTCATCTATATAAAAACGGTAACTGGAATCGTACCCAAAAAAATATTGCACAGCATGCATCCTTTGCACTTCATAATCTCTTTACTGTCTACAACCAATTAGATTTACCAATAGGACAAAAAATAAAATTATTTGATTCAATTGTTGCACCTGTTTTAAATTATTGGGCTGAAATCTGGGGATATCATGAGGCAAAAGACATTGAAATTATTCACTCTAAATTTTGTCGAAAAATACTATGTGTCAAAAGATCTACTAACCTCAATGCAATTTACGGAGAAATTGGTCGAACTCCAATGTCTATTAGACGAAAATGTATAATAATTAAATATTGGTTAAAAATATTAAAGTTAAATAACCACTCATTGTTATTCAAAACATATAATATGCTTAAAACAGATGTAGATAATGGTTGTGTATATAATAATTGGGCGTTTCAAGTAAAACGTATTATTGATGAATGTGGGTTATCATTTATATGGCTAAACCAATATGAAATATCAATTAATTATAACCAATTAAAACAAAGAATATTAGATATGTATTATCAAGGTTGGTACTCATCAATTAATAACTCAGGACGCTTAAATACATACTGTTTATTTAAACATTCATTTTCGTTGGAACTATATTTTAACTTCATTAAAAACAAAAAATTTAGAATAGCTCTAACCAAATTTCGAACTTCTTCTCATGACTTGGAAATTGAACGCGGAAGATATCAAAATCAACCTAAAAATCAAAGAATTTGTAATTATTGTAACTTAAATATGATAGAAAATGAATATCACTTCTTACTTATCTGTCCAAAATACAGAAATCTTAGAATTCAATACTTAAAACGCTATTATTACACCTGGCCAAATATACAGAAATTTACGAATCTTATGTGCGGAAATCCAAAAACTATCTGTAATCTTGCGAAATTTATTTACTTTGCCAATTTATGTAGAAATCAAACAAATGTATGAAAATGATGTAAAATTTGTATGCTCTTTGAAAATCCATGTATTTCTTCTACATGTTGTATAGAATAGATTATTGTTTGCTATAAACATTGTAATATGTTTTATGCAATAAATGATATTATATTATATTATATATATTGAATTGAATAGCTAAAATTGTGAAAGTTTATGATTGCTCAGCACATCAAATAATTGTAAGCTCATAAAATATTGAACGAAACTTACTTGTAGAATATTGATTTGCCACTAAATTTTTGGCCTGATTAGTAATCTGACAGTTTATCTAGTTTATCAAGCATTATGACCCTTGACTGAATAAAATACTGCCAAAACTTGAATCTTCAAGTTTCATTTGCAGACCCAGTTGCTGGACTAAAATCTTTAAAAATCCTATCAAAATTGCTATAATTAGAGCTGTCATTGTTTCGGCAAATTATAGGGCCACCATGGCCCTCTTGTTTATTTTATCTACATGAGACATGGTCAAAACATATGCCTTAATAAGATCTAGGTCAAGATTGAAACTGGGTCATCCAAGGCCAAGTACTAGGTCACCGGATCAAATGATCCTTGTTGATTCTCGGGAGGCTGCATTTTCTACCGGAATTACATAAAACATTCTGATCAAGTCCAGTTAGGTATTTGGTCATGTCACAAGGTCAAATCATGGAAAATTCTCTTGGACTCTCTTGAAGTCAACATGGCAATGTACTCAGGTGAGCGATATAGGGCCACCATGGCCCTCTTGTTTTAAATATAATCGTACTATGAAAAATATCATAATCAATACCGTTTCTATCGATGACAGCTCTAGCTATAATGTGTATAATCTAATTCAGTTAGTTTCGCAATACTGTTGTAAGAATATAAAACCCTTGTATCAACACTACATGTAAATTTCCATAATTTTTTTTTATTAAGTTGCAACAGGGCCTTCACTCTTTCAAACCTGGTCACCATATTCATCTTAATGAATCAAGGCCGTACATGTATTAAATTGTGTCAAATGGGATATAAAAAAACTAGGTCATAAGGTCAAATCATAAAAAAAACTTGTTTACATTCATGCAGCTCCATCTACATTAACAGGGCTAGCGCTGGCTTTTTTTTTTCTTGAGCCAATTTGGAACCGGTAGGTTTCAGTAATTTGCGGGCTATATTACAGCGCGCAATCGACAAATAGGTAGTGGAGTTTGTGGTCTCAATCCCCCCCCCCAATATTCCATGGCATAGGACTTATTTCACTGTAATCCTTTTTAGTGTTTCTTTGTAATTGCTTTAGTCTACAAATCATTTCAATAGAGCTTGTAGGATGATTCACTGTAGCACTGTTATTTTATTTCTTGTTTATTTTATTCTTGTAATTAAAGTTTAAACAATACATCTCATTATCAAGTATTCATTAATCAAATTGAAAAAAGAAGACAATGTATACTCCCAAACACAAGTCACAGTCACGTGCAAGAAGCAATATATTTTTAAAACACTCAACTGTACATAAAAACTAGGCCACAAATAAACATAAACTAAACATACAGTGATGTAAATTATATGTGAATAGTCATAGCACAGAGTATGAGACATAAATCATTAGTTTATACAGGCAAAAATAATAGTTATCTGAATTTATCATAATAATTTTCATTCCTCGTAAAATTCGGAGTGGACGGCATTACGGACCGTACGGTACGGATTTTATCGTATACTAGACACGAAAACGAAAGTGATTGCATGGTTATCACAGACATTGAGAACCGGTCTCAGCCGCTTTTAACCGCATTTATCATCAACATTTAGTGGAATAAAACATTCGCCTACGGTAAATTTAGAAACTCATACATTTCGACGGGACAGCTTTTCGACTATTTGATTTTTCTTGAGGCATTTTCCGAAAATAAACGGTGATTACTGAATTTTTTCATCGGACAATTTGTCCGACTATAACAGAAATTCTATCGGTCAAACTGAAAATATACCGGACATGTCCGACTCCGACCTATTCGTGTTTGACCAATATAGTTCTCTGCAGTGTTGTTATTATTATGCGCTTCACAGGTCTATCACGTGTCGGGTACGCGGGACGTGATTTGATTGGTTAAAAGGAGATTTTGTGACAGGCGACAAGCTCCACCTCCGATTGTTTTTGGTAAACATGTGTATAATTATGGTATTATACACGAACGTGTCATAAACAGGATATCAATTGGGGCCCTTTAATATGTACGCGAGGTTATACACAGACATTGAGAACTGGTCTCAGCAGCTTTTAACCGCATTTATCATCGAAATTGAGTGGAATATAACATTCGCCAACGGTAAATTTGGAAAGTCATACTTTTCGACGATTTGATTTTTCTTGAGCCATTTTTTGTTTTCTTGATTAAACTTGGTTGGAATGTTTTGAATTTATGAATGACATCTATTTCAGTTGGCTAGGTTTCTCATGTACTCGGGTGAGAGATACAGGGCCATTACATCCTTCTTGTTTAACGTAGAAGGATTGTTGGCTGTCTGTGGGCGTGTATTGTCCATCAACATTTATATGTATGACATCTCCTTCTGATCCTTTGAATCGATTTCGTCACAACTACACAGGAATGATTCTTGAATGGGTCTTGTTTCTTATAAATTATATATATAGTGGAAACTATAAACAACATCTCCTCCTAAACCACTTCACTGAAGTTCTCCTCCAGTTATATAAATGGTTCCGGTCTGCGGAGTAAGTAGGTCACATGAGCTAAAATAGATTTTAAAGTGAAAATCATCTCGTGAAAACCATAAGGTGTAGAATTTTGATTATTGGTGTGAAGGGGAGCAGGTCAAAATGTACCCAAGTCAAAATGTACCCAATATTTTTAAGTCAAAATGTACCCAAATGAAAGTCAAAATGTACCCAACATTTTTAAGTCAAGATGTACACACATTTTGTTCCACATATATCCATCCATCAAGGAATATTATTTGCCACTAGATGTTTGTATTTTGATTGAGTTTTCAGAATCAATTTTCAATATTATTTGTAAAATATGACATAAAGTATCCAAACATATACCTTCTGGTCAAGATATAATTAAGCTCAATCATGTATTCCAATTAAAGTTGGCCAAAGTTTGTTCACATGATAAAGAGTGTGAATTACAACTTTAATTATGTCTTGAAATTTGTGATCTTCATATCCATTGTGAAAAAAAATGTTAAGATGAATATTTCTGTTAATTTTTGTTGTGGTAGCAGTGTTTTTCTATGTGATGGATTATCCAAAATTATTAAAAAGGACATATACTGTGATACAAATTTTTGAAAGGTAACTAAAGTTTTGTGAATTAAACTCACTTTTAAATTCACTTACAAATTTGAAAACTTTCATCATACAAGTATGCTCACATAAGTGCTTACTCACATTTTTTTAAAACAACCATTTAAATAAATTATCACTTCTTATAAACATTTTACTATGTTGGGTACATTTTGACTTTCATTTGGGTACATTTTGACTTTCATTTGGGTACATTTTGACTTTCATTTGGGTACATTTTGACTTTCATTTGGGTACATTTTTACCAGAAGGTGGGTACATTTTGACTTGGGTACATTTTGACTATAATCCGTGTGAAGCATTATCTAGTAGTCCTCCTTATTGTATAAGTTATTTAGTTCCATCAAAAACATGGCCACCAGGCCTTGTTCCATATATGTATATAGTGGAAACTATAAACAACATCTCCTAAACTGCTTGGTGGATTTTGACTGAAACTAGATCAATTTATTGTCACATTTATAGTCTAATTCAGCCAAAATGGCAGCATACTCAGGAGAGCGATGTAGGACCATAATGGCCCTCTTGTATTTTTATTTTCTCCTATACAGGTCAGGTAGATCTCATCCGGTGTTTTCAGTGTGGTATTGGGTTAAAGGATTGGGGACCTGGAGATGAACCCTTGTTTGAACACATAAGGCATTCACCACAATGTCCCTTTTTAAGGGATCTACTTGGAAACGATCTGCTTATTGCATACAAGGTAATATAAATACAATATGTACATGTGTACATAGAAAAATCTCTCTGAAAACTTGTTCTTAAGTAAATAATGAATGAAATTAACATTTAATGGTAGATTGCCCAAAATACCAATTTTCGTAAATATTTTGTGTACAGCTTAAATCTGTTCTTGAAACCACTAAGTAGTGGCAGCATACTCAGGTGAGCGATGGGAATAATGCATTTCTAACACCACTACTAAGTCTTGTGAATTGATTTACACAAATATTTAATTTCAGGAAAACTTGCATATGAATGGCAATCAGCCTGGAGCCAATGCACCAAATTCTGGTTAGTGCTTTGTTCTGTTATCTTGTTTATTCATAGCTTGCCACATATACCTCTCCTCTGTTTCTTTTTAAATTTCTAAAAACATTTTTCTCGACCAATGAATTTTGACCAGACAAGTTGGGCAGTCAGACATATTTGGGAACTCCAGTATATTACTCACAGTTTATGCTTTATCATGCATCAAAGTATGTCTTCTAGTGAAATATTTTTGGAGAATTCTATCTACACTTATCATTATGTATCGGTGACACGCTTTTCACTTTCAAGTTTCAGTTGTCAGGTTATACCTACCTGTACATAGATCTGATATCTGCTTATATATGTCTTAATGTACTTGTTTGCTGTAGGTTTTTGTTTTAATGTTTACCTAACCATACCTTATCGTATAAACCATGAAAGCTACAGACTGAGCAGTATGAAAATATCAAATTACATGAGACAAAACTAGACATATTCTCTACCCAATCCAGTAACGAGCACAGGGAATGTATAATTTGTATGTGAGGAAGCTATCCTGCTGGCTTTCAGAAGAGCGGTGGTTCTATACAAGTGCCCGCCTAAGCCGATACTAACGTTAGGGCACCTGGGGTCTTCCTCCACCCAAATAGCCGGAAAAGTCACTACATGAACCTGGCTGTATATGTGACTTGAACTCCCATTAGAAAAACACAAGTACAGGTAGAGGATCCTACCCTGAACTGACCTCACCAGCAAGATTTTATGCAGGCTGTCAAGTTGGCCCTACTTTTCCTTCTTTTTTACATGCTCCCTACTTTTTCCCTACTTTTTCTTGAAAGAGCCCTACTAACCCTACTTTTTCAATTCTGAGACGTTAACTTAAAATATTTATTTCACCTGCATGAAGCACAGAGGGCTAATCATGGAGAATGTACAGTGTAGTGAACATTTACCATTTTTGATATTCCAAAAGTAAGGAATCATCCCTGCTATCCCTACTTTTAGGCAATAAAATACCTACTTTATCCCTACTTTTTGAAAAAAAGGCGAGTTGACAGCCTGACTATGATTCAAAAGAATTTTAAGTTCCATAGTTTTAATTGTGGGGTCATCTGGTCATTATTTGTGGCTCTAAATACAGTAATAACATCTATTGTTACCAACAAAACAAACTGTGAAACCAACTTGAATGTATATCGTCTGAATGTTACATCTAGCTTAAAATATTTGTTTTAACGGTTTACATGAATCTTGACATCGCCCAGGTAAGCATTAATGAAATATTTTGAGACTGAGTCACTTGATTGGTTGGTCACATGTAACTAAACAGAAAACGTCGTAATAAATGTTTTGTTCTGTTATTTTAACTTTGCAACTATAATAAGACTTGACAGAAACTGTTGTAAAATTGACTGAAAACTGTTGTGTTGGTTGTTCATCACTTGTTGGATACACGGAGGGGGGGGGGGGGGTTCTTCCTCTGTGCGTCTGATAGTGTTTCCTTGAAAAGATATTAAAAATAACGGTTCTTTGATTTTGTCAGGTATATCTCGTCTGGTTTTTTTGTTCAAAAATTAAATTTTGAAATGAAAATGCTACAAGAGATTCAGCAATTGGAATCTATTATACTACGTAATACTAAAATAGTAATGTGGTTTAACTGATTATTACTAAAACTGTAACATTTATTTGTTCATGTGACACCTCTATCAAGTAAACACATCATATTGTATGTTGTATAAAACATATATGTGTAAATGGCCTGGAGCCTTATGCAAATAAATTTACAAAGCATTCCTCCCATTGGTAAAGACTTAAACATTGTCACTGATCATATGGCCGTGTCTGTGTGCATATTTTTATATACACTGCACATAATGTCTGATTAGTTCATTTATGTCAGAGGGCGCTTAGGAGTACAGGGTTTTCCCTAGGATTTTTCAGCTAGAGATCCTTGGACCCTTGTGTTTGACAAATTTGGGGTTATTAGCAAATTTGTAGGGTCCCAGATAAGCAGTTTATACTTGACAAAAGTTTATTTTAAGGGGTCCAAGGGATGCACAGTAAGTTGAGTCCCTAGAAAGAAAATGGATTCAGGGACTCAAGATTTCTGCGTCAGGAAATCCCTGGGAGTATACACACCAAAGACAGATGGATATGTTCATCTGTTCATAGGCAAACAAAGCTTGCCCAGTCAACGATCAAAATAAGTAGAATGAAATCGGTCCAGATGATGTTTGTGCAGTGAAGCCGCAACATCTGCGGCAGTCCAACTCAGTCATATTTAGAAACTTATATATTGTACCATGAAATTATTTGTTTGATGATATTTACGTTTTTGAATTTTCATTTACTGTTTATAATGTATCAATAAAACTCAAGTTACCAATTGGATAGTTCATTCAGTGTGTATACAAATATTGTGGTCTGATATATTCTCTATAAACTGTATAATTCTACATGTCTATTTGTACAAATCATGTACATATAGAATACTTGCACTGGTGAACACCATTGATATCAGAATAATTAATTGGAATTCCAAACATGACTTGTATATTCAATAAAGTAATAACGTTCTGGTTATATTACGTGTTACTGTATGGGTCTCCTAGAAACGAGGAGAAATCCAATATGTTGGTTATATTCGGTAACACTGCATTTATTGTTTCGATCTTTGGTTTTCAAGACGCGAATTGCATTATCGATCAGTTGACATTTGCAATACATGTTTGTCTTTGTTCAAGCAGTATGTTACATCTTGATTGATTGTTGTTGTATTTATTACGCATTGTAATCAACTTGTAAGTTCTACAGTCGAGCTCCGATACTATGGTATCTGTAAGTAATCGGGATAGTCGTATGCATATAGCTGGCCTGAGTCATTGAGATATTAATACAGTAGAACTTGAAACCTCAAACAGTTTTGACTCGAACACGGTAGATACATAGAACAACTACTTAAGTCCCGGCGAAATCCCTTCTTATTTAATTTTATCTAACAGTAGATCACTTGAACGCTGGTAGGTCTAACACTCCAACATGATCTGCGGTTCCTAGCTACCATTTCATTATTTTTCACCATAGATAGGTAAAAAAATACAGTACTTAACACAATTGATTGATCAGTTGAAATCCTTTTGTTTGTTGAGGGTGAGATTGAGTAAAAAAAGTAATAAAGGGCTCAAACTAATTGCTAGATCCAACAGCAGTTAGAGGTTTCGAAGTTCTACTGTACATTTCAGTATCATATGATGTACAGAAATAGAGATGTACATGATTTGGCATAGGATGAATAGGATAAATTTTCCAGAGGAGCAAGTTACCAACATTATGCCGAACACTGACATTTGAAATATTTTACTATAATTTATACGCTGTCACTTTTTGTGTGGCCATTTAAATGATTTAGCCATAAACATTTACATATTTTGAATAGTAACAGTTTTGAATCAAACATGTTAACCTGTAACAAAAATGTTTAGGCTGTTGTTGAAAGTGTATTGTTGGATTGACATGGGAAAGATGTCAGTGAACAAAAACTTATAATAATTTCAACTAATGGGAAAGACAAAACAGCAGCTTTATGCCTAAAATTCATACTGCACAATTGTTGTTGCGTATTTCTTTAGACATTTATTACAAGTTCTCAGGGGAGGGGGGTTAAGTTGGATTAGCAAACCGTTCCAGTACACTAATTTTTGTGGAATAAGTAATTGTGTATTGCTATTGTACTGACAGTCAATTAAGATAAATGAAGTCATTTCTCAGCAACCAAAGTGTGCATAGTAGGTTAGGACATACCTAAATTGTAATGAAAATGAGATTTAATTACAAAATTAATTGACTTTTCCACTAATTACTTGCTTCGCAAAACCTAGCTACCTATTCGAAAAAAACGTACAAAGCTGTTGTGAAAATAACGTAAAGCCAGATAATAGACAATGTATCATTTCTAATGCTGTAATGCAGTAAACATGATAAAGATATAACTAAACAACTTGTTTCTTTATAAAACATTTGAAGTCTAACAGAAAAAACTGACTAGTTTTCACTCACTATTTTCAAACAATCAAGTTAAATTGAGAACAGATTTACAAAAATATAGGTAAATACGACACATCAGTTACTTACCTTAGCAATTTTTGAAACTTATGAAGATGTTTTTTTGGCTCAAAGAGCTCAACACCAAGGCTCATGTGGATGCTTAACAAACATTTAAAATGGCATGGCAAATTTGGTAATTAAGTTTGCTCATTTTTTGTTAATCAACAATTCACAGGTAACAGGACAAGAAATCCCCCGTATGAAACTTTACAGAGCAGACTTGACTCCTTCTCAAACTGGCCATCCACCGCCAGACAGACACCTCAATCATTGGCTGAAGCTGGTCTGTTCTACACAGGTGAGTAAGCAACTTGTCTGACAAGTAATTTATGGAAACAATTGTCATTGATGTGCGGCAAGACTGGATTCCAAATCTAACAACTTTTGAAAATGAATTTTATGTCTTTGAGGCATAGAAGGCGAGGGGTAGAATGCCTGACTTCGGTTCCCAAGGTCTAGAGTTGGAGACCTACATTGAGTGGGGTTTTATCTCTAACTTCATTTATCCCTGAGTTTGGAATGAGTACTGGTTAACAACCCAAGAAGCATTGATAGCAATCAATACAAGTACAATCTTTCCCAATCAATGTAAAATAAATAAGTTTCAACTAATGACTTGGATTTCATTCTTGTATATATGAATTTTGTTTGTATAAACTATGTTCCCACAATCGTACAAGGGCACTATAAATTTTAATGTGAAAACCGATAAGTATGAAGTATTGTACAAATATCGCATTTAATTAATGATAAGAAATTCTTTTGGTATCAGTTTTATCCTATTGAAATTGATTAACATTGAATACTGCACATTGTTGTATTTGCGTTTATTTATCGTCGCCACCGGTTTCCCATATGGGCGACGCCTCCAGAAAAATGTTAGTCATATTTTTGGAGGATAGTGCATGATACAGGAGATGCTCCAGTTCCAGAAGCACCCCTGGTTCTTTTACATGCTCGATGTAAAGCATCATACATGGGACCTCGGTTTTTAAAGTCTCGTCTGAAAGACTATTAGTACGGTCAGTGATGGAGCGGGGAATCGAACCTGCGATCCCTGGATTACAAGTCCAGCGCGTTACCACTGGACTACGGATCTGCTACTGCACAGATTAAATGACAAGTATATGTTGAATTGATTGAGCATTTTTATATGCATTTGTTTTATGATTCAAGTTTTAAAAGATTTTCTGGCAAAACTAAACCTGTAGCTAAAATCAATTTTATAAAACACTAAACTCAATGTCTAAAACTGAACTTTGAGACCAGTCTCAAAACTCGGCCAAGTGGTTGGTTGTTTCTGAACTCAGTCTCAAACTGACCAATGGTGCAGCTGCATTGTAAGACTAGTCTACAATCTCAATTTTAAAATATTTCAGACTCTGAAAGCTGGGGTGTAAATGCCTAGGGATAGTTTATTTATTCATTGTAAATACGTTCATATTACATGTGTTTTGCTTCTTTTTATTGCACTGTTTGGAAAGTCTGATAATCATTTACAGTCTACATTCATTATTATGGTTGACCAAAATAATGGTCTACGGTTGCTATAAAGGGTTTCAAATTTTTAAATTATTGCAATAAAAGGTCCGACTGCTATGAAATGTCTACTTTAATACCTATTGTAAGTGAAGATAAATGTAATACAGATTTGTATCCAGTACGCTTTTCCTTAACCATTACTCTAACTTTATACGTAACCATGGTAGTTGATACCGACTTGATAAATGAAGTGTCTCCAAGGACGTTACGTGAGGATCTATGCTCTGACTGAGAAAGGACCTGCTGAATATCAATGTGCCTGACAATACAGAATATACTGGACATTCTGATTAATGATTAAAATTCAATCACGTTCGCTGCTGTGAAAAGATGAATAAATTTTCATACTTATTCTTAATTTCCCAGACTTTCAGTACTCAGATACCTATTGTGTTTGGTGTTAAATTTTACCAATGTATTTAATCAAACAATATGTAATAAGACAACAGTTAAAACAATAGTAGTAATTTTGTTTAAATGACAGATTATTCTACAATGCTTGCTGATAATTGTATTCTGCAGTTCATGACTCACGTACTCGTTATTGTTTTGTTTAGGATTCAATGATCTGTGTAGATGTTATCATTGTGATGGTGGTCTCCAACGATGGGAGGCAGAAGATGTACCTTGGGTAGAACATGCACGATGGTTCCCTCATTGTAATTATGTAAAGCAAGTGAAAGGTCAAGCATTTATCAATATGGTACGCCGGGCTGCAGAAGAAGCAGTTAGAGAAGATGAGGTATTAAAGAATTTTTTAAGTTAATTTTCTATTTCATTGATATTAAAAATAAGCCAAAGTTCTTTATGTAGACATACTGTTCTCCATATACCTGTTTGACAGTATTAGTGTCAGGTCTAGTTGTGCATATTTTGCACTTCAATATTTTTTAGCAGAGTTGCAGCCCTTTGACTTTCATAATGATTGTAGTATTTCTGTACTACTCATATTGGTCTGCATCTTAGATCTTGCCTATACTAACTGGTAAGTATCAAGCATCAAACCTAGTTGTGGATATTGCCTTCTTTTCTGATTCAATAATTTTAACAGAGTTATGTCCCTTTATATTTTGAATGGATAATTGTTTGTTTGGTTGGATATCAACCAAACATGGTGGAAATTAGTGTATATCTTTGATTAAAGTTCATTGAATTTGACATTGTCATTTGCTTTCATGCTGTATGTATTTAACTTTGTTCTTCATTTGTTGCATTCATATTGAAAGCGTGGTCATTGTTAATGATGTATGTTTTTATGGGACAGGGTAGTCAGTTTTGATTGTGTCCACTATTTCAGGGTTCTTATTGTTGTATTTTGTTTACTATCACAGGACCCTCCGGTGTTTGCAAATAAGATACGGGAACGTCGGCTACAGAATCCAACAAATTTAACTAGCGCACTTGACACTATGACATTAGGCAACTTTAGTGGTAAAATCATGTTGTTATTCTACTTTTAAAAGTTATTTACTATTGGAACACAAAATGCCATAAGCTGATGGTGGCTGTCTTTGTGATTTACTTACAGGCTACATTGTAAATTAGATTTTCTTGCTATATGCACAAAGGAATTGTATTTATCCATAAAATATTGATACTGCTAGGAGTTGACACAGAGTTCATGTCAGTATATGTTTACATGTCTTCTTATTGTTATCATCAAGCACAACTGTTTGTCAGGTTTAGACATGTGGAGAGTGCAATTTCCAACTACGACAATGATAGGCAACAATTTGCTCAGAGATCAAAGAGTTATTGAAATACTAAGTTCGATGAGACATAGATGCAGTGGTCCTCTCATGAGCAACATTTCCAGTACCACGTTAGAGCAACATGAACAACCTCTCAACAACAGCTGTTGCTCTAGAGATGTAGAATTCCACTTTTGACTGTTTTTTAAATGGGTTTTTCATACAGTACTCTTGTCGTATGTAAAGAAATGCACATCATGCTGAAATAGTGTTGATGTCAGTTTTAAAATGATTTTAGAATACAATGCTGCTGCTCAAGGTGCTGTGGAACTAGGCTTCTCAAGGACAGCTGTACAACAGGCTATTGATGCGTACAACAGACGTGGTAAGTATCACATGACATCATTATATTCTTATTGTATTTAACTGGCCATAAGTTGACAAAGAACATCTGAAAACAAATTGCTCAAAAACTACATTGAACTTCTGGATGCATTATTAGAAATGTTTTTTCATACAATACTGACAAATAGTCCTCATTTTGTTGTACAAAGTTCACCAGTACTGACTTGCACAAGCACATATGGCATAAATTTCCTGTTGCTTTTACGTTTAAACCATTGTAAATTGTTATCCCTGTGCTAGGATTGACTCATGTCCGGACATTTTGTCTTGTAATATTATCTTTGCTACAATGTTGATTGATTGTATTAATGTCTTGTGACCCACAATTACTTTCAGTCAATTTGTATGAATATGATGTCATGCTAGGCATACAGTACTTTGATTTTGATAGTTTTCAACCACAGAAAACTAGAAGTTGCAAGTCTGTGTATTATCGATTACGTCTCTGAGAGAAATATCCATATATGGCTTTAGAAACTACTCTGAGTAATAGGCTTATGGTTTTCGTTAAATGTCAGCTTACGGTCAAAGCTGTGTGTTAAACCACTTTCTAGAAACGAGATGAATGTTTATGTTGACCGGTGGTTTCTGAGTCATTTCAAAGCAATGTTGGAATTCTAATTGTAAGATATGTTAGTTGAATTTGATTTCACGTCCAGATAAACAATTGTTTTAACAGAGTGTTTAATTGTAAAAAAAGTCCTAATGTGATAATTATTTCCTGCCATAATTTCTCACAAAGAAAAATTATTGTTAACTGATTGTTATACCTTTACATTCAGTATTGCTGTAATAAAAATATAGACTCATAATACAGGATTCTCTCTAGGAATTGAAAACATAAATCCAAAAACCATGCCTTTTGACGAAGTTGCAGTCCTTAAATGCATTTTCAAAGAAATGTTGCCAAAGAGCATAATAAGGAGTCTAGTGAAAGCCTGTAATATAAGAGTGACTGTTGCTGTGAAACCTCAATAATTAGACTACCATTGGTTCTGAAGAAAAATTCGTCTGAGTTCAGGGGTATCAATGATTTTTGAATTAGCAGGAAAATCATCAAAAGTAGGTGGAGGTCTAGGGGGTACTTCCCTTAATTACGATCACTCGTTCAAGTAGACAGGTGATGGTGCTTAAGTTCCCGGGTAATTTTATCGGCTCTTAATGACACCTGTAGTTGTGAGGTGGTTTGAATATTTAGATTGTCTATGGATAAAAAATAATAACTGGTCCATATTATATGGTCTTATTAATAAGGTGGTCTTATTTTTGAGTTGGTCTTGAAATGACGTTTTTTTCTGTATTTGGTTTGATCGTCTTTTTCTTTCAGATGATAGAAGTAGCCAAGAATATACAACAGAAGATTTGGTGAACATTCTTACTGCTCGTATGGATTCAGGAGAAATACTTCCCACAGATAATGAAGGTTTGTTGATAATGTTACTCAAACTTGTACATGAAATGTGGAAAAGAATGAATCATTCTCCTAGTAATGCAGTGAATTCTGGAATACTTAATTAGTTTATCATAAGCATATCATTAGATGGAGTAAAAATTAGGATGTTAGTGTATTTGCGTTTAGTTATTGTTACCACCAGTTTTCCATATGAGCAATCTTTTGGATTTTTGGAGGATATTACATGATACAGAAGATATCCCAGTTTCAGAAACGCCCCTGGTTCTTTTGTGTACCAGTTTTTTAGAAGTCTCATCCGAAAGACTGTTATGAACCTGAGACCACTGGATTACTAATCCAGCATGTTACCTCTGGACTGCGGATCCGCTACATAAATTATGGTCTCCAGCCACCTGTTGTTATGATAACATGTTGTAAGCACCAAAGGATGAACACCAAACTCAACCTCTGATCATTTGATTCATAGTACAGTCATAACATTTACCCAAGGCATGTCTGCTTTCTGTTACTGGTCTCCAAACTCAGTTATATAGCTTTCTGCCTCGAGACCTCCTGAGATGGTGAGTTTTATCGGTGTGATCAGTTTGATGGTGATTTGAAGATAAATCTAAAGTCATTTGTCCCCTATCTCTGAGTCATGTTGGGAAGTTAGCATTTGAATGCTAAATAAAATATTTGTCATGGTGGCACACTGGCCAGGTCCACTGATTGCTGTGATACACTTAACACCAATAAAAATGCAAGTATGTTAATGAGACTTCATTCGGTACAAGCTGCCTTAAGAGTTGTGTTGCCCCTATGCGACCATGCGAAAAAAGCAGTTTCCGATCATTGACTCTTAAATGGAAGTGATGGATCTCATTCTTATTGGGCACATATACATAGGATAATTAAATACAGGTGAAGTTGGATTTCGGTTTCAATCCACTTATTTTTGGAAGAGTTATGGCCCTTTTTCGACTTAAAAATTGGTTTCTGAGCAATGATGATGTCAATTTATCTATGTGTGTAACTTTTAGTTGCATTTTTAATGGCGTTGGAATACTTTCGCCTAAGGGAATTAAAACTCCCAACAGTTTGCTATTGAAGACAAGGTTTGCCTATTCTTCTCAACGTTCAATACTTCATGAAAGATGAAATCCTACACATTGTCTGTGAATATCCAATAGCTATTGATTTCTCGAGAACTGAAGATTCTTAAAACATAGGAGTGTGTCTGTGACGTAATATGAGGCTTTAAGTCATGCTAACAATGTTTAGAACAATGAATGCTGAAGAAATGTTATGTGTATGATTAGCAGTTAATGTACATACTGACGGAGGTATCGGTTAAAATGCAGCAAATGTCAAATAGTATTAAATTTAACCCCCCCCCCCCCCCCCCATTAATGCATTCAGCTAATATTTTTGGTATGTTTAATGTAATGAAAGGAGATGACAAGCAGCTTGAGTCACACATGTTCATGTTTAAAATTGTACATTTTTAAGGTCAGAGTTCACATTGCCAGTTTCTGGGAGAGACAAATGTAGTATGTCTGTCTGGTTAACTACAATAATTGTTCTTTATTTCAGGTGTCAGTGCAGCCGTTAACCTTGGTTTGTAACTGTCCTTTATTTTTATTGTAATGCTCATAATGGAATAGTAATTATTCTGTTTAGTGTAGTTTTAGTTTAAATTAATTTCTAATCACTCTCGATGACTGCTTCCTGGCTACCAACCAGTACTTGCGCCAAATTTAGTGATTGTTAAGTTTGTGATCAAACCCCACTCTTCGTGTGGCTCAAACTCATGACCTTCAGATCAGGAGTCCGACACCCTTCCCCTCGACCACTGCGCCTCCCGTTTTGCCTGTCTGTATGTTAGTTTGATCATTTGTTCGTAAGTCCGTTATTAACACTTGATATGTCAGCTATGACTTTCAAATGACTCAAAGAAATCCAATGAAACATTACATCAGTGCTAAGCATGATGAGAAGGTGGGTCACGCACAAGTTACAGACCAGTACTTCAAGGTCAAAGGCAAGGTCACACCAGGGCATTCATCACTTACTAGTGACGTCTCTTGCTACTTAATTCTAGATAATTTGCACAAAATGTTTCATCACTTAGTATTTTTAATATAGGGTGTTTTAGTCTAGAAAAAAATGAATTTGTTTGCTAGGTTTTTAATATCAATTACTGTTGGACCTGAGGACAGAATTTTACTTCTTATAAATTTGACTTGATGAATTGATTTTCTGAGCAGACAGATTAGAGAAACTGGGACTTATACATTTCAAAAAGCTTTGTGTGAATTGTGTGATAAAAGGCAGAAATGGAAAAGGTCACATTCATTAAACTGAATATCAGAAGTTTTGCAAATTTGGTTGGGGGTCTTATAATAGTGTCCGTCGAGAGGAAGGAAACAGAAATATTTGAGAGTTTTTCCAGTATTCCTGATGTTGTTTTATGGAACTTTAAATAAAATGGTGACTCATGTTGGATCCCTGAACTTCATTGATCTACTTTCATGATTTAATGTACATGTATATCCAAATATTGTTTCTTGCAGATCCTGAAGAAGAAAATCGACGCCTGAAAGGGATGGTGAAATGTATGATATGTGAAATAAATGACACCAATATGCTCTTCTTACCTTGTACACATCACAGGTTATGTGAATCCTGTGCAGAGAGAGTCACACACTGTCCTGTATGTAACAAAAAAATTGAAGATAAAATCAAGACCTATATGTCTTAAAGGTAATCTGAAGTTTCAGACACTGGTCAATAGAGCTAAATGGGTTCTTGAACAACTTTCGCTGACTTATATTGAACGTCTGAAATCATAATTTACAGTGGACTAATCTTGGCTCAAACTCGTTGGGACTGATCAAATTAGTTAGAGTAAAGTGTAGTTCTAATTGAAAAACGGGACGTATTATGGGAACAATCGTGGAGGGCGGCGTCCACATGTTGTCCGCTCTCTAAGTCAAAGAGTTTTCATGCGATCTTTACCAAACTTGGTGAAAATGTTTGTGAGCATAATATCTCGGGCAAGTTCGATAACCAGCCAAATCGCCCCAGGCATTTTGGAATTATGACCCTTGAATTATCCAAAATTGGCCAAAATAGCCTTGTCCGCTCTCTAAGTCAAATAGTTTTCATCTGATCTTTACCAAACTTGGTAAAAATGTTTGTGGGCATAATATCTCGGCCAAGTTTGATAACCAGCAACATCGCCCCAGGCACTTCTGAATTATGGCCCTTGAATTATCCAAAATTGGCCAAATTAGCCTTGTCCGCTCTCTAAGTGAAAGAGTTTTTATTTAAACATTTGATTTTTTATACGCCCGTTTGAAAAACGGGACGTATTATGGGAACAACCGTGGCGGGCGGCGTCCACATGTTGTCCGCTCTCTAAGTCAAAGAGTTTTCATCCGATCTTTACCAAACTTGGTGAAAGTGTTTGTGGGCATAATATCTTGGCCAAGTTCGATATCACCCTTTGATTTTAGAAATTACCTACAATTTGTCGTGTTTTAACTCTGAGCTCTGACTTAAGACGGGTGTATTTTGTGACAGTTTGGCACTCTTGTTGTATATGCAGTATGTACACAAGCATACATTTACATGTACATGATAATGACATTAAGATAATTTCAAACACAAGGAAGTATCTAAACATTGTACACACTGTATGACAATACTTTATTTTGGCATATTCTATTCAGATATGTTCTATAGCAAACAACTGCACACAGCTGATAGTTTGTAGAGCAATTTTCACAACTATGTCAATATTACATGCGCCATGTTACTATTCAGCACAGTTGAGCTAAGCAAATTATATGGTGAGAAAATGTATTTTTCGACCTCAAGGTGCAAATTATGGAGCATTTTATTTTGAAGAGAAGAGATTTGTCAACACTTATTCAACTGCAAACTCTTCAAATATGTTGCTGAAGAAAATAGTATGCATAAGCTAAAACAAAGGAGTTGTCAATCTTATTTCATTTTTTGACGAGTAAGATCGGGTAGATGGTGGTGCCCCTAGTAGAGATATTCCAGGAACTTTTTAGAATGTTTCTGGCTGGATAGACAAATGTATACTTTACAACCATCCGGCTCCTGTGAATTAATTTTCACTTAAAAGAATACCTTATTATGTTGGATGGTTTTGATGAATGGATGTCTGATTGTACGTTGATTAAAATCGAAAGCAAACATCAGTTTAATAATTATTCAATCGAGGGCCAAAGACTGGAAGCCATGAAAAGTTATCACAGGATGATGTTTAAGAAGAAAATAAGTACATTAGTAATATGGATAGTGAGCACAAAGATCCAGATGAATTCTAGATAGAAGTTGTGGAATGTTGTCTTAGCAACCATTGTGTATACCTAATTTGACTGTCATTTAATAATGGTGTTGTTTGACAAGATTTATGATTGTGTTCAAAGCACTTTTATGATAGTATTGTAGACATACCCCATTAAATATGAGAAGTCAGTAAAATTTGAATTTCCAAAAGCTACAAATTTTGAATCGCAACATTCTGACATTCAACATGTTTCTTATTCCAAAAGACGGAGTGTTCATTTTCTTTTAGGTTCACAGTTTGATTAAGATGAATGTTGAGTTACCCTTACAGTTGCATTGTTGTATATTTCCTTTTGTATAAAAGTTGCAGCTTATATAACGTTTTAGGGCAATTAATGAAACAAACAAAAATAGTTTTTCTTACATGAAAGCTGTCTTGAATTTTTGCTGCATTTTTTTATCATCTTTTGACGCAGTGTTGATTTCAGTAGGCATTATTCTGTTTATATTGCATTACCATCATGAGCTTATGACTTTCTTCAGAATGAAAACAGTTGAAAGTATAATGTGTTCAGTACCACCATTAAACCAGACTAAACCCAAAGTGGTAGTTTTGTGTCTGCCCGTCTGATGGCGGTACTCCTATAGTCGCCCATCATTTATGTTTGTGTGTGCATCTCTCATCATTTTTATTAATTAAGGGTCTAGTGCAAGACTATCGCAACTTCTATATAAATACTTAGTAGTAGACGATAGTCTTGCATTGAACCCTCAAACTTCTAACACAAAATTGTCTGCCTTTAAAAAGAATGGAAAAAAACTGTTTTTGTCTTTACAATATCTGCGTCTAGACAATTTATCCAAGAAAAGGGGAGACTAATCTAGTTTATATGTTATTGCTATGTATACAGAGCCTTGTTCATTTACACTGAAACTCATACTTTAAAATGGTAAATTTTCTTTTTACCTCTACATTGCTATACCATTATAGATTTTAATAACACTTTGCCAATATGTACAGCGGGTAACAATCATTATTTAGACAAAAATTCATTTGTTTAGATTTAATGAAAACAGAAGGCTGATAAATATAAGTTTTGCAAATTTGGTCTTAGTCCCGAGTTTCAGTCTTAAAAGATTTGTGAATATGGTCGCTAGCGCTGCTTATTTTATAAATTAATGTATGTGTGAGTGTGCTCTTGCAAATGTGTTAACAAATCTCTTTATATGTATCACAATCTTGATAGATAGCTTTGTTTTACACATTTTAATGATCAATTGAGTTTGAAGTTCAGTCATTTGAGTAGTGTTGAGTAGTGTTGCTAAAAAAAAGAAACAACAAACGAATGTGATACAGATAAGTGCATTTAGCTTACATTGTTTGATGTGTTCATGAAATTTGCAACCATGTAACATACTAAATCAGATTTAACCATCTTTTGAACATAACACCGAACTAGAAGTATATTTTGAGCTGTACAGTTTGTTGACTTATTTACGTATAGTCCGTTTATTAACTCGAAAATGGTTGTAAACAAACTTCAATGCAGTCGGCCGCAATTGACCAATAGACATTGTGTACACAAATACTGGTTTCATTATCAACACTTTCAAGAGTAGTTCATGAGTTAAGCATGTAATAGATTGCATTGGAAAGTTGATACCTTTAATTAATAAGCAAATTGTCTTAATGTGTTTTGGCTTTGTCCAGTTTTGTCTGCAGTGTACCTATTTGTCTGAATGAGTTTTGGCTTTGTAAAACAAATTCTGCAATGTATCTATTTGTCTGAAAGAGTTTTTGCTTTGTCCAATTTTGTCTGCAGTGTACCTATTTGTCTGAATGTGTTTTTGTTTTGTACAATTTTGTCTGCAATGTATCTATTTGTCTGAATGTGTTTTTGCTTTGTACAATTTTGTCTGCAGTGTACCTATTTGTCTGAATGTGTTTTTGCTTTGTACAATTTTGTCTGCAATGTATCTATTTGTCTGAATGTGTTTTTGCTTTGTCCAATTTTGTCTGCAATGTATCTATTTGTCTGAATGTGTTTTTGCTTTGTCCAATTTTGTCTGCAATGTATCTATTTGTCTGAATGTGTTTTTGTTTTGTACAATTTTGTCTGCAATGTATCTATTTGTCTGAATGTGTTTTTGCTTTGTCCAATTTTGTCTGTAATGTATCTGTTTGTCTGAATGAGTTTTTGCTTTGTACAATTTTGTCTGTAATGTATCTATTTGTCTGAATGTGTTTTTGCTTTGTCCAATTTTGTCTGTAATGTATCTGTTTGTCTGAATGAGTTTTTGCTTTGTACAATTTTGTCTGCAATGTATCTATTTGTCTGAATGAGTTTTTGCTTTGTCCAATTTTGTCTTCCACTAAACATTATGTCAGTAAATGAAGACCCATATTTTACACACATGAGTCGTTGTAAATTTTTCCTAAATTGAAACTCACTCCTAACATGATGCAGATGTTAAACTTGTATTTCGTTCAAAATTAAGTGACTCAATTAAGCTATTTCCACAATAATAAGATGTATTTGTAGGCATATTTGAATATGTCTGTCTGCTAGATTTTGTTTGATATAACCAAGTAATAAACAACTAATAATCAGTAATTGGTTTGCCAAGTTGTGCATTAATTAATGGATACATTGTTTTACCTTACCGGAGCCTAGCAACCAGGGTTGTCTTTCATGACCAGTATTGCCAAATACCAGGCTTAAACTCTTTGTCCAAGTCTTCCTTGATTTAAACTCAGATTCTTTCAACAAACTGGACCAAGGATTATAACAGATACTTGCACTTGTCACTCAAATTCCAAATTTACTCTTATTGGTCAGAAATTGAAATTTTGTGTGTAGAAAATGTCAAACGAGTATTGAATATTCTTTCTGGTCCATTATCTTTGAGATTTTATGGTAATTATAAGATATAGGAGAATTTGAGTGCCACACTCCGCACTCAGACTTAATAATTACTCCTAGATCTCATTTAACACTCAAATCTATTACAAAATGGGGCACAAAGAATATCCAGCACTCATTGACATTATTATACATTTTCACAATCAATACGAGTCACTGTCAGACTCAAAGAAGGAATTTTTTTTATTTGAATGCAGAATGTGAGTATCCATTATAATACCACACCCTGTATACATCAGGTACAACGGTTGAAACTGGCAATGAAGGAAGGGAAATATTTTTATCAAATGTTAAACAAATCTATAAATTTGATTGATCAAAAGAAAGAATTCTACATTTTAGAAGTCCCTGAATAGAGGCATGTAGAGGACAGAAAATAGATACATTTCATATGTTCATATTTTTTGTCTATGGTTCCATCTATTGCACTGTCCATTTGTATGTTAGATTGTTTTGTCCATCTGAATCACTTAGTGTCTCGGCTATTACTTTTGAATGATTCAGTGGATTTCATTGAAACTTAATGCCTATGTTGAACGTAAAGAGTGGAGAATCACATGCAATAGTTATGTCACCACTTCAAACTCCATGGCAATGAAGATATTCATTAGGTATGACTAATATTGTGTATGTTTATTATAATTTCTATTGTTAAACTTAAATGGTTGGGCAATTGATAACAAAGGAACCAATTCATGTCGAGCACTGGTAAAATACCAACATCTGCAATAAAATATTATACTGACCATTGTATTGTTATTCTAACATTCGCTTTATTTAGTTTATGCCCTTATCATTACTTTGCCCAGGGGGAGGGGCGCAGGCTGACCTTGTGGAATTCGACAATTTTTCTCTTGGGGTCTAATTTCCCGATCCTGGAGTCGAGCATTTTGTCTAAATCCCCACAGTGGTAGATGCCAATTCCCCATTTCAATGATATAGTAAAATTCCAACCAGTCTTATTTCCCAACAGCACTCAGAATCATATGTATTATAATTCCCTCCTGTCGGGAATCTACTTCTGTCTGAAGTTACATGTATCGCCCCAATGGGGCAAAACATTGACAAGTGCATTATACCAAGGTAGTTTGACCCAATTGACAAGTACAATGAAAAGGTATGATACAGCACAGCATTTGTAAGATTATTTTAATCCGACTGTACAATTGAACACGATGCTTGTTAAGGTCGCACAAGACTTCTTTCTTGGAAGCCTGGACTGATGTCTTACATTGGGATATGAAAATCTAGTCTCCAATGGGATATCTTGTTGCAAACAAACCCTAATGAAGACATTTTTAAATGTAATAATTGAAGATAATAACATTGATCAAGTGTTGAATGTAGAGTTGATCAGTATCTTCTGTAATGTGCACTTAGTGTAAACCATTGCAGCTTTATATAAATACAGATGCTGATTACAGTGACAAGAGAAATGAAATCCCACAGTTGTCATCACTACAGTGAACATACCAAGTTTTATAGTTAAGATTATTAATATAACACACTGAAAAAAAAGAGATTGACTTCAACTGAGATGCTAAATGAAGCTGAGAACATGGCATACCTTCACACATTTCAAGATTAATATATTATACATTAAAGTAACATGATGTATATACTAGAACAAAAAACAGTGTATGACGGCATATAGAGGGGAGAGAACTCGTGACAATCTCCTGTATGACGGACATTCAGATTTTGGAGTCGATTTTTTCCAAACTCCACGTACCAGTTGCTCGAATTACTCTCCTTTAGCATCGGTTGCTTATTCCGAAAAAAACAGGGGTCGAGTTGACTTGTCGAAATATCGGAAAATAGGGGTCGAGTTTGCTGGGGTTCGAATTGGTCAGGGGTCGAGTTGTCTCGATACCATTTATTAGTGGTGTGTGACCTATTACAATGGGATTATCTCCCTTGAAGATCTTCACTTGGAGTGCGGATAAAGACGGTGGACAGAAAAATCGCTCGAAATAACGAGGAAACTTTTGTAAGCTTTAAGTTGATATTTATTCGATATTTTCCCGAAATTTTAAGTTTTTATATATCTGCTGTGGTCGACGAATCATTTGTGTGCTGCTGACACCGGATAAATGTTCTTTCATTGCGTACATAGATTGGGTCACCCTTGAGCTAAAACCGAAATGCGGCGATTTCATAACTTTTTCGTAGAAACTGAAGAACTGCACAATGACAACTTTTCAATTATTGTGTCATTTCCTATAGTTTCAATGGTACCTACTCTATTGTATAATGATGTTGTTATGTGACAAAATTTCTTTGTTTCTTTAAAAAAATCTTCATGTTCTGGTCATGTTGTGGTGTGCTGTTCGTCAGCCCCCCAGTTAGCTTCGAAGTAATTTCATGTAAGTCAAGGGGAAAAGCAACCCTGAAGTGGTGCTAGAACCCACGACCTTTACAGCAGTATATCACTCTGGTTGTCTGAACACACACCCTGCACTCCTCCACATTCTGCTCAACCTCTGTGTGGCCACCACTGCAGTAAATCAAGGGGAAGAACATTGTTCCTGGCTCAAACTCACAACCCCCTTGCCACTTGTACAGCGCTCACCGAATGAACTAATCGGAAAGCTGTCTAACCTCATGTCACTACCAGGGGTGTGGAAATTAAGTGTTTGAGTTGCCAGAGTACATTTCCCCATTGGTTGTTCATTGAAAAATTCATAAGTGTATTTACATCCAGAATCGTCTGAATGTGGTTATTAAATTTTGTTGATATGACGATTCATTTACCGTTTCTTATTGAGAAGTTTGCACTCTGCTGGAAATCGGAAGTTTGGCAGTATATGGTACAGTGAGTGTCTGTTTGTGCCATATATAAGCAGATTGAGTTAACGCTGCTGGAAATCGGAAGTTCGGCAGTATATGGTACAGTGAGTGTCTGTTTGTGCCATATATAAGCAGATTAAGTTAACATACCTAAAACATTCCATTAATTTCGAATTTCTATAAAATTATAAGTTTTTGATTTGTTGCGATTTATCTGCAACTAAGATAGACAGTCACATGGCAAGCAGGATTTTAGTGTGGGCAGGTAATTTTCTTGAGTATCATGTCCTTAAAAAAGTAAATTCTGATATTTTAACACTCCTGACTGTAGTTTAAAGATGATTTTCAGATGTTACAAACATTGCTTCCTCATCAAAAGCGTTGCTTTTACTATTTCAGTGTCTGGAGTGTAGATCTTCGTACTTGCACTTTTCATAAAATGAGTTCTGGCACTCCTCCAACAAAGTTGTCATCATTACTCCAGTATAGGTTTGTGAAGAAAGATAAATCACCAGGGTCAAGTGAAAATGATTCACACATAGCTAATATGGACACTCAGTCCCCATCACAGTCTAGCACATTACCACCAAATGGGGCTGAAAGAAAACCTCTTTCTCTACAAATGACCCCAGGTATTAATAGGCTACCATTTACATATTTAAAAAGTGTGTTTATGACTGAAGTTTAATTTTTGTTAGCTTTTGCATATTATTTATTCTATTTTCCGATATGTATTAGACTGTTCTGTTGCTTTCTTAATTCACCTCGATTCTGTCATACATTCATTGATTGTTAATATGTTATATAAGTTTTATTGATCATAATGCAATGTTAATGATACTTGTAAGATTTTGGTTATTTACTTAAATGTCTGTGGTATTTACCTTCAGTTAATTCAGTAAGTGTTGTCTATCAGACACATCCATTGATTATTTATAACTTTTTATATCATTTTTCAGAGAGCTCCAGTACCCAAAGCAATGCATGCTTATCAAGCCCAGATTCTCCGATATTCAACAGACGACCAAAATTGATAGATAGGAACTGGAATGCTACTTCTGAGGGACCCTCATCTAGCCAAGAGTCTGCACAGTGGTTGTCTAAGGAAAATGGTCATTCGGTCAATGGAAAAAATAAGGCAACATCAGGGTACATCTTCAGTTTATCAGTTGCATTTTTTTGTAAGAATATTGGTGACATAGCATTAACGTAAAATTGACATTTTTTAGTATTTAGTATGAATATATCAATATACTGGAGCTTCATATATCCACACTAGTTAGATTCAGATGAATGTAAATTGTGTTTTACTCACTACAATAAATTAATGTTTGTCATCAATAATTCCCCTAGGTGTCAGCAATGTTGATTACCATATCACGTTTCATTTTAACAAAGGCAAATGTTTACACTATAGATGCCTCATTTATAAAGGTGATTAACCATATGTCTGTGGTAAACAGCAGGGGATGTGTGTGACTATTACTTCAAATAGCCTGCTTTTATTTGGTTCACTGACCTTTATTCATTATTATGTAAATAGTGTTGTAATATGTGATCTGAGATCACATAAAGTTGTGTTTTGAATGGATTTCTTGTTAGTGTCAGTTCCATGTAGATAGAGGTGTAATTTAGTGTATTAATTATCGTCAACTGTTTGAACTTGAAAAATTTATTTCTCTTTAATCAACAACAAAATCGAACAAAATGATGCAAGACTGTTTATAGTTCTAAACTACAATTACCATGGAAATGGCGGTGGAGTGTGAATATGAGAAGTGACTATACTGTATAGTGTTCTTTTAATTCCTTGATTTAATGTTTGTGTATTGTAGCCGTAAGTTCCCCCAGTTTTCTGATGATGACGAAGTTGATGATCTTGTAGTTATTGATGAGTTGGACAGTAAGATGGATAGTTTACGTCCGATGTTTCCTGCCAGATCTGATAGAGAAGTTAAACAGGCTCTACTTGATGCTAATGGTGATGCAGAGAGGGCCATTGATTTACTGATAGGATTAGGTATTTAACTGAATGTTTTTCTGTCTGTGTGTCCGTCCCGCATTTGTGTCTGGGCTATTTCTCAGTGAAACTTAATATGAAGCTTCACGACCAAGAGGAGGTGCACATATTTTCCCATTCACTGATTTTTCACATACTTTGGGGAGCATTGATCGTTTCTACCGATAATCTTGTTTTATACTGATGTGCAATGTTGCTTGTTCAGTACATATATGTTTTTGGTTTCATTTTACATGATACTTTATCTTATTTTACAATGACCACTATTTGATTGAGTCTTCATTACAAAAAATTATCTTGTGACTGAATATAGTTCTTCTTTTCTGGAAGGTAGATGGAACTCTACTGTCAGGTCACACTTGTTATTTAACATAATTTTTTTTCTTGAGTGTGAAATAAAAATAGAAATTTTCCGTCTGTATAATGCTGGGAATTGTATGTTTTTTTAGTATGGATGTCAATATTTGGTTTTTCGGTTAACCATTTAATCTTGCGAACGGTTAACCGCACATGTAATTCGATACGTCTTTGGTATTTTGCTGCGTATATTTTTACCATGACATCGGTCAACTAGACTTATATTTTGACATTAGTACTAGTTTGAATAGTGTTTTATTCTGCTAAGAACTGAACATAAATCATAAATACAAAAAGATATCATCAATTATCATAATTTTTAAAAGTTTAGTACAATAACAACATCCTTAATCTATTTAAGTATGCCTAAATTCTCGAACACCAAAATAGTTTTACGGCTGTCATATAAAACAAATGATAATTAAATGACCCTTTCATTACATATTTGTAGCAAATGCATACGTGTCAAACTGTTAGTTGCAGATTATCGATGTTGGCCCCTTACATCGCGGTTTCCCACCTTTCAGGCACAAAGTATTGAAATTGTTACAACGGCTATCTTGATATATTTTTTTTGGTTCTTTTTCCAAAATGAAAAGTAGATATTTTAAAAAAAATAAACGATTAACCGGTTAGTGATTTTACTAACCGATAACCGCATGTTTTAATGGTTAACCGGTTAATCGTTTACATCCCTAATTTTTAGGCAAGACGAAGTTCAAGAGAATTAGACAAGAAAGTCAGGAGAGTACAACAGAGTCAGAAATTCCTTCACAGCCGAGAAAAAGAATCAGGAGAATATCGAGTGATAGCGGTGAGGAAACAGTTGATCATGATTCTCAAGGAACTGTGGGATATAGTCTGGAGTCTCAAAGATCGGACGCGACTGAAGTCTATGATGTAGATCTTAGTACACCTCTGACTGACGATCAGGAAAAAAAGATAAAATTCTTGGCCGATTGTTTCAAAGATAAATCTGAAAAGGTGAGTATGCATGTGATTGGTTCAGTAATTTAACGAAAATTTAAATTTCATTAGTAAGTCAACCATGTTCACCCTGACTGTAACCTAGTTTTAAGGTCTTTCAGAAATTGAAAACTTAAACAAGTTTATTTGCACCTGGCATTTTGGAAGTAAAATTAAGCTAACATCCTTGTTGTGTCATGTACAAGATATCCATAAAAGTTGGTATATAGTTACTATAATTATCTGTAGCAGAATGAAAATTTCTTGTTGCTTTGATTCAATTTGAGTTCACAGATATAAAAGTACTGAATCCTGTCTTGAAGTATTTGGTCTCTCAATTAAAAACATCATATGTCTGAGCATGTTTTTTGTTACGACAGACATGGGGGATGTGTTAATTTCAAACTTGAACTCAATAGAAGCACAATTATAAAAATTCTACCTCAAATATTATGTAATATTAAGTGAATTATGATGGAGATTATGAAATTTCTCTGTGAATATTCTGTATGTGGCATATTTTTAAATTTTATATAATTTTTATATATATATATATATATTCATTTAAGTCCGGTCAAAATGAAAGGTAGATTTGAGCATGGAGACCTTTCTTGAATTTTATATCTCTTCTATTGTTTTGCAGGATTTACACAGAGTGCTATCTTTAAACAACTGGAATGTTGCTGATGCATCAGTCGCCATGAGTTCTACTACTTCATTGAAGTCTGTGTCTTCAGAAAATAAAGTGAGAGTTAAAGCTGCAGCTCGCATGAAACCAACAAAAGGTTTGATTAATAGTTTAGAATATCAGGGGAATTAATGCATCTTGGTGTCGTCATTATAAGTCTGATTTAACTCTTGGTGTTTCAAAATCAGTTAAGCTTAGCTTCATTTATACTTGAAGACATCAATTTATTCTCATGAATTTAGTCAATGGGGCATATAAAGCTTACTGTCAGTATATGGTGATGTCACATGTGACATATTTCTTGAAATGATATCACTTAAAGAAGAGGTTGGAAATTGTTCAGTGGCGCTCAAATAGTCTTTATCCTAGATATAACTGTTTGATAAATTTGTTATTTTTTGTACTGTATTTTTGTTTCTACAGAGATTGAAATAGATGATGACAATGATGAAGATTTTAGTGGTGGGGAATCAGACAGTGATGCTAGTATTGAGGTAAACTGTTCATGCTATTTCATAGAAACATTGTCATATGACTGTGTGAAGTACATCATTCTTTTTTTGGGGTCAGATGTCATCTCCTGAGTTCATAATAGAAAATGATTTAGATTAGGCTTATAACAAGTGCTCAGATAATTGTATACTAACGATTCACTGCCAATGATTGAGTATTTATACTCATAACTGAATTGCGAATTTAATGTGAAATGATGAAATAGATAAAAAATTGAAGCCGAATAAACAGAGTTATAATATTTATAGAATGATGACAAAACTGTCAGTACCTGTCTATGACATCTCATCAGTTGTACATCTAGCAGAGCCCTGTTTCCATTTCAGAACTAGCTTTGTATCAACTTTCAAAGTATACGTTCAAACAAAATTTGTTTGACGTAAACTTCCTTTGGCATGAATATTTTGCATTGAATTTTGAGGTAAATAAGACATGGAGGCCTGATTAAAACATGAAATTGTGATGATATCGTTATAGTAAGCGACTAAGTGTTTTGTAAATATTCATAAGTTTGCTCAGAACATGAATCTTTGACCCTGATTCACATATGGGATCAGAATTACCCATGACTGGCAAGCCTTAGCCCTAATTGAGATTTCTCTCAAATTCAGAATAAATTATATATTTATATATCTATACTAAGCGCAGAATACGTAGCCAATCAAAATATTAGTATGTATACTAGATTTTAATAGACTTATTCATGGTAAGATTGTTTGACTCGAGAAGTATCTCTTTGTGAGAATTCTGTGTAACAGAGGTCAGGTTAGTACTGGCAAGAAACTCGGGAACATGGGTTAGGACAACTAGTCACTGTATATAAATGAAATAGTGAGATGAAATTGTCATTTGACTGAATACTACCAAACCAGTCGTATAGTCATACACCAAATTTTTTTGCATATATTTATTTTGTAATGCAATTTTTAAGTCACATTAACAGACAGGGTCATGTAGTGTCTCTTCCAGCTATTAGAGTGGGAAAGAACCCGGCTGTTCCTTCTAGTAGAACCACCAACCTTCTGCAAGCCAATTTAGTAGCTTCCTAACTTACAAATTCTATATCCCCTCTGCATTTAAATGATCATCAATCGAAGTATATTTATACATAAGGCAACAAAAAAATATGAAGATAGGTTCTATAAATACAAAATAGGCTTGAATTCATTTTAAATTACAATTGCATGATGGGTGCTTGAATAGCTGTATGTTTGCAGCCGAGACATTATTCAGTTGTCTGGGTGGATCTTGAATTGAAATCTTGTCAGGAAAGTGCATCCATTGCATATTTTCTCCAGCTGCATCTTGTGGAACATAACCTGGCAATGTAATAGATATGAATGAATGATTAGATAGAATAATTGATGTGTGATGTTTTATTTCACAGGAGGAAGGTGATGCAGGCAAGAAAGTGATTCTAAGTTTTTTTGAAGATGCCACATTGGAGGAACTGATGGCTACACCTGGATGTTCTAAGAAAAAGTCTGAGCTCATTGTCAGTTGTAGACCATTTGGTAGTTGGGAGAATATGGTATGTAGTACTGGTAGATACAATTCCTCTGCTGTTATTCATTTTTTCTGTTGATATTATTGTCATACGGATTACATTGAGTAAATGTTCAGACAAATAAGAGTTTATATGAGGACAATTTTTTTACAAATATGATATTATAACAGTCATGATTTTTACCTATGCCTGAAAATGTCTGTCTGATTCCTGTAATTCTAATATTTACTATGGCTAAAATTCCTGACTTTCAGAGTCTGTCACTATATATATGTATGACAAAAGTATATTCGAAAAAATGTAGAGATTTGTCGAGCTCTATACCAACTGAGCTAACCGGGTTGGCAGTATGTTACAAAGAAACTGGTCTTGTTGATTTCTTTGGTTGGCCAACTTTATTGAAAATTTTATTTCATAGAAGCAGTAATTAGTAAGGTTATAGTTGTTATTAGCAAGTTTTAAACAATTGTTGAATTATAATAAAATGTAATTAATTTTTCAGGTGAATAAATTTGTGAATGTGAAAGGTTTGTCTTATGATTTGACCCGAGGTTGTCAGGAAGTGATCAAGATACGAGATGTTGTTGTAAGATTGATGAAGCGATGTGAAAGTATATCTCAGACGATGGAGAATGTAGTTTCCAATCTGACACATTCCAATACACAATTTGACGACACCACACATATCCACAAACAGCCGAAACTTCTAAATCCTGAGTAAGTGGGCAACTTTTCATTGCCTGTTTGTCTTTGTAATACAGTAAAACCCCACTTAAAGACCACCTCAAGATTTAGAAAACTTTCAAGTCCATTTTCCCTATTTTGCTCATTATTCAACTTCAGTATTAAGGGTCCCGTATAATGAGGTTTTACTGTAGTTTATCAAACATGTTCTGCCATTTTTCACTGCCTTGCTTTGTAGTCGTTTGGTTGTTTGCTTTATCAGATACAATTTAAAATGAAACAAATGTACAAAAATGTTATGTTGGAGGTTTTTGTATTTTGATAGAATTATGAGTTATATTGGTAACAGTTTATGAAGATGCTATGTATTTTTTTCAAATTAATATTGATCTTCGTAAAATGCAAACTAGCGATCACATTTTGCCAGTTTGACTTTTGTAAAATATTTATCCTTTTTAATTTTACCAATTTTGTTCAGTTTAAGCCTAAAGCCATATCAGATGGTTGGATTAAATTGGTTACGTATCATGCACACACAGGAGATCAATGGAATACTTGCTGATGAAATGGTGAGCCAGATATATCAATTTATTTACTGTAGAATCTGGAGTGTATGCTCTTATATGGATTTTAGTGACACATGTATATGTGTATTTTTAGTTCTTATGCTTAAGTTCTTAAATGTGCACCTTTATTTGATTTGCACTTATACCATAAGTATTATGTGTCCATTTCTTACCAGTTTTAAACTGCATTATAACTTCTTAGAATTTTCCAGGAACTGCAAACACGAGTCCGATGCAGGTATTTCCTATACCCATGCTAAACTCGGCAAGTAGGTTAGGATAGAAAATACCGGTATCGGACGCTTGTATTTGTGGTTTTGGGAAACACATAGAGAAGTGACAATGCAGATGTAAAGTACATCTCTATGAAGGCAATTAGCACCAATGTTCTCACAGTTATGATTACCCATATTTTGTCATTAACATAGGACTATGTACCTTTTATTGAACCATGTTTTTTGTATTGTTTAGTATTTTAATACAATGAACTATGACACCCCTGTTGTTGCAACGTTTCAGGGTTTAGGGAAAACAATACAAACGATTGCATTTTTAGCTCATTTGTTGGAAGAGGGTGAAAATGGACCACATGTCATTATAGTTCCTTCATCTACTATAGGTAAGTACTGTATATCTGTCTGCCCAGGATTTTGAGATCCACTTTGATAAACAACTAATTTTGATAAAAAGTTCTTTGCTAAAGCTATCCAAATACAATTTAGTTTCATCAGCCAGAATAGACAGACTGTGAAAGTTAACAGCCAGCGACCAATGCAAAGCAAATACATAAACGTTTTTTGTGACTTTCTCTCCTCCGGAAGTCAAAATGATATTTTAGTGATACACTCCAGATCATTATTTGACCATTATTTAGAAGGGTGAACACAAAATTGGTCTTCCTAAACATGTACAACTAAACTAGTATGGTTTTCATCCCTTAGTTTGTGTATAAAAGCATACACAGTGTTTGTATTGTATTTGACAGAGAATTGGATTCGTGAATGTAAAGTATGGTGTCCGTCATTGAAGACATTGGTATATTATGGTTCACAAGAAGAAAGACGAGCAACCAGGCAGTACATACAATATGCTGAACCTGATGAATACAATGTTATAATCACAACGTGAGTAATGCATTAACTATCTATATTGTATGACCTCTTCATACAGGCTTCAATACCAATTTAACCTCTCTTGAGCAACAGTCTCTAAACAACAATCAAAATATGCATCTCCCAAAGGGTATTGCTCTTGGTTAATTACACTGTATATATGCTACTGTTAAGAGTAATAACAGTTGGATGCCAAGAAAAATCCTTCCTGGATTTTGGTCTTTAAGCTCAAATCTATTTTTTGTGGTTACATGTTACCCACTTTATCATTATGAGACAGTGAAGCTAATCATGCAATATTCACTGTGTGACATAATTCATGTAAATGTTAATAAAAACATGTTTCTAAAGTACACTGAGCAAAAATTCTAATCAGTCACTTTGTTTTTATTGAAGATACCATATCATATAACTGTTTTATGATCTATGAGGGTGTTGTCGTTGATATATTTCAAAAGTTTGTTCGGTTTATATATTTGTCTATTTGACTGAAATAAGTTGAAAACATAAATGAGATTTTATGAAGGTTTATAACGTTGGACCTATCTTTGCTGTCTCTGGTCCAGTATTTGTTCAGATTAGTCTGCATTCTGACTTTTAACTCGACCATATTGGTCTGGAAAATCTAAGAAAATATCAAGAGAAGAATGAATCAACGTTTAACTAGGCAATTGTCTGCCCCACCCCATACCCACTTACCAAACTTGCAATTGTCATGCATTCACTGGCCTTTGTTTACGGCCGTTAAGTCCATTTATCAGTCTTTTTTAAGTTTATTATTTTCAACAACATTTTATGTTTCAGGTATAATATGGCAACTGGTGGTATTGATGACAGGGCATTATTTAAGCGATATTTATTCCACTTTGCTATATTTGATGAAGGTCATCTCCTGAAGAATATGTCTTCACTTCGTTATCAGAACCTGATGAGGGTACAGGTATATGATGAGTATTTACATAACTATTATCCTAAAATTGGTGCCAAGCCTGGCGCCAAGATTATAACAGTTACTTACAGTTACACACTGCACTAGATCTCAAATTACAAGATTTACTCTTACTAGTTTGTGTGAATTTGATCTCTAAGAAAACGGGTCACAAAGAATGTTCAGCTCACATTTGACATTACATCTTTCACACTCAAATTTCCACAATCAGACTAATAAAGTTTGAGTGCTGAGTTTAACTTTGATTGTAAGTTGCTGCATTCCATGTATGACACTGGGCACATTGAGTATAACAAGTCGAATAGTGACAGTTTGATTTTCAGCTATTAAACTTAGCATATTTCATGACCATCTGATTCTTTTTGTTCAGGTAAATAGTCCCATTTGTTGGGAAGTTTCTGGTACAGATAACAGATACTGTTTATGTGACAATAGGTACAGGACTAACAATGACTTGTACTATATTTTTCAGGCACAACATCGACTGTTACTCACTGGTACACCGCTACAGAACAATCTACTAGAATTGATGTCTCTTCTATGTTTTGTGATGCCCGATATGTTTATCGGGAAAACTGAACAGTTAAAAAGAATGTTTACTATGATCTCAGTAAGTTAGTTAGTGTGTTGCTGACATTTTGTATTGAATTTATTGAACAAGTTGAATAAAATGATATGAAGTGAGCCTCTGGCAAGCTTCATATTCTTGTTATTCAATGAGAAAAGCCATTTAAACAGTTGATAAAGCTAGCATGAGTTAGTTTTAAATTTCTGTCTCAAATTACATTTACATGAATAATTTAATTAGTAGAAATTGTTGATGTTAAACACATTTTTACAAGGATTATGTTTGGTCAACCTATTGACCATGAACTTGATTGCATGAACGAAAGTTACCATTGGATTTCCTTCATGTTAAGAAATTATGTATGTATTCTTAACACCCAGTCAAGTGCTTTAGTTTATGAGATGCCTCCATTTATGTAAAATAAAATGCTATTTTTGTTAATTGACTGTCGTGTTAATTACAATATTGATTGCTTAATTACAGAGAACTAACAATGATGAGAAGAGAAGTCAGTATGAACAGCAGAGAATTGCTCACGCCAAACAAATCATGAGACCATTCGTACTCCGAAGATTGAAGTCAGAGGTAAATTGAATAAACAATCAACTCTTAATTAACTTTATTTTCTTAACTTATTTTCACAGAATGAGTTTATGCACATACATGGGATTGTTGGGATTTTAAGTGTTAAGAGTGTTCAAGCAGTCACAAAATTCCCAAGAAATCTGAACTTCTCTGAAAAATTTATCTACTTTATTTAACATCTTCAGCCCATGACTTGTATGAAAATTGCTCAAAGACCTAAATCTGTACAAACTGTTACCCTGTGGGGCAATTATTACTGTTTAATTTCTGAGAAACATTCATAAATCTGCCGCTGGGTAACTGAGGGCTTGATGTTGATTAAACAACAGATACATCTATAATCTATGTGACCATTTACATACTTGCCATTGGGTTCCTGATCATTTAAAAAGTGTTGCCTCCTAGAGTAAGGAAAGATTTCACTCAGGTGAGTAATATTTTAACGTCATCATGGCACTGCTGTGTCTGCTAGTTATTATTATGTTCTGTAATTCTTAACAGGTTATGAGCCAGTTACCGAAGAAACTTGAAGATTTAGAACACTGTCCCATGATTCCACAACAACAAGATTTGTATGATCGTTTGATTGGTTCTATTACTACACAATTGTCTGAAGATGATAACAAAGGTTCAGCTAACAGGTCGGCCATGTTGATGCAGCTTAGAAAAGCTGCCAATCACCCTTTGCTTCATAGATCTCATTATACTGACAAGAAAATTGAAGCAATGGCGAAAGTTCTCTGTGAGGTAAGTTTATTCATAGTGTAGAGTTTGTTATAACCATAAAAGCTCAAAGTTATTTAACTGAAATTGGAGATCAGTTTCTGATTGCAGCCTTGCTTGTTATAATCCCCGAAAGAGGAGCATATAGCCGGCGCTTCGTTTGTGTGTAAGTATGTGTGTGCGTCCGTCTTGCATTGGTGTTTCTCAGCAACTGACCAGAATTCAATGAAACTTTGTGGAAAGCTTCAATACCAAGAGGAGATGCCCATTTTGTCTGCATATTCTGGTTCGATGCTCAACCATGTACATATGTTGGGTAGCCTACATTGGTTTTACCAATTTTATGTGTTCATCGTTTAGGCTGTACCAGTTAATCAGTGGCTTGCATTTTAGTCTGGACTCCAAACTCCAATTTGTTACCTCAGACCCATCTTATCTCGTAAATGGTATTGTATATAAGGGTCGAACAAAATGTAGTATGACAGACACTGTTGTGGAAATTGCTCATTGTAAAGTTGGCACCTTTTATTTTATTATCATGTGCATTGTCACACTGCTCCATGACTTATTTCGTTTGAATACAACATTGATATATGAAATTTGAACCTGGCCAAAATGATGCATTATCACATATTGGTATATTAATTACTGTATGAAATGGTAATGACCACATGTACCTGGATAATTCTGTAGCAGGAATAAAGAAGTTACATAAGAACCTGATATTTGTTTCGAATGATACCAAGTACATGTATTTGGATAGAAGGTTGTCAAGTAAATGAGGTCTGACTGTATATCATGTTGTATATTTTACAGGAGCCTAGTCACAAAGATAGAGGGGCATTACCAAAATTTGTTGCTGAAGACATGTTACAAATGTCAGACTTTGAGCTGCATAAATGTTGTCAATTCTACAAGGTATGCTCTCCAAATTATTTCAAACTTTTATTGTAGTAACTGGGACCTTACTCACAAGTCCGAAACTCAGACTGAGACTTTGTGTAGATAGAATAGGCAAAATTTATATTTATGCGCCTTTTATCTTAAATGAATGAAATTTTGTCTGAGTAATTGTTGTGATCCATTCTACACTTTTACCAATTTTTATTATAAGATTAATATGATAAAGACAGAGTTTTATCAGTTTAAAGTCTTTAGTCTGAGTTTCAGTACTATTATTTTTGTGAATAAGGCCCTTGGGCACACTGGAATTATTTTATAAGAAACAATAGTTTCAATAATTGTCCATTTTATTATTGTAGATGTTTCACAACCTTTTGTGTGAATTAATATAATGTACAGCAGTGTATAATGCCATTTTGAGAAAGAATTCATTTGTTGTGAACAGTGTAACCACTCTAAAGCGGTCCTATCTCGAGCAACAATTTCTCCTTAGCAACAATAGCAATTTCTCCTTTTTGTAAGAATTTCCTATCAATTTAACCCCTCTAGACCAAGATTCTCTCAACACTATTTTCATCTCTCAAGGGGTGTTGCTATGGAGAAATGGCACTGTGTATTAATGATATGTATTGTAAAAATGCTATGATATTTTTGAAGAGAAAATGTTTTTATATTTTTGTTAATATTTCTGATTTACATCACAGAGTTATCTTGGAAAATACGCTTTGAATGAAGAAGTAATCGATGATTCAGGAAAGTTTCGTGTTTTGAATGAGAAACTTGAGTATCACAAGAAACATGAAAATCGCGTGTTATTGTTCAGTCAGTTTACGAGTGTGCTAGACATTATGGAAATATTTCTGAAGAGAAGAAGTATCAAATATATAAGACTGGATGGATCTACCCCAGTGGTTGACAGGTAAGATCTGACAAATAATACAAACACCAAAACTACTTCATGGTGTTCATTGTCTTCAGAACAGAAAACTTATTATTAAGCGATACAAGTGATAGTTTAGATTAACCATTCCTTCATAGTTATGAAAAGCTACATCTCCAAAACTGGAAATGAGTCGAGCTCAGATTTCACTGAAACAAATATAGGAGTTTGGTTCAAATTGCAAACTGACAGTAATTTTAATATTAACTAATTATAGCTCATTTAGTTGCCTGAATAACCAAGACACCTTCGTTTCAGAATTCCTATACACTTTTATGTTGTTTTGTAATAAATATAAAAGTAGTTTGTTGTAATTACAGACATCCCGATGTTGATCGGGTTTAGAAGTGAATTTGTTGGCAAAACTTGACATGGTGTATGATGGCTGAATGTATAATTTTTTCTTTATCATTGTGTTTTAGGCAACAACTGATAGATAAATTCAACTGTGATTCAAGTATATTTGTTTTTCTACTATCTACAAAAGCTGGAGGTTTGGGGATCAATTTAACATCAGCAAATGTTGTTATATTACATGATATAGATTTCAATCCATACAATGATAAACAGGCAGAGGACAGATGCCATCGTGTCGGCCAAACAAGGTAAAGGAGCACTAAATTACATCCAACTTTGGGATGATATATTTCCGTGGGTGTAAATGAAATTATTATTTTTGCACATAAATCAGACAACTTCTATTTCACTGTTGTTGTCCAAAAGAAGAGAAAATCGTCTGAAAAGAAGCAGATTATCTCCCCTGTATTTCTGTTCTGTATGAGTTAAATTGAATGTTTCGCTTCTTAAACTCTGTACAACGAAATATTGAATCTGAGTAGTTAATTAATTTCAGTATTTTGAGGGCATTTCTGTTAATTGTTAACTGTCCCACTTAGTTGGTCACCAATGTTGTGATGAACAAAAATTTAAATAAATGATGGCAACAGGGTAAGAGGGATAAAGTAAATGGAAACCAGTCTCAAGACTGAGGCATGTGTTTGGTGCTTTCTGTGTATAGTCATAAAATGCCTAGCAAATCTGCATTCTGAGACTGGGAGTTCAGAGGTAAATCACTTTTCATTCTAGTCTTGTTCTGATAAAGATTCCCTCAATGTTGTTGATATGCAATATTGACAGCTTATGCCACTAGTTATCAACAGTCCGATTGTTATTACAATTTTTGTGATAATGTTTCTCTGTAACTCAAATGGCCATAACATCTCAGAAGGCACAGTTGGAAGTATATATTTTCTATTTCAGAGAAGTTCAGATTCTGAGATTGATCAGTAAGAATACAGTGGAGGAAGCGATGCTTAGAATGTCCCGGGAGAAATTGAAACTAGAAAAAGATGTCATTAGTGCTGATGTAACAGGTATGTCTGTGTGATTGTGATAATGTCTCAAATTGTAGAATGTTAGTCCTTCCACCACATACAAAAGATGCTGCTCCTACCCAACATAATCAATGCTAACTGCTAAAACATTTATGCAGATGGACACTGCTTTGTGTTATTGTGTCACTTTCAATATTGTTTCAATAAATAAACTAAAAACAAAGGTTTCGGTTATAAATACACAGTTCCTTATATGTGTATAGTGGAAACTATAAACTACATCTCCTCATGAATTTTGACTGAACTTGACAGGAGTGATCGTTAAATGGTCCTAAATGGCAGTGTACTCGAGTAAGCGATATAGGACCATCATGGCTATCTTGTTTAAAATAAAATGTTAAGTTTGATTCAAATATTTGATCATTTTGCAGATGAAGAGACAGGGAACACTAAGGATGTGGCATCCATATTGAAACAAGCATTAGCTGTGAAGAAAGCATCTTGATGATGGTTCAACAGTAGACACTGATACAATATACCCTCGAACTCATCATGGATTATTGACCAGTATGTGTGAATGCTGAGATACGGTGAATGGTTGTTAACATGTCATTGGGACATTCCATAGAGCATTATGTGTATCTAGTGTTCATCAATCGATACATTTGTTGACTTTCGTGAAAATGGCGAAATACTTAGTGAATGGTTTGCTGAAGGTTGCACATTTTTGGACAATTTCGAGATCAGTATGCGTTGATACTCCATAATGTGATAGTGCTGGGATGTTACAAAAGTATCATGTGATAGTTTGTTCAATGGTGTTTGTACAGTACCTGGGGTACGAGTGTTGATTGTGCTATGTAGAATACTTCGTGTGAAGATCGTTAAGCAAGTGCTATCTGTAGTTTTGCATGAAAATTGTGCATGTTTTTAAAAAATCTAAATTAAAAGATGTACACATGATTTTGGTAAAAATGTAATTTACGATAGGTACATATGGAAGAGTTTTGCCAATGACAATATGCTCATTTAATTTAGTTGGCATGGAAAATTCAAAATAATATATTAAATCACAAGATAGTTTGACAATAGTTTTATTTTTACAAGAATCATTGCTTATTTAATTCCGTTGGCATGAAAAATAACATATCTGTAAAGTCAGACTAATATAATACCAGAAAAGAATGTACGTGTATTTGTTTCCAAAATAATGATTTAGGTAATTTCATTTTTGATGACAGATAAGTAAACGAATTTCAACTTGTTATAATGTGATGCAATAACGGGTAATTTTTGTGAAGTTAACATTGTAACACCTCACCGGGAAAGTTTTCTTTGCAAAGTCTACTGAGTTGCTAAAAGAAGGTTAGGGTATTAAAAACTTCAAACATTTTTAGGTGTTCAAATAAGTGAAGCAAGTTGTTATGATTAATCAAGTCAGGTCTCAAGCACATTTATAGCATATTTGTACATAAGTCATCATTTTGTGTTGTAATATTTTGTATGCAAGTAACTGTTGTCAAATGTTTGTAATGGGTATTGTTCATTTGTATGAGAAATAAATCAAAAATCGAAAATGTTGCAAATTTCATTGTTTTCGTCAAAACCTCTCAATTGTACTTTACATGCTCATTCAGTTGTTTATGATCAGGGCCTGTATTACAGAAACAACTTAACTTTTTAATGGTAATGACAACAACATATTAATAGCCTGTATGTTAAATAAACCAGTTAAGGAAAATGTAATTTTAAGGATAAGATTTTACTCAAGATGTTTCTGTAATATTGCCCAAGGGTTCTAGAAATCCACTAGCCCTACTTCCTGGACAAGTCTAATTGCCAATTTGAGCTACCAACAGTTGAGTTGGACTTAGTCCGAAACAAGTCTGTTATATACGCCTACTTAACTGTTTATCCTTCTCCTTTGTTTCTGCTTGTACAACTAACTTCCCATGTCGGACAAGTAAAAGTTAACAGGTACACTAGTCTGAGAAAACTGTATTTAAAGAAGTTCTAGAGCCCTGATGATTAGTAGTTCTCTGTAACTATTGCACGGTTTATTTAGAAAAATGAACAAGACATGTGGAACCATCTTCAAGTAGCTTCGCGATAACTTTTACAAATTTTTGCGATTGACAATTCCTGAAATCGACATTTGGAGATTTTTTAAAGTACATGCATCACATTTTCGGGTATTTCTGCATCATAGCTGTTGGATGAATATTGTTAACAAATAAGCAGTTGATGACATTTTGAATGTTTTATTATCATATAAAATACAATTACGACAGAGTCCCTCTGAGTATCAAAAACATAATTCATAAATTACCAATAATTTCACTATGCACAATATTTACTAGTTTTTCAATTTCACATCACAAACATTTATTACAGAGCACACTTCGATGTCATAAAATTACAGGAAACTTAACAAGTTAAAAAGCAATATATATATATATTATTTTATATACAAAGTTTCTGTTTAAAATAATAATGCTGCCTAATTAATGTATTGCTAGATTTAATGCCAACATTATGGCCACTTAGACATATAATTTATATATATTAGACCATCGTAGCATGCAAATGTGAAATATTTTCACAAATTGTAGAATATCTACATGTATTGTGTTGAATATCTACACATAATGAAGACCATCAATGTGTAATGTTGAATATCTACACCAAATTATATGTAGAATATCACAAAATGAGGAATATCTACACAAAATGAGAAATATCTGCACAAAATATAGACTATATTCACAAAAAGTGAAATATCTTTGTGTACTATAAAATGCAATATGGAATATCTACACAAAATGTGAAGTATCGACATGCAATGTGGAATATCAACACAAAATGTGAAATATCTATGTGGATTATCTACACAAAATGTGAAATATCTATTTGGAATATCTACACAAAATGTGAAATATCTACATACAATGTGAAATGTCTAAACACAATGTGAAATATCTATATGCAATGTGAAATATCTACACAAGAAACATAAATGAGCCATATGAAATATTTACACCAAATAATACAAAACCAACCCACAATATATACAATATATCTATACAATGTTAACATGTACTAAAAACACAAACTAAAATACGGACACATGGCACGTTACATTTTCTAGTCAGTTCTTAGAAGACAATTAAAACTTACCGGTAAATTTATAAATGTGTTTCATATTTAAACAATACGACCACAAAAGTCACGATGTGATCAAACAGAAATACGACAATAAAACAGAAATTACATGGTAAAAACAAAATGATTATGATAGCCCAAGAAAGCTCAACGAGTTGTTAAGGGACAGCATTCTGTGGCCACAGAATGAACATTATTCACATTTATATCTGAAACTTTTCTTAAGCTGACTAATTAAATCTTTGAATCCTCATAAGTTGCCATTAAGTTTGTCTCAATAATTTATTCCTATAAAAAAACTTCATCCTGACTGGTAACAAAAATTTTTTTTTTACAAATTTTTCAAAGCTTAACATCAATACAAAAACAATAATAATCATGTCATAATTGCACTGGAATCTTCATGAGCAAATTGCCACAAAAAACATTTACGATTTATACATATTCATAATTAACACAGATACAAAAAAATATATAAAATAATCAGTAATAAAATGCCCATTCTACATGTATGTGAATGTCAACCAATGAAATTGATACTTTCAATTTTGGGTCCATTTCACAAAAATATCCATTGAAAACGGGATTATTTTGAGATTGAATACAATCTTAACTTAATAGAGCAATCTACAGACCTAAAATAAAGCTAAGCAAAAAAGTAGCAACAGGCAATCACTTCTGTGTATCAAACCAAAATCTGATCCACACATTCCAAGTTAAGAATTATATGAAATAGTGAAAATTGTACACCATTCAACATTGCAAGCATTATTAAAAACAATCTGTAACATTGCCACTAACTATGTATAAAAAAGGTAAAAAATTGAGCAATACCAAAGCGCAATGCAGCCAAACTAACTGCTACTATATGACACCATAAGTCTATCCTCTACTGACAAATAACTGACATAAAACACTGTCGATATCACTGTGTGAGAGTACTACATATTTATACATACATCATGCATGAAACAAACAGTATGATAATCTGAGATCATTGTATTCTTAATGAGATGCGAAGGTCTCTTTTTTTTATTAAATATTTCAACTTGAGATTTATCTCACTTTGAGAATTGTCTCAACAAAAATATATCCATTTGTATATATCGCCAAGTGTACAAAAAAGTAAAGAAACATTTGAACATTTCTATTACCAGACTTAAAACAGGAGTATATATTCATCAGTATAAGACACTGAACTCACAAACGTTAGCTTATATTCATACTTGGGAAATGTTAAAACACACAAAACATGGCATCTTACTATGACACATTGAGTACAAAAGTTCAAGCACTGGGCAACGGGAAGTGTTAAAAGGACCAATCCAAGCACACATTATTCGAATAAAATTTGAATCTGCAACAATTCAGACAAGACAGACCTGTATACATCATAAACATTTAAAACACCGACTACAGGATATCAAAGACAGGAAGATTTTTTTCTACAAAATAATGAATAATATGATATTGCTGAATGATGGTTTGTGCCAGGATTTCACATAAAGCTGGGTAGTTCCTTATGAGCCAGGGGTGGTATTCACAAAACATCTTAAGATTTACCCTAAGATTGTCCTTATCCTTATCTTCTTTTCCTAAGATAAAGATAAGGAAGTCCTTAGAAAATGTGATAAATATTTTGAACATGTAAAAAATATGACATACATCTATCATTGAGTTTGTATATGAAAATGGGCAAAAATACTTGTACAAGGAAATGTAATACTAGTACAGCGAATGACTGGATCGACAATGTTCTAAAAATACAACAATACTAAAGACTCATAATGCCCAACAAAACTTCAATACCTACACGCAAAAAAAGCAAAGCAAAATATTTCATTATTCAAAAACAAATACTTTCACAACAATACGTTTAGGAAGCAAACAAAATGATATGTTAAAACAATTGAACAAATAACAATATACATGTATATATATAACTAACAACAAACAAGGCAAGCATTAAAAATTAAATACTGCATTATAGAATTATTGTCTTATTATTGTTATTATATTTTGATGCTTTAATATGATATGCTCTTTATGACATATGGACTTTTTTTTACGAATTACACATTCAAATCAAGGTTGCCAACTATACAATATAATGCTAGGAGTAAGAATTGATTCAACAGTGATACAAGGTTAATTTGTTTCAAGATGAGCTTTAAATAAAAATGAAGACTTAAAGACAAATTCTTAATTACACTAAAGATCAAGGCAGAATTGACTCAAACTGGTTGAAAGTTACCACAAACATTTTTGTCATATATTGCTACCAATGCAAATACTAGATAACATTCTCAGTCGAAACATTTTTCAATACACACTGAGGTGATACTGGATATTGGCAACCAAACTATGGAATCAAATGATGTAATACTTCTTACTGAACTCTCCTGATTTTTGCGGGAGACTACCGAATTTGACAGGTCAGGGCTAATTTCCGACTGGTTGGCTGATAACAAGAAGTGTTTTTGGGCTTAAATAGACACTCTCAATCATAGAATAAAGCGTTTGGCGCTACTGACCAAACTACGACACGACCCTCCCTTGTCATGTTGTCTATTAAAGTTTAACAAATTTCTATTGTATTCAGACGTGACAATTGGCAATACAATTCTTAATTGGCAACTTTTTTATAGGGAAGACCCCCCCCAGACCACGAGTTCATTTGCAGAATATTACTACATTAACTGCTATATGATAATATGGTTATAGAGATATTCGATAATTTTCAAAAATGGAAAAATCTCCCACTTTGAGTCTCAATCTCCCAATTTTCCCAATGTGCTGTCTGAAAAGATTCACATGTATGCCGTACATTAATACTCAAAATACTGATGCCAAAAAAGATTACATATTTGTGACATATTAATGCCGATATCACAAAAATTCATTTTTATATATATTCAACAGTAGGCCGAAAAGATCAACATGTATGATATTAGTGCAGTGATACATTACTTTAATACTGTTTATTGTGAGCTTGCCAAGATGATCTGAAAACATTTCTCTATATAATACATAATGTAATAAATATCTGAAAGCCTGTAAGTATAAAACAATATGACCTAATCTACATACTTCAATGCCCAATATTACAGTTTTAATATCTGACTTTTCATAATAAGACTTCTGAGAAAGTATTTTACAAAAGGTTTCAAGACAATTTGATGTACAAAAGATATATTTAAGCTGATTGACAAAAATACCTCAGTATTAGTGACCAGAAATCCATTTCAGATTTTTACATTTTCTTACAGATACATTTTCAACTTTCATTTAATACCAAAACTATTAAAATCAGATGTCTACTTTTCTTTTTATAGTGATTCCAATATTAAAAACAAAATGCAAAATAGTCCAAACTATAAAATTACGCAACACTTTTAAACATTTTCATGTTCATTTAATTACATCCCAATTAAACCACAAAAACACTTCTGAGAAAGCGCTTATTAAGTGACAACAGCACTTCCATGGGGAAACACTCGACGTCATAACCTCTGTTACTAATACAGGTGTTGTCATGGAACCGCACATTTATATTTTGTACACCAACATTTTATCTTCATTTAATATTAGAATATAATATGCCTGAAACATGCACAGAGACGCGACTCAAGTTTGTTTTGTCAAAACACATTTGCAACAGCAGTAAATACTTGTGTTAAAAGCAGAGTGCCAGCCAGTGGAAGACTTAGAAAAATATATACAACTCAAGCAGCATCGATTACAAACACTGACTTTAATCAGTTATATAAAATAATGTAACATAAAATTTCGTATAAGAGATTCTAAGTTAACCAATATGCATACCGTTGGCAGATGGATTGGAAGATATTAATGTCAAGAAGACAAAAACAGCCAAGACGTAAGGTATAAAATAACGTCTTTGACAAACAGTGAATTTGTAATACACCTACATTACAAAAATATGCAGCTCTATGTAAAAAATGTAACAAAAATGAATTCACCATACTTGATAGAAGTATGAGAAACCAGTAACATGTGACAAGTAAAACTTATCAATATTGTGAAACAAAAACTAGACTATGGATTATATGTCAAAGCAACAATGCAAATCCACAACACCATCTCAACATCTCTACGAACTCATCAGACAAAATACAGGAATATTTAAATGACTGACTCAATATCAGTAACAAAACACTATTGCACTATATTCACATCAACACACAATTAACCCTTAACAAAATTCACAGCCAACAAACAATGATAATTAACAAGAAACTACATAGCAATCCTTTTAAATATGACAACTACAAACAATTTACAGCACCAAAATTTAAAACCTTACAGAAAATTTACAGTAAAACCTCACTTAAAGATCACCTCTGTTATAAGACCTACTCAAAATTAAGAACACCACTTGTGTTCTTTATTCAACCTCAATATTAAGACCACCTCAATATTAAGACCAGTTTTCAAGGATCCCAAGGGTAGTCCTACTATTGAGGTTTTACAGTATTTTACAAAAAATCCAAACAAATTGTTTTCAAAATTATTGGTACTTAAGCACATGAAGAAGCATATAGGGTAACTCTCCAATAGTCCTCCAGCCTTAAATATATTTGTTTTGTTTTGTTGTAAAGCGAGTAACGAAAAATTCACATAGCAGGCCTGGTGCAGAAGTGTTTTTAACATAAAGCTCATATTGATGTTTATGGTGGAGAAACTAAGCAAGTAATGACAGACTGTTTAAAATGCAGTTAAGCAAAATGATACAAAATCTTAACAATCACATAACTAAAATAAATGTCATGCACCAACTTACAAGGTCAAACCCACGTAAAAGGTGATTAACATGAATTGTTAAAGCTTATTTTAAGGACAAAGCCTTCACTAGGGGTCACACAAATATAACATTTTCTTAACCATAAAAATGAGATCTGTAGAACTGACAGAAATGTATACGATATTACACGAGTGGTTAAAAATTCCGACATGTAATATTTTCTTTACCTACATTACAACTGCAAATGCACATTTAATCCATACAAACTCATTTATTCCACTAAACTGTAGTCACATCATATTCATGATATATAAACTTACATAATTTATGTATTCCTATCTGCATGAATATTTCATACTTTCTACCTTACAAAGTAATGACAATACAGTCTGAGGTTTTAAATCTGAGCTTTGAGATAAGTCTCCAAATTCAAGCATCTGATTGGTTGGTTCCGAGCATAATCTAAAAATTGACCAATGGGAAGGCTGCACCCTGAGACTGATAAAACTAAGTTTAATAACCAAAGGTAAAGTACATGTATTTTGATCTTTTAGTTTGATTTCCCTTTTCATAAGCAATAACACAGTCAATAACCCTTAAACTGACTTGAAATTCATCACAAATATTTGATCCACAGGGTATTTTAACTGATGTAAATCATTGAAATATTTTAGATAAAATGTCTCTGTAGGATTCTGCATTGTTAACATCTGTCTGTGCACGAGATCTTCTAAACTGCACGGGACAGTCCAGTGACTGGCATGATTTGATGGTTGAACAATCTGATGTTCCAACGCATGACCCACAAATCTGTCAAATATAATAAATATTCCTATCAAAGGTTTGTACCAGGATACGTATCAGCGCCATGGATTCACATATCTAAAACTCTCAAATAGCAATACTAACTTTCAGATCAGCAATGCGTTATCTAGCTTACAGATCAGTAATGCGTTATCCACCCTACAGATCAGCAATTAATTCTATAACTCAATATTAAAAGTAATGAAATTTTCAGTTTGAGACAGATTTCAATCAAGATAAAATAGATGCAGTAGATATGGTTCTGCAGATTAACACACAAACCTGAACCTCAAAATTGTATGCCCACTCAGAATGGTGAGACATTAATATGTGACCAGTTTTCATTAACAAATGTTACATGACAAATACTGATCATGATGAAAATGCCAATAGATGACAAAATCTCATGTTTTGTAACAGACCACATATTACATATAAAAATCCAAAACATGCACTCAAAATATCCAGCAAGAATTCCTAAATTTACCAGATCCTTACATTCTCTCGCACCAATCTAAGTATAAAAGAATACTTACCATATGTATATTCTGATGAACTCTTTCCCAGCGTGTAATTCTTTCATTCAGTGTAAAACAGACAAACTGGGGATCCTTCATACAGTTCACACAGATTGGCTGTTTGGTTTGACTGTCACATAGAGGGCAGTTAGAGGTGGCAAAGTACTGAGATATTGTCCCCTGTAACATTAATACCATTGATATCTATTATTAAGTATTATAATAATAAATCTAATATCTATATATATATATATATCTTGTAAAAAAACAACACTGACACATTAGCATGACTAACGGAAAGAGATTTTGAGTTGTTAAAGGGAACACAATACATGCCTCCCCACGCAGACCCCTGGAAAACAACAGTCTACCAAACATTAGGGACTAATGAAGAGCAAAGGTAAACATACATGGGAATAGGGAGCAAGGAAACTTAATTAAATTTAGAAATAGAAAGCCACAACAAGCATGTTACTACATGTATAGTTAAGCCACTGTAAGGACATTTTAGAAATATGTATAAAAATAGGTCCAGACATAAGTTTGATATGATGTGAATCTCCCTTTTATGCAATATTTAAATGTCAATTTACACAATAGCATGTAATCATTGAGTTACATACCTTTTTAGATTGACCAGGACCAGCTGCGTGAGATACAAGTCTGCCAGTAGAATGAGGAATCTCCTGGTACCATGAGAACACATTCACACCCATCAATGACAGGAATCTACCTAAGGGAGGTAATATTTGCTTGCTGATGTAGTATGTGGAGTTCAGTCGGAGTGACGAGTCATGGAGAAGTTCAAGAGGCTGACGTACTAGTTGTATCAATGGTAAACCTGGACTACCATATACAATAACATATGGTACTCGCTCTCCGACACGGGGTTCTGAGCGACAATCCTGACGTATCAGTTTTCTAAAAAAAATTATACAAATTCATCATCAAGCCAATAACAAGAATTAAACAAAACTCATAATGAATTTCACAGCAAGGAAAAACTAACTAACATTAATATATGCCATAAGTTTTGTGATAATAAGACATACTAAAAAGACCATTGTTGCCGACTACATTAATCAAACATAGTTACTTTCCTATTTAAATGGTGAGGAATACTAAATTGTCTGCACTGCTACAATACTAAACAATTAATTTATGGTTAGATGTAAACACATATGAACAGATAGATAGAAACTTACTTGGCAATCTCCAATGCAGGTACACACGCTCCTGGCTTATACCCCGGTACGCCTCTATATTCTTTAGCAAACACAAAGTCTTGCAGGTTAACATTACCCTCTAATACTTTCTGACATTGTTGTTGGATGTACGATTTAACCTGGGATACATCTTTGGTGGTAAATAACACTTTTATAGACCTCTCTAAAATCTGAAAAAGGAATATTTTCCTCGTGACTAAACTAACCCTAGTGAACAATAACCTTATGAATGAAATTATAAACTTATTAGTATACTTTGCTTTAGCAACAGAACATATTTCTCAGTTCCATATTTAGAATCATATTAGCAATCCCGTTGTATACATATAGATCTGTTGTGAACATCCAACAATAGGCACAATACAAATCCATTTGTATATTAAACACTTTAAATCTTTAAAGTGCTTTTGTTTTCAAACCGAATATCTTTTACTGACATTCTTCATTTTGCAATGGTATGACGTAAGTCACAGAGTAAACAGGATGAGTAAATCGGTCAAATCTCAATCAAATGATAAAACCTTTTATGATGACTATGCACTTTGTATGTGACATTTTCTGCTCTGTTTCATTTCCATTTTTGTTTTAAATATGAATCATCAATTTTTCAGGAATGATTAAAATACAAGAAGAGACTGAGTGTTTTTCTCTCTGTGCTCTCAACAACTTGTTTTACCCATCCTATATGTTTACATAGAAATGACCACAAACCTTGGACACAGCGGAGCAGCTATCCCTTCTGACCGTCTCGATTCCCTTAGCATCATACACGGGTTCCTTCTGATCTGGTGTCTCGTACATAAATCCTACATAACGTTTCTTTGTTTGTAACACACAAGGTAGATACACCTACAATAACAGGAGACATGATGAAATCTTAACAACTCCCACAATTACGATGCATCACCAAATATAAAAGCAGCCAGCAACAAGAAATATCAATAGAAAGCAACTAATAATAACAAATGACCCTTACATTGAGTGTGCCCTTTTATATGATCTTGACCTTGAAGCTACAGACCTTACTCATCATGATGAACATTTGTGTAAAGTTTAAACCACTGAATCATTTAAAGTTGAGACACAGAGTCTGAGATAGATATACAACCTAACAAAGACAGTGCTATAACCATATTCCACCTTTCAAGGTCATAAAAAAGGTATAAAGGCAAACAAAGTGTGTATTCAATCAACCTGGTTAAGACAGAGTATATTATCAACTACCTTTTCAAACTTCAGTTTGATTGGTTTAGGGAACATTGCAGTGACAGTTTTGGCAATATCTTGTCCAATATTGAATGCTTCATCCTTGTTTTTACCCTTCAGCTCAATAAACATGCTGAAATAGAAGTAATTCTGAATTATGATCAATTAGTTTTTTTGGTAAAAATGTTCAACTTAACTGGTTTATCTAAGTAGCATAACTGAATGCAAAAAGTGTATTTCTAGTGGTGTTAAGTATATTATAAATGATTACTAAATATTGGGGACTGATACTCATTTCACTTCTCCACTTCTGCCATCCAATTACTAAAATTAAGTTTTCTGACATTTGTTTTAAAGTTTTGACATCATTCTGGACCACCAGGGCCCACAGTTATGACCTCGAGTCTAGAGATCAGAAACCAGTCTCAGTCAATTTTAAGACAGTGCTCAGAAACAGCCAATCAGAGGCTTGAGTTTTGAACCTGGTTTCCAAACTCATGGTCTGAGGTTATAAAAGACCAGTCTCAAAACTCATGCATCTGATTGGTTGATTCTAAGCCCAGCCTTGAAATGGACCAATGGCAAGGCTACATTCTGATTCTAGTCACCAAACTTAGTCTTATTATCTTGGGTCCAGATATTTAATCTCAGATCCCAGTCTCTGCAGTAACAGTAATGCACAAACCTGTCGGTATCCCCATACACAACTCTAGCTCCCCAACGAGGTGTGTCCTCAACCAACTTGATAGAACGTTCCAATGTCTCTCTAGCTTTCCTTACAATACTGTCTGCAACCTTATATACAATACAAAACAGATAATGCAAGTTATAATACATGTCTTACGAAACATTCCAAAATGTCTACCAGGAAAAATTTGAGATTTTGACATTACTATAGTAGATGCTTCTTTTCCAATGTTTAAAACAGATTTGAAGTTCCAGTATACATTCACTCCTACACATAGACTACCCTGTAGCACTCTATAAAGCTTCATTACACTCAAGTTATTACACATGTAGCTGTATTTACATATGTGTCAACACCAGGAAATGATAATTCAATCCTACTATAGTAGAGGGAACAGCCATTGTATTCGAAATTCATTCACTACTCTCTTCAAACTATATTTTAGATATATTAGATCTATATTTCCACACAAAATGGTGCCAGATGACAGTAGTTCTTTTTAAATGCGGAAGTGTTAATGCACTTATAAACTTTCAACTATTTTAAGGTCACAAGGCCCATGCACCACTCGTTATTTGTTGGTCCTACTCACATTACATGTGCACGAATAATGGTCTTATAATCTATATACATGTACTGTATTCATAAAAACTTCTTAGTGGTGCAAAATAACCATAGGGTATAACACAATGCCTGGTTGATTTTCAGTGAAAACAATACTACAAAGACAGGACATACACTCTTAAGACATTTAACTCCCTGACAGATAAATATATTTTGACAGCTTACAGCCACAGTCATGAAAACGGATACTTTTGTGACAAAACTGAAGTAACCAACTATTTATGTCAGGGGTGTCACTAATTCTTGAAGCAACAGGGAAAGTACCACAAGTAGGCGTGTGTCCGGGGGTACTCCCCTTTATTATGATCGTTCATACAAGAAATGTAGCTGGGTGATGATGCTTAAGTTACAGGGTAATTTTACCGGCTCCCAGCTCTTATTGACATCCCTGTATGTAAAACCTACCTCAATACATGGCATTCTTCCTGAGTAATTAGCAGCTGTATAACCGTATGTAACATTAGCAATCAACTTCAACCCCATTTGTCTAGCATTCAGCATTCTACTTAATGTCTGAAATAGGAATAAATATAGAACTGTAATTGTTGTGACAGTAGTAAATGCCATTCATGCAGTTTCATAGCTGAAGGCAGGTAAACAAACTCAGAACTATCAACACTTTTCTGCCGTACTAGTAATTTTAAATTATAACTTGAAACCTAGTAATGGAATGTACTTAAATCTAGCCACTTGTTCATTTGATAAATGGAAGGAGTCATGCAATAAGATTAACTGTTGTTAATTTTCTTTTCAATTTTAATATTTTACCTTGTCATCCTTGTACTTGGACATTGCTTTTTTCACCATCAACCTTGTGTTCAATATTTCCTCTACCATACTGGAGATACATAAAAACAAACACATTTTAAACATGCACATAGCATATGAAACTCTTCACATCAAGTAGGACTGTTTACATTCTATGACAGTTGGATTATAGAAAACTCATCTTATGAACATTTTCAACATTCAAGCAAAACTCTTAATACTGTCTCAATCTGCTTTTGGTATATACTCGATATTAGTATTTGATTAAGCCAAACTTTAATGAATCATTACATACAAACAACCAAACCCCAAAAACTGCCCTTTAAAAGATTCAAGCCCCTTATACATGACAAAAATATTAATAATGTGGTTATTTTTTAAGATATTGATCAATATCTTGGTATCCGCTATGTATATGATACGTCTGGTCTGTCAATCCTACTCAATTACAATTAACAATGAACTTTTTCTTACAAGGAAAACTTTCTATAAAGATACTTACACAGGTAAGACTCCCCTCTTCACCGACTGTTTACAGAATACAACACCATTTGGAGATACAGACACTTTGTTTGATTGTTTCTGTAAATACAAAGACAGAATATTCAGTTTAAGATTTGATACACAATGCAAAATGCAGTTGACCAATGATACTTGTATAACTGTATTTAGTTTACATATGACAATGTTTTACTCGATTTCAGATTTATTTTCCTTGGGAGTAGGTCGATATCTGGATTGCATGGAAATGCTACACACAATTAATATGTTACTACATATTGAACACACAGAACACAGCAAAATAATACCCAAGAACAGAACGAGATTCCTGCACCATACTTACAGAGATAATATGACAAGTGACTTTATTACATGTATTATCTTCATTTATCATCTAAATAATTAATATTGCTTAATGTTTTTACCTGTATGACTGAGGGTTCTAATTCCAGAGATGCACAACCAAATGTTATAGGTCCTTCACTGAAATATAGGAAAACATCAATGTTACTGTGACTCCCATACACATTGCAAGAAAATTGTACAAAGAAATACGTCAAATACAGAAGTGCATCGAAGAAAAATCCAATCATTAAAACAATGGGTTGCTAAGAAAAAGATCTCAATGTATGTAACTGCACTTAATCACTCTCAATCAAATCTTTGGCATCAAGATATAGGATTTTTCATTGTAATTTTATACATATCCCAAGGTAAATATGTTCAACACTGCATCTAACAGTCCTCAAATTTTCATTACCAATTAGGATTTCCAAGTTTGAGAGATTATGAAAAAAATAACAATCAAAAACAAGACAATTACTTACTGGGCTTTCTGAAACCATTCCAATCTCCCTAAACAGGTGGAGAAACAGTAATTGTATGCTATCATAATTGATGGATACAAAGATTGAAAATCTACCACAACGACAGGGTCAGTATAGAATCTGGACTCTGGTTCCAATGTGAGTTGTATACACTCCGGTGCTTTCATTCTAGCTCGTTGATGTACACTGGGAGACGCAGGAATGTAGTTCATTGGCTTAGCCACACGTAACATCATAGATTCCACACGATACTGAAAGATGGTTCAAAGTATAATGATAACAAGCCAACAAAATCTAGATCCAAGATTGCTATAAAATAAACACCGCGAAATCTCTTCAGAGCCACACCCTTTTGAAGATAAACAATTTTGCTCTTGTTGACAGATTGAAGCTACAAAGAGGTTAAACTGTTAGTAATTTCTTACAATAGGAAACGGACAATGATGTTGAAGAAAGGTTCTTGCTATGGAGAAGCTGAACTGATTATCATGAATGTTCATGACCTGACTATAATATTAATACATATAAATTCCTCTGCCTTGAAAAAATCTTTGAACATTTTTTTTTATAATTCAGACAGTTTCTGACCAAATATGTCATTTTCGTCTCATAATTGTACATAACAAACATAGAAAACATCATCAGGCCAGTAAAAGATTGATATTCTTTCAATGACTAGTCTACATTCACATACCTGAGATCCTCTAGATAACACATGGTAGAACTCAATACCAAACACTCGAGCAAACTCACTGGTCCTTCCTACGATATCTAACTGATCCATGAGTTCCAAGTTAGCCTTCACTCTGGTTTTGTAATAATCCATCACTTTCCATCTGTGAACACATATGTTACAATATACGGTCAAAACAACAAGAAACATAAATAATATTCGAACATAAACTACACCTATTCTACAAGACGTAAATACAATGCATAAACACTCCATCAAAATTTAATTCATCCTAACACAAACACCACACCAACTTCACTAGTATCCAAACAAAGCTATTTGTTAAGTTGGAACAATCAACTTCTTTAGCATCTTTTGAAGCCTGAAAAAAATACTTCAGTAAAAATCGTGCTTCTTTTTGTACTGACTGCAGTTACAATTTGTTAATACAGTAAAAACCTCACTTAAAGACCACCTCAATAATAAGACAAGCTCAAAATTAAGAACACAATTTTCAAGTCCATTTTCACTTTATTGCTCTTTATTCAACCTCAATATTAAGACCACCTCAATATTAAGACCAGTTTTCAAGGGTCCCAAGGGTGGTCTTATTATTGAGCTTTTACTGTAATGCACAAAGTTTAAGTTTTTCAACACCAACATATCAGTCAATAGTTAAAACTTCCACCAGTCCACGTCAAACTTTTCAAGTCCAGTAATGTAATGCAAATGCTTACAAGCTAAATCTAACCTCCAAGAAAGACTGACAGTCAAGCAAAATCTACATAATGTGCAATGTTTTGACCTTTTACAGGGAATACTTCCCGTGGACAATTTATGAAGGATGTAACACCTGTGTTTTACCTGTGTAGGTGTGTCCTATGTTTGAACCATGCTGCGAGACTGCGGAATGGATACAATGGTACACGCCTGTGTAGTACATGAAACATCACATTCTCAAAACTATACACATTCAATGTCACCTGAAATATGTATTGACGTGATGAAAAATATAACTTGCACACATAAAAGGCAGACATGCCTTAATCATGTTTAATGTACAAAAATATCTTAAAATTGAGCAATGTTTAAGGAAGATAAATTCTATTCAAAAGCCCATCTTCAAAAATAAGCGATTGATAACATAGTGAAATCCATCGCAAACAAATCTGAATAGGGAATTGAAAAAAGGTATAACATATTACATGCAAAAAATCCTTCCTTGAAATTTCTCATGTTTTTTAATAACAAAATACAGAGCTCGCAGAATTTTGTGATACTTCTAGAAATATGAAATCATTATTGAAGATTTCAGAAATAAGGATTATGCCTACCTCATGTCGAAGTAGACGCCATAGATTAAGTACGATCCTTCCGGCGATGTGTATCTCTGACATATGATCAGCTCCATACTCGTCTTTCTCAGCAGAGTGATAACTCGATCCTTTCGCAGATGGTATACGAGATATAGCATGCGTTAGATTCATGTTCAAAGTGGAAGCACGATGGAGTAAATATCCCCATGACAGCATCTGTATTTCATACCCAACCAATATGTCAGGATCCCATCTGTAATAGAAAATATACCATGAACATCTAGTAATACAGATCAACAAAAATCGAGGGTTTGGTGAAAACCTATTGTAACTCAGGTTTGGTAAAGGAGCACTGACACAAATCTCGCACCCACACTAAAACATACATATTCGGTACATTCAAACTGTATTAGAAGACAATGCTGCTCATAATTACCATTAATTAAGATGTAATGTTTACCATGTTTGTTATTCTACGATTTTCATTTAAAGTTCATGTTGTAGATTTTTTTCTTTCAAGACCCGACTGCAGAGAATGAAGGTTATTATATAGGGACCTATTTAAAGGGCAGAAAGAGATCTTTGATTGTAAAACAATGGTTAGTCAATCCTGCCAGAATGAGTTACAAATACAGTTTTGTCATAAAAATGAATACAGTTACCTGTGAATAAAATCAATGAATGTTCTAAACAGTTCATTCTCATCTTTAACGTATGTGACATTCAATCCATGAATACCAGATTTATGTAACAGGCTGTTCCCATGTGATCCTACAACCTTTGACCCTCCAGCTTTTGCCTCATCTCGTGCATTACTTGGACCAGGCTTGGAATCACTTGGCTTCGTGGCTTTATAAGAACCTTTCTGATTGGTTGATGATTTGTCTTCTTGATCATGATTGGCCGAGTCAGGATCAACAATGAAAACTCCAGTTTCATTTCTGGTCCCTTTCTCAGGATGGATATCATTCAGAATTGAATAAAATATTGCTTGTATGGCATCAAACTCTGGATTAGGTTTTAAATCACCTCGAGACTCGGCATGAATCTCAACACTGAAGATGGTCAAATGTTGATACTGAAATATAAGGATATAAATAAGAACCAAAAATATAGCAAAAACAAGAGATGTTTGTAAAACAAGGTGGACCAAGTTTGAGGATGACAGGTCAAGGGGTTCTTGAGTTATAACTTATTGATTGGAAACAAAAAGGTTATGGACCAAGAGACCGACCGACAGACGGACATACCGACCAACCGACATGTGCAAACCAATATGCCCACTCTTCTTCGAAGGGGGCATGAAAACTAGATTTTTGAGAGATACTATTCCAGTACACAATTTTCAAGCCATATCCATGCTTTCATTAATTCCAACTTTCCGCATGATAATTAATTGTAAATGAGGAACCCACTTTAACAAATGTATTTGAAAATAATTGTTAAATTTGCGCAAATACAAATATATATATGCCCCCTAGAGCAAATTCGTATTTCAGTCGTAGCACGAGGTTTACTCAGCTAGAGATTATAAAGCCAAGTTCAGGAACTAGTCCAAGAATGCAGCTTTACCATTGGTCAATATTAAGACTGTGCTCACAAACAGCCAATCAGATGCTGGAGTTATGAGACTGGTCTCCAATCTCAATATTGTGTGCAGAACATACATCTTTCCTCACCTCATGTAACGATTTAGCATCCTGTAAGTTTTGTTGACTGTGTTTGAATCCAAATGAGTTTTTCAATGAAGGACCATCGATCTGTGACGAGTCAGCTCTTGCTAATCCAGGGGTACCATACTGTAGCTGAAGATAATGAAAAAACAAAATTATCACAAACCAAGTTACCCATTGCTAGTTAATGTTCACATTAAATGGTCAAAATTAAGACAAGAACAAGTCACTCTTGATCGAGACCTAAACCACAGAATACAGATTCAACACAAAATATATCCATAAATGCAGCCATACTCGAAAGCATCATTCAATACAACAAAAATAAACAGGAAGCAAACTGAAGATAATTAACACTATGAATTATAAGACTTTTTAAGACATAATAACATTTTCATCAAATCTTTAGATGTCAAACTAGTCCACTTTATATTGACTACTGTCACCTTGACTTATATTCAAATTAATTTCTGGTATCGGAACAGTTCAATCTGAATGTACATCATGTGAACAGCAAGGTCTAATATATATGCAATACTTACATCTTAAAGTAAAAGGATTCAGCATGACCAAAAATGGTTACATGTATTTGGATCAACATGCTTAGTCATTACAGACATTTTTCATGGAAACCTATCATTAAACTTTTATTGAACACACAAGATTCATACCTTTATTTGTGATGTCAGAATTGATTTTCTAAGCCGTGTGTCTGTGTTGGTAGACAGTCTTCTTAGAGGTCTTATTCTTTTTGGTGTTACAAAACATTCAGCCTGATCTTCTTGGCTATCTGCTGATCGCTTCCCTGAGGATATAGGCGTACATTCAGGTTCAAACAGATCAGTGGAACCTCTACGTAACATTGGTGTACTATGTAACACATCCTCACTCTTTCCCTCCACATTACCGGGACTGCTTGGTAGTTCTTCAGATTTTCCATATGGACTTTCAACATCTTCCATATTCTTTGATGTTTTGCTGTCAACAGCCCCATCTGTTTCTGCAATATCGGTTGCAATTAGTTTTTCATCCCCAACAGTAGTTTCCTCAATTTTGTGTGTTGACTCATGTTCAGGCTTCTTAACTATTTTTGTAAATTCTTCTTCACTGGCAAGTTCCCTTCTCCCAGTAAAAAGATTAAGTCTGTATTTTTCAGGATCGTCCAATTTCTTTCCGACCCCAGTTTTATTTGCAGGTTTTTCTTCGAACTTTTTCAGTTTATCCTTATCACTTGTTTCTTCTTTTATTTTGTCACTTTCCTTCCTTTCTTTCGCTTTCTGTACAGCTTGATGCTTTGAAGTTTTATAAAATTCTCTTCCAATATTCCACTTTTCTACATTTACAAAGCTTGGAGGTAGGTTGCACGGTGTTATAATCACAGACTGGTCTCCAGTTATGGCATATTTTAAAGCTGGTTCTTGCTCAAGTGTATCAAGTAAATCAGAGGAACCAGTCTGTGATGAAAGCACTGAATCTTTGGCACATAAAACTGTTCTCCAATGTTTAATTCCATTAACAGATGATAAAGAAGTTTCAAACTCGCCCAACTCTTTTACCTGAAAGTAAAAAGAAACAGTTTGTTGAAGAAATTTGCAAAACAGCCATTACAACAAAATGTTAAAATTAAGGGTCCAAGTTGACATATGGAAAAATAAGTGAAGAATGCAACAAAAGCACAAAGATTAACTGATGTTTTTTTAGGGAAAATTTAACTGAAATTTAAGATTGTCAGTACAAGGTCAACAGAAGGGAGAAGTATGGAAAGCAAAACTGAATTAGCAAACACATTACTGGAACTTCAAAATATCAGTTTGATTTTCATATTTTAACTTCTAAAACTGATATAAAACCACAGTTCTATATTAATGAAGTAAGCTAATACATATAATACACATGACTAAGTGTAATGGTAAGGAAACTACTGCCGCAGACCACAGTAACAACAATGAAAGCTAACAACCATACAATAGCTACAATGTTGGGTTCTCATGAGCCAATGTATAGTAATACTGACTTTAAACAATAGTTACCAAATTCCTTCAATTATTCCTTATAATTTTAATACTATTATAGAAGTGTTGCATGAAAACCCAGCACAAACAAACTAACACAATGTCAGTACATGTATAAACATCAGTAGATATTCACAATGTCAGGAAAAAATGGATAATACTAAGCACACAGGAAGATTAGATGGACAAAAACATCATCATGATTAAGAAACATAAGAGTTTATCTTAGCGAGATTCTCACCTACCATATCTGTATAAAATTTTACAAGTGACCATTCACATCAATCAATCTAATAATAACTAAATCAACGTCCAATTTTTGAAATACCGTGAAGATATGTGAACAGTCAGTAGCAGTGAACAAGCGTATTTTTTTTCATCAATTTTCGTTGAGTCCCACCTTTTTTAACCTACCCCAACATATACGAGTGAAATGTACCAGAAGACTATAATTTCAGAGACTAATATCATGTATATAGGCCATGCATAGTATGATAGGAGCAACCATGCCACACAAATGGTACAAAAAAAACAATATGAAGCAATATTCATCAGTGGGTATGTGGTTATAACACTGAGCTTGAAAAGCAGTCTCAAAAACTCAAACATAGTTGTTCCTGCACTCAGTCTCAAATTGACCAATGGCATAAATAAATTTGAACATTATATAAAATGGAAGTTTTATACTTTCCTTACTTGCTGTATTTTAGAAAATTCTGTTACTTTACAAAAACTTAGAAGTAACACAAAAACAGTTTTACACATTAAAGTTGCAAGTACATGCTTTCATAATATCATGGGTGCAGATTTAAGTGGGTTCACAAGAAACATTTTCCAAATTTTAGAATTCTTTACATATTTTAAGGCAGCATTGGCTCCATACAAGATCAAAAATTATCAAGTTTGTTAGATTGAAAGATGGCACTTCATCCCATACAGTTATAGTGGATGGTCTCAAGGATATTAACACTTTATTCTATAAGAATCTCAAGTCCAATATATGTACTTCAATATATAGCAGAACCTGCAAAACAGAATGTTCCTTAACCATCTAATCCATATCCACGATGGCAAGCATACAAAAGATGCCACAATATTCTAGATGAAAGCGTGCAATATCACATGATGTTTATGCTGTAGCAAAGAATTATGGGTAGGATCTCACCAATGTCGTCTGCACCGAGCTCAACAAACCACCTCCCTCCCTACAAAACAGACACATGCAACCATCAGCGTATAGTCACCAAGTGGTTAAACAGTAAAGCCTTCAATATATCAACATCTTACTGTATGACTTGTAAATACAGGATATTACAAGAGTGGTCATACATTATCAGGGGTTCCATCTGACCCTAGAGTTGACCCTTTGACCCTAGGAATTTCAAAAAAGCCACATTTTGACCATTGGGTCAGATTCTGGCTGAAGGGAAATTTTTATCTAAATTATAGGTATTTTGGTTATAAAATCATTTAATGACCTATATATATCCATCAAAAATGACCCTTAAGATTCAGCCCCTAGTGGAACCCCTGATTATATTATTCATAAAACAAGACTTTCAGTTTCATTTAAATGATAAAAAAGCTTTTGGCAAGTTTTTTTGTGTTCTGAAAACGAGTTCAATAAGCTCAATAATTTGTCAACACCGGAGGCACGTTTTTAGAGGTAGGAAAGATAGAATTCTACCTAGCGCTATGTAGCTGTAGCGGTGCCGTTTCTTAGACGTAGCAAAAGTAGCGGTGCTGTTTCTTAAACGTAGGAAAAGTAGCCCCAATCTTTAGATAGGTAGCGTGATCTGACAGTGTCAGCTTTGCTAAACAAAATGGCATCCATGTGGAACAGTGTTGTCTGGTCTGGTGCGCGCCATTTTGTAGCTAGCGAAGCGTTCAAGCGGTTTTTTAGACAGCTACCTTTTCTACATTGGCTAACTTTTCTCACTTACTTTCCCTATCTCTAAAAACGCACATCAGTGTAATCTTTTATTTATATCATAAATAATAAGCATTCTATTGGTAGACATTAATTTTTAGGTCCAAATAGAAGCGGCCTTACTGCATGGTAATAGTGACGTCATGTCATTCTTTATTTGACAACAAATTCATAGAAAAATAATACACAAGTGTTATAACACATCACCGCTGTCATTTATGATATAAATAAAAAATATTTTACGCTAATTAAAGTCATTGAAAGATAGGCAACATACCGATGTAAAAATCAATTAGACATTTAATTAAATCTAATCAAAGATTAATAATTTTAATTAATAATAATTTTATAAGTAAATCATACACTTTTGTTCATGTATGATAGAAATTAGTTTCTGCAATGCTGTTTAACATACATAATAAACCAGTTTCTCTAAACAGAAAAGATCACTACTTAACATTTAGTTAATATCTTAAAAACCACGTTCAAAGTTATTTGTACAGTTATGGCAATGGATATAAAGACGAAAATTCACACAATTATGTTCATGCATAGATCTACTATCTTTGAACATACTACAGCAAAACATAACCTGTCACAATTAAAAAATACTGCTCCCCATCATATCTTGAATTTTGTTATGAATTTACTGCAAAACAGCCAGTGAAGTTAAATTTTTAGACAAATGAGCAAGAAAATCTGCTAGACCAATACGGAAATCACTAGTACATATAATTTATATTTTAGTGTATTATGTTCAGGGAGTGAAACCAAAATCTATTTAATCACATTTTATTCTCAGAAATAATGGTCTGATATTGAAGTGACAAATTCCTAAGCTTTATAATGGGACTTACTCCTGTTAAGTATTCTCACAGTAGCCCTATCATGGAAATATTCTATATCATGTACATTCAGAACCCCCCCCCCATGGAAAAACTGGTTTTCAGAATTTCATTTAAATGTTGAACCAGAGTCTTTTGTCCAAAAATAATGAAACAAAAGCAACAGAATTCACAGCAAGTGTCAGTAGATCAAGGCTTTACTATATAACATATGTTACCAATAACAATCTGAGGGTTTGGGGCAAAACTTTGTAACTCAATTCTCGTAAAGAGGCAGTTACAACAGTTTTGGGCCAAAAACTCGAAATTTAGGAATATGAAATAAAACACACACCAAAAGCAACCATGAATAAAGCAGATGTAATAAAATGAGGCCAAAGTTAAAAAGAAATTCTTTGTTTTAGCTGTCTTCCAACGATACTTAGTGAAGTTTGATACGGGTAATAGGGCTGTCATCGTTAATCATGATATCCATGTATTGACGGATAAGTGTAGTCGATGATATATTGATTAGAAATTTGGGAGTATCGATACAATGACAAACTATATAATGGAGCTAAAACACTATCTCTTTTTTTAAAGAAACTTGCAAACATTCACATTCCAAACTCTTTAGCAGGTGTTGCCTAGACTGCACTGCAATTTTTCGCTTGCATTATGCTACCGTAGGATCTAGCTATGTACCTTAAAGCTGGAAAATCTACATTCTGTTCATAGACTTTACACAGAGTATGTAACGTTAGATTTTTTTTAAAGAATGCTTCAATATGTCATCATATCATTTGTATGCAGAACTATTCGTCACTACATCGTCGTATCGTCAATATTCTTAGGTCGATGTATTGACACAAAATTTCCAATCAATGACAGCCCTAGTAGGTAAATTAGGTATTTTGTAAAAACGAAACTTCTTTTAATGGTTTAATTGCACTTCTTTTGATGAAAAAACTCCTATTGTAAGCAAATATAAGGTATGTAGGGGGGACAACACACAGATATTATTTTTAATTTTGGCCAAATGATTTCAATGTTATCATAATTGGAAATAAAAGAGATAAATCAATCAAATTTTCTGTAAACTGTAGCTGTTCAATAACTTTATAATGTCAGACATTAAGACAGTTGTTTCTCAAAATGTACAGCATGAAAGGTTCTGTCAGAATTTAATACATATCCAAGGGTCCGATCAAATAAAAAAATGATCATTTTTATTCCAGTACATGACAAATTATATACCAATAAGCAAAAGATGAAAACAAAAACAGTACGGTAAATAGCAACTAAGGTTTAGAAGTAAAGAAGATTTTGTCTGTATTTATATAAGTATAGAAGAATGAAACATAAAACAATAATCTCACAAATTTTGGATTTCAAAACTATTAAAACATTATGAATGATAAACTTGCACAACTTGAAAATTACTGATATCTAGGCCCCAGTCTATAAAACTAAATCCTAAGATCAGTCTCAGAATGTAGCCTTGCCAATGGTTTAATTTAAGACAAGGCTCATACCCAACCAATTAGAGGCTTGAGTTTTGAATTGTGTCTTCAAACTCAGATATATATCCTCAGACCCTACAGTGAAGCTCTCCACAATACAGACAAATTCCTCAATAACACGATGATATAATTATGGATGCAATGTGCTGCAGCTAGACCCTATACATGCTAACTAAATATGAATGAAATACCAAAACAAGCAATGTGTGATCTTGCGTACTAGATATTGAGATGGTGAGAAAAATGACTATGAGAGGGTGTGCATGCCAAATTCTATGCCTATATACCTCGGTTTCTCAGGCATGTCTCTATAGTTACTGTAGAAGGCACTTGTTTGTCGATATGCGCCTAAACCATGCTCGTTTGCAGATTCTAGAATTCTTTCCAAGGATGGTGGACCATTGTATGGAGTAATTACATTGCAACCATCATGAGCACTGCTGCCATACAATGCTTCATGTCTACGATCACTGTCATCTCTTCCATTTCCTGAGCGATCAGGTGTGCTATGGCCTTCAAACGGAGTAAATCCCATATGTCCACTACTTGATCTACTGGCAGTACTTCTATTCCCTGATTGTTGACTATGAGGTCCTTTTTTACCATCCCCACTACCAAACTCAATAAATGGAGCATTGGTAGAGTTTCCATGATTCAAATCAAGCCTAGATTTCTCACGAACAGCTATGTTATGTACACTTTTCACTATGGAGTCATTCAATCTATTACAACGAACTATACTATACTCTGATCTTGCAGAGTCTGAAAGAGAGCGATTAAAAGTTGGAAATGACCTTTCACAACCAATATGACTTATTTCTGAACTGGACTCAAAAAGATCACCACTATTTGCGCCAACCTCACTTGGGTTAAGTCTTTGTTGACTATGGAAACTACTAAAGAAATTTCTGTGATTCAAGCTATGTTTCCCATTTTCAGTTCTTTCTAATGCAGCATAATTCAGCTCCATACTACAGTTTGCTAAATCTTCCGAGCTACTATGTCTTCTATTAAAAGGATGCACATAATCGTTCTGAGATAAAGACCGCTGATATTCACCATTTCTAGCTGGTCCTTTTGGCCTCACAAAGTCAAGTTCACCATTCTTTATATGATTTTTAGAACCTACATGATTTTGAGACATGTCATAAAGAAGTTTAGCAGCTGAATTAGTAGGAATATAATCTTGGTCACCATTGCTTGGATTGTTAGAGGACTTATTACCAAGGTAAGACTTCACATCCTGACTTACAATCTGATTGTCATTAACATTATTGATAGAATTTTTCAACCTCTCTTTGAATTTCAAGATGTCTGGATTTGAACCTTGAATTTGTTTCAAGTTGAACATTCTAGGATTCATGCTATCAATTTCATGATGATTCTGGGTAGGTGCATGCTTACCAATTCTCTCATCCAAACGGCTCCATATATTAGAATTAGGTGAAGACATTAATTCAAAAATGTTGTTTCTATTTTCATCAGATTTCCTTGGTTTGCCAAGATCAGCCTTTCTAAGCCTTTCCTCAAATTCTTTAATATCTTGCAATTTTTGCATCTTAGTACTTTCAACATCTTTTTCAAACAACATTCCTTGAATTTCTGGCTTCAATCTAGGAGACAGACATGGCATGGTAGGACTATTTGTGTACTTTGGTTTGCCAAAATTATCATTTCTTTTTCCTGCACCACTTGCTTCATCTTCACTGTCACTAATGTCACTGAACTCTTCACTATGAATAACATTAATGGAACCACTAGAACTGCATGCTGGAAGTTTCTTAATTGCTTCAGCAAAGTTTTCTTTTTCAGGTGATTCGGAGACTTCCTTTGCACACACATCTTGAGATTGAGGACTGCCAACAGATGAACACTTTACTGGTGATCCTCTTACTTGAGGAGATAAACAATGCATCAAAAAGGGTGGAGTACTTTGATAACTTTCAGGTTTGGGAGACCCACTTTCATTTTTGAATGCTTCATCAAAACAGTTTTCATTAATAGATCTGTTTGGCGTAAGTTGGGGTGGTGGACTCCCATCATCCAATTCATCCTGATTAGCAGAAGATTCTAACACTGGTGGTCCAAGGTCAGGAGGAGGAGAATCTACTGGCGTCTCTTCTTCTCCATCTGCATTTTCATCAACACCCTCATCATCGTTCTCCACTTGACATAAAGACTTAATGTCCTTAAGAGTCAAAGTTTCAGTTTTTGCAACAGCTATCTTACATGCAGAACTAGGATTTTCAGTTGCTTTACTGGCATCCACATCCATGTTAGAATCTACATCAGCATGCATTGTTTTTATGATATCTGCAAATGTCAATCTTTGTTCATTGTGTTCAGACTTTCCGTTAATTTGTTCCACTGTGCCATCAAGTTTCAACATTTCTTTAGGAGACAAAGGTCTGGGTGGAGTGTCAGAACAACTATCAGATGACATTGGAGAAAGATACGATAGTTTGTACATTGTATCTTCATAACCAATATCATGATCATCAGTTTTATCACCATATAACTCAAAGTCTGGAGTCTTAACTCTTGGCTGATATCTGACTGGGCTATCTACATCAGATATGTCTTGACTTTTCACAGGAGATTGATTCGACGATGAGGTACCTACTTCAACGTCACTAAATACTGATGAGCTAGTTAGTTTTTCCATAGTCGCATCATGCAGAATAGACAATGTGCTCATGAGTTTTGTCGCTTTTGATTTCGGTTTTGGTCGCCTTTTTCTGGCTTTAGAGCAAAACACACTACCATCATGAATACTTTTGTTTGCCTTTTTCTTTTTACCAGTCTTTCTTGCTAAGTTTTTTGACCTGACATTTTCCAGTTTAATAGTTTGTTCATCATCACTGGAGCTAGAGAAGTCTAGCATACCTGTTAAAGAAAAACATCTGTAATAGTGAAACTAAGAACTTGTTTAGTTTCTTTAAGGAAAAAAGTTTGAATTTCATTTTCTTCTGGAATATCATCAATATGGAGGCTATAAATAATAGACCAACATTAAACTGAGTTTTTTTCTTTCCACAAGAAATCATCACAGATGACCCAACTTGCGACATGTCAAATGTACCTCCTTGGATACTATAAACATATAAGGTCACATTAAATTCTTTGTTTGCTGTTTCCATATCCTACTTAGTGAATAAGGGTTAATAGGCATTTTCATTTTTGGAGCACAGCTTCTCAGCAGGATGATAGAGACAGCAAGCAAACACTTTTTCAATTTTGGCCATATTCTTGAAATTGCACAGTGCACAATTTTATAACATAACTCAAAGCCCTTCCACAGAAAATAGGCACCAGGTTGGAATGGAATACATGTAGTATCAAACTAAATTTTGTAAAATCTATATTTTTTATTAAATCGTTTCTTATAACAATAGACCAATAGTTTTTACCACATATTGATCATTATGGATTAAGGTGATGCACCTATTCAAATTCAATAAAACCAGGTACTATAAATTCCAATTTCTATCATTAATGAGCAGTGTCATCCTAATGCCTCCTATCTATGAAAGGGCATGAATAAGCAAAACTTGAATAATGCTTACAACATACATACATGTAAATTGTAATATGTAAAAATCAGTTCAACTCACCTTCTGCTTCATAACTTTGTCTTCTTGATGTAACAGTTCCATTCTTGAAATTGCCAGGCAAATTGTCTTGTCTCACAGCACCATCGCCACCTTGACTAGAAGATTCACAACTAGCAATTGAATCCTTGATGACATATTCACAATGAGAAGCAGGTTCTTCTCCAGAAGCAATGCCATTTATTGCAGCATTGTTATCATCAATCTTTTCAGCAACTTTTTCTGTATCACTAATATCAGTTATTTTATCTTTAATATCACAGTCATCGGAGTCTGAATCTGTATGTACACTTTCTGCATTTATCTGACTAGCAATAAATTTCTCGAACTCTGCTGAAAAACCATTATACAAACTCCCCGATTTTTCCTCTTCACTTATTTTTACTGTCATACCATCTTCCGTTTCATTCATTTTGTTTTTGTTTGTTACACTTTTGACAGAAAGAACTTTCAAATTGTCTTCACCTTCTATTTTTAATTTATCAACAACCACACGTAATTCCTTATGGCCCTTAAATTTGTTTGTGACAATATAATCCACTCCTGGAATACCATCCGAATCTGAATCATATCTTGGCTTTTTACTTGATAATTTAGAATGAGATTTTTTATTATTTTCATGACCAGTAGAAGAAGTTCTAGAATTCCGCCTTGATCTTCCTGATATGCTTCCATTACTTTGCTTCCTCTTCTTTGAAGAGGAATCAGTTTTTGACAAGGGATCATTTCCTTCAGAGTCCAGATCATGTTTGATCAAATCATCGTAATCATTATTTGTATCTTCAGTCCTACTTAAAGCAGAGTTTTTCTCTGAACTATTTAAACTTGAAACATTATTTGAACAAGTACTATTTGAATCAGCTGTGACTATTGCAGAACTATTAACCTTAGCACTTTCATCAACGGAATTAACTAAACCATTTTCAGCATCTTTTTTAGCATTCATAGATTTACACATAGCAAGTTTCATCTCAAAATGTTTCTTAAACTTTCCATAGGCTACATTCACTTCATCATTGATAAATTCCTGAACAGGTGAACTTTCATTCTTAATGTCCATTGGTTCATGCACGTTTTGATCATTTAACTTCACAACTACTTCCTTCTTTTCAGGGATTATATCACTCATATCACCGCTTTCATCAGAAGTCACTCTAGGTATTACATCCTTTTCATCGGAATTCACACTTGCATTGCAATGCAACAAGTTGTTATCATCACTTGAATGTTTAGATTTGGACTGACTAGAGACACCATTTACATCAATATCTTTATCAGAAATTTTCTCAATGTCTTCAGCGGCATTTTCAAACTCGGGTTTCTGAACTTCTTTACTTCCAAACAGCTCATCCTGGAACATTTGTGCGCTACCAGACTGATTGAGATCAAGATCATATAGCCTAGATTCCAGTATTTCTTTCTCAGATTGTTCCAATTCAGCAATATTTCCAACATAATGAGCTGGACTTCTCCCAGCGATAGGCGTTCTATACTTGATTGGAGTCAATGTGCCCTCTGAGGCATCATTCAAACTAACATCTTTAAGAACAACATCTTCATCATCTTCATATTCAGGTTTAAGACCTTTTTTGTTAGGTCTTACTTTCGCATGTTGTCTACCCCTACCAACACTTCCTTTCCCAAAGTATGGAAAACCAGCACGGTATTTCTTCAGGTGAGGAATGTGACCTATACTTCCACCTCGAAACATGCTGTTGTGTTTTTTATCTTTATTTTCTTTTGATGTTTCTTTCTGCTGCTTTTTCATGACATACACAGGTTCGTCTTTCATATCAATTACTTGTGAACTGACTGAAAAATCATCTAACTTTTCTGTCGCCGTTTTATCTTCACTAATAGGACTTTCCACAGACAGGAGATCAGCAATTATTGATGTAGTTTGCTGAACCTCAACAGAACGTATGGCAGGAGGAATTCCTTCAACAATGGCACCACTTTTCAGTTTATTATTTATATCATCAATTAATTCCTTAGACAGATTCTTCAATTGAATCATTTCTCTACCAATTTTCAACAAGCTGTATTTTCTAGCATCTTTTGGATGCATTCTAACAAAGTCAAGGTGATCTTTATCCGACATATGTTGTAAATGCTTCACTCGAAATTTCAGTTTCTTATAAAATGGAGTAGGCACTTTAAACCTAAATGTGTAAGCTGGGGACATTTTAGGTGGTGAAACAGAACGCTGTCTGTATCTGATTAATTCCATGATTGTACCTGGTTCAGTCAATCTTTCATCAACCCTTTTAAATGCATTAACTGGGTGTTTCAACTTTGCTCCTTGAAAGCTCATTCTATTAGACAATTTTGCTTTCGAATGCTTAATTCCTTCTTTCATCTTGTCAGGGCAATTTGAAAGTCTTTCATCTTGTTCAGGAACAAATGTATTCGGGTGCCTAGGTAAGGTAAATTCGGTGTCAAAGTTAGCAGGAGGTTCACTGATGTTGATAGCTTCGGAGAGATTTATTGTCGTCAATGGTTGCTGTTCAAGCAAACTTGGAGACTGATACTGCAAACATTGAGATGAATCATTTTGTGAACTGATAGACTGTGACTGTGTAGTCGCGCAGTTCAAAATTTCTGAGTTACTTTCTAGACAGTGGGAATCAGTCAAAGGTTTGCTCTCACCATTACTTTGGCCTCCTGCACAAAACAAATTTGATGATAGTTGATTTGGTAGTTGTACATCCATATTTTCACTAAACTGATTGTCTGACTGACCAGTTTCATTCATTAGATTAGAGTCACCAGTAAATTCGGCTAACAAATCACTACCATCTCCTTCCAAAAGCTCAGAGAATGATTGCTGACTGCTGTAATAAGGCATATTCATGGTCAAGTTGTTTGATGAATTTCCAGTGGCTTGTTGAAATCCTTGTTCTGGAAGAGGTGCCATGAAATTGCTGGAATTCATATAATGTGTTTGATATTGAGGTGCAGGGACTTGGTAGGAATTTGGAGGGAAATAAGTTGGCATAGAGACAGGAGGATCAGACTTCTTCCTAGGCCTCCCTCTCCTTTTCTTTTGCACAGGGCCAAATGTCTCTACAGGTGTACTCATAGATTTCTTCAATGATGGGCGCCCTCGTCTCTTTGTAAGGCCTCCACGCATTTGTACTGGCATAGCAGTGGATTGAGAATATTGAGACCATTCTGCCATATTGAAGTTTGTGACATTATTTTGTGAATTATCTAATGACAGTCTTCTATGATCAGGCTGCCGAGTACTTGGAACAACTGGGTCGCTTCTAGTACTATCAATACTATCCCTTATCTTGTTATCAGCACTAGTCTTGTTAAAATTAACACCAAACTCACTTGATTCATTTCGCACACTACCAACAAAGTTTTCCAAAGAAGACAAGGAAGCAATACCATCCTTTGGTGGAATAGTAGATTCACAATTATTACGATATGTATCCATGGTGACCACACTTTGTGTCTGACTGAGGGGAGTAATAGGCACATCATCACTGAACAAAGATGTAAGACTATCAGCAGTATTGTTATTGCCTGCACTTCCAATATCAGAAATCAAGGAATCTGCAAACAGATCGAGCTGACTATCATTCAAATTTTCATTAGACTTTAATAATGCACTGTCCTCCCTTTTAATATTTTCCTTTGCTGAAGAAAGTAAATTGAATAGTCTAGAATGCTCTTGATTTCTAACAGATCCTTGGCTAAAAATATCCTGCTGGGAATTATTTAAATGTTTTTCTGAGCTAGGAGAAGAAAGATTTGACAAAGAACTTCTACTAGGGCTGGCTATGCCCAGTTCATTTCTTTCAGAAGATGTATTCAACGGCTCCAGTAGTAACTTCTGCAAAGGGCTGACATGAGGCTCAGAAAGGACACTGCTTGGACTTGGAGTCAATAACGATTTCATCGATGAATCATCAGCACTACTGCCTGGTGTTGCTGGTGGGCTGATCTGTTCATACATCAGCTTTCTATGGTAGTATTTTGTTATTGGGCCAACAAATGACTCCGATGTTTTGACACCTGTGGACGATATGGAGCTGGGAAGATTCGACAATGATTTTGGAGATACATACTGAGATATAGTTCTTGGAATCATCTGAACAGACAATGGATCCATTTCATGACCCAAACCTTGAGACAGATAAGTGTCTGAGTTCAAACCACATTTCTTTGAAATGGCACTATCAGATTTCTGAAGTCTCTGTATTAAAATATTACTCATTACTGCTTGACCATTAATGCCACACAGACTAATACCTTCACTGCTTGACACAGAATATGAACTTGGTGACTGAGATTGCACAGAGATACTGTCACTGGACACTCTTGAAAAGTTACTATTAACATGTGATGCCGAGTACAATGGTTCTCTATTATTCCTCTCTAAAGGTAAGCTTCCACATGAACTAGACATATGACTAGATGATATAGCACTGTTATGTTGAGCAGCATTTAATGGCATTGGTGTAAAGTTATGATGAGCATTCTTCGTGTTAGAACTTTGATATGGCTCATTAAATCCTCCATCTTGACTAGATGCAACAGTACAAATATCATAATTCTGGGATAATCTATGTTGAGGCATCTTATTGGCTCTGATCAGATCATGTGACTGAGATCTTGAAACTTCATTGGCTAAGGTTAAAGTGTTTGTCTGCTGTGCTGACACCTGACTGACTCTCGAGTATAAAGCTGACAGATCATCAGGCTTCTTGTTAGGTCTTGAACCTGCAGATTCATAAGACTGGGGTGAAGAATTTTGTCTGTTATAATATCCAGGATTTTGAAACACTTGCTGGGCACACTGATTTGCACCAAATGGATCATGGCCAGATGAAGGGTGAATAACATTATTTCCATGGTCAGATAATCTCTGGTTAACAGAAGCATGACTTTGAATACTGGATTTATCAAATGAATGATTAGATTGACTAACTGGTGGATGAGGAAGTTGTACTGTCTGAGCATTATTACGTGGAGATAATGATTCAGCAGACTGTTCTACCGTCGGATTCAGCGTAGATGATCGATGAAATTGACCCTGATATCTTTGATATGCCCCAGGTGATATCTGTCCAGCACTTAGGTTATAACGCTTACTGCCATCACTATCAGAGTGTCCAAATTGTGACTTGTGATTTTCTGGAGGTCTTGGGATAGACTGCAACATTGTAGGATTGAAAGGTATACCAGCTGATTGCGGATGAAATTGATTCCCAGCAGATGATGGACTAAACTGTGTACCAGGAGTTGGACTACGATGGTTTCCTATTGAAGTAGGACTGTATTGGTTACCAACAGGACTATATTGATTCCCAGCAGATGAATGACTGAACTTTTTTCCACCAGATAATGGTCTAAATTGGTTCCCAGGAGACTCTGGACTCAACTGGTTCCCAGCAGTGGACTTGTTGTAAGGTTTCCTAGCAGATAATGGACTCAACTGGTTGCCAGCAGTAGAACTATACTGGTTTGCAGGGTGATAGTGACCCATGCCTGTAGATTGTCCAAACTGGTTACCGGGAGACACTGAATGCTGCATGGTATGGTAATTCCCCAAAGGTTGATTGCCGGGTGTCATGGCACTCGGTGTTTGAATTGAACTATAATTTGGTTCCATGTTCCCGACCCACCCTTGATTTCTACCCTGGTTCCATCCTCCAGCATTAGCAAACTGAGGCATACCACTTCCAGCATTATAACCAGATGTTGGGCTCAGATCATCAGCAAATGGGTTGGCAGCCAGCATATTACCACGAGCGTCATACTGAGTCATTCCACCTCTATTGGTTCCATGAATACCTCCAACAGGTCCTCGCATACCTAGACGTTTAAGTATAGCACGCTTTGCAGCACCACGTGAAGCACCAACTGAAATGTAAAATAAACAAACTCAATTTAACACATTGATACATTTGCAGCTAAGTTAACATACTTTTTGTATTAATGTATTATATTTTGTATTAGAAACAGAAAATCATTGTATTGAAAAAAGTAATGCAAAAAATCACTTTTGTAAAGTTTTCACCCAAATTTAATAGTAAAAACAGTCAATTTTATCTTGTCATACTTGTGTCAAATTTCCAGAAGCATTCAGTTGCTAGACTAGTGCTAGCAGTTAGCCAAATGATTTCTGACTTTAAAATTTCAAATCTGGCAGCTAGAATTTGCCAAATTGTTCAAAAATTGCTAAATTTATATTAAAACTGTGATCAAATTAATAATTCATTCATCAAATCCAGCTACTGATCCTTTAAAACTAGTGCTAGCCTACAGTTGAGTTTCAGAATCTGCGTAAAATAATGTCTAAGTATATGAAAAATCATAAACACTTATCAGGTATGATTAAGATAAATATTTCAATAATTGCTACCTTTCTCATCTGGTGGACCATCATACTGTGGTATTATATCACTATCAGCATCACTATCTACACCTTCTATAACATTATCTTCATCATCTTTAGATTTATCGCTATCAGATATTGCAACTATATCGGGTTGAGAATCTAACCACGTGTCGTCCATACCAGCCATATCATACTTTTCATCTCCATCCTCATTCCTATAAAAAATAGGACTAAAAGTAGAAATGGCCCTCTCTCGAGCAAATAACTCCAATCTACAACAGTACTAATTGCCAGCAGTAAAACTTTACAACCAATTTAACCTCTGAAGAGCAACAACCTTCCAACAACTGCCAAAATTTGCATATTTCAAAGGGTGTTGCTCTGGAGAGGTTGCACAGTATATCTCAAGTAAAAAGAGTTTTCAATATAGTAATATTCACAACTCGAAGAGCGATATATCAATATTCATCGAATCTACAAAATGTTTCAGTTACACAAAATCCACATTCCAATGTTAAAGATGTTTTGTCGTGAAAAAATTATAAATGCGGTAAAAATACAGCTGTACATTTCTTAATATCAAAAACAGTAAAATCAGTCAGACAGGCATTAAATTCATCAATATCAACAAGGTAAAATGAAGTCAAATCGTAACAGATTTTTGAAAGAAAGTAGACAAAAGTGCTCGTACTTGTCTTCCTCTCCATCCCAGATACACTGTGACATTTCTAATATCTCTTCCTCCTCCTCATTCTGCTGTTTCTCATCTCTCGTTTGAGATAATTGTGACAGAATACTATCTTGTTCCTCCAAGGCAACCACATCGGATGCTGCATTCTGTGATGAACTAGGTGAGTGCTGGTCAGCCAATGATGCCAGGATATCAACCAGGGATTTTTCATCACTTGATACTGTAATTATAAAATCCACAAGAATGTTTTCAAGAACTCATTCTCTTCCTACTATTATCTACTCATACATTGTATTTATTTTCATACAGCAAATAACAATACACCATATACAATGTCGGTCATGAAAATGCACAGAATTTATTTTTCTTGCTTATGTGCAAAGTCAGAAAGATAAATTCAGTGCATTTTCACAACAATAAGACAACAGTCAAACAACATTTCAGAAACAGGTCCTAATTTCAAGCCTCCCATTATCTAGAGGACTGATTTAATATCGACCAATGAGCATGGTCACCTAACCCCCACTAACCTAGACCCCTGTACAGACTACATATTCAATCAGAACTCCTCTACAGCAATAACTTAATGGTAATACTTCTATGTATTATAAACTATAATTTCTGAATAACAACTAATATTCCCAACACTTAAACAACTTAAAAATAACTTTTCACACCTGCAGTTTAAACAAATATTTTTTTCTTGGATTGAAAAAGGTCAGTGACATAACTCACGGACATGAAGTCAGGGCAAACTAAAAATTTATTTGGGCAAGTACAAAAAAGTCAATATTAAATATTGATTACATTAACTTTAATCGTGTATTTTGGACAAGCCCTAAACTGGCGTCAGACATGGTGAATCTATGAATAACACTTGGTAAGATTTTAACCACATAGGGTAACTTTTATTTCGAATTTTGATTTGTATTGAGCTGTAAAATTATATTTTTCTTCCAAGACTAATAAAGTTATACTAAAAAGGTAGAACAATGTTTGTGATGTCTGATTTCAAAGTTTATACTTAATTATATTTCCAAATTAGACAATTTTGTTAGGAATTTTGACTGAAAAGTCACATACAGAAGAAGTGACACAAAATATATGTGTCATAATTTTTATCCTGTACATTCAATATTTTTAACCCCACAATAACATAACCATACCATATGATAGAAAAATTGATTCCCTATATATTTATAATAACACTGTAGTGAAAACTGTAATACTATACACACTATTTTTATCTTGAAGTATACAGGAGATAAAACAACAGTAGTTTCCTAAAACCTGTAGTGAGATAGTGCAGACAATCTGACCAGTCTCTCATCAGGAGACTGTATGTAGACAGACTGGGCTAAGGAGTAAAGGAATAAAAACTTGATCAATGTTACCATAGCAACTGTTCTCACCTTTTAGGAGATCAGGCCTTACATTAGAGAAACTCTGACTTAATGATACAACTTTCTTTATTGATTCCACATTTACGATGGGTTCATCATTATCTTCATCATCAACAATATCTGTACCTTGGGAATCATCGCCTTCAACTGTAAATATATAATACATGTTATACTTTCCATTCATGAAATATAAATAACTAAAACCTAGTAAGACAAGTACTAACTCATTCACCTAAACAGTGTATAAACACAATACTAATAGTAAACAAAAGTTGCCTATACATATATACATTGACCACAGGGTATACCTTTCATTCTAATGCTTGACATAGTGTAAATCAATATTAACTAAATTCAATAATTGTAGAGGGTAATATAGATCAGTACTTTAAAAGTGACGATATATTTTAGAACTAATTTCTATTTCTAACTAAAATGTTTCTACTATACAGTAAAAAATAATTAATGGGCCTTCATCATCTGACGGAAAAAGCGTAATAAACCGTGCTCCTGTTTTGCAGGGAGATAATTTATATCAGCATACAATAAAACAGAAGTTACCTCTCCTTAACCAAAGGTTAGCAGAAGCAAGCATCTTTCTATAGAAACTATAATATTTTACTAAGAAGAACGTTTACATACCTTGTGATAAATGTAGGTCTAATTGTGAAGCTGGAGTTAAAGGGAAATCTGACTCTTGAGATGAATCTGTACTGGGCTGACTGTCCCTGAATACATGTTAAATGTACATGTATGAATATGGTAAGAAATATACAGCACTCATTTATACAAACAAAGGGATATTACAAGTACATGACAATTGCTCATTGCATGCCTTTGCCTGTAACCTTGACATTGGGAGGTACAGATCAGACTTGTAGGAAACACATTTATGTTAAGTTTCACCAGAATCCCTTTAATCTTAAAAATAATAGGTGACATGCGAACTTACACATGGGTCTACAGTAATGTCACTGAATGCCTCTCTTCAGTGGCCTAAAAAGCATCAAATTCTTAAAGGAATAACTAGAAGTGACTTAAATACATTCCCTTTATCTTCCAATATTGGTATATATCTTATGTCTTAAAACAATTTTTGAGAAAATTTAGATACATTGCTTCAATTTTACACACTGTACTTGAGCTTTCTAATAGTATAAGAGAATGTTTTTATTGTTTTTCTTACATGTATGGTTGTAATTCCATCAGGATTTCTTGAAGTCTTTCCAACAATGCAACTTCACTGTCTGATGGTGCAATATCTGTCCTCTCTGAAATACAAATGTGGTACAATCATAGAAAATATACAAATATAATGTTGTTAAAACATAGAAAATTATGTTCCCTTAGTTCAAAGAGATCATTTAAAACATAGCAATTAATCTAGCATAAGAGTCACAGAGATTTCTGGATACAAGTTTTCTACATCTCTGATGCAACTTTGCGACTTATGACTCACATTAACAACTGACTGTGTATATTGAGGATCCGCAATCATTATTGCGCGATCCGCACTTTAGATAAATTATTTAGACTCTTTCCCGTTCTTTTCGGTAAATCATGCCAGCATTTGCATTATTGGCATCTAGCAACATTTATGATATTCATTTTTCATTCTAATGTCCGGGACCCTCAAAATTTATCAGGGACAATCAGATGCTTGAGTTTATTGACTGGTCTTCAAACTCAGGTTTACAACGGTTTATTCTCAAACCTACGAATAATTCCAAATGTACCTTGAGATGCTGGTGGAGCAATCTCAGTTGTCTCTCCTCTATCTCTACACCTCTGCTTCTCATCTTCCCACAATGCAGCCAAACCAGGATTCGTACCAATGTTAGCTATTAACGAGAAAACATTCATCCACTAGTCTATACATCAACTAGACAGTAAAAATAGATGTCACAAGTACATGACAAAAGCCACAGAAGTGGAGTAGACTAGCTGTGATCTAAGAAGTGTAGTGACCTTTGAATCCGGTTTGTATGGGTTTTATCTGTTCTGAAACTGCAGTAAAATGACGTAGTTTGGCCGGAGTTGAGTAGCCATCTTGTATAAGAAAACTGCTTTTAAAAGCTGTCTGCAATTTCTGGGCATTTCTCATGAATTGGGCTGTGGTTGGGAATTAGGCAGTTTGATAAACCTAAATGATCGCTTTAGAGGTACTAACCCAACTCTTACACACAACACACCTCATCATGCTTAACATTGTGTGTCAAGTTTAATTGGAATCCATTCCATCATTAGTAAGATATATAGTCCAACAGTAATTGTTTAAGAAAGGACTAACTTATCACTGACATACACATGGGCAAAGCAATTACCACATGGCTCCCTCTGGGGCAAAAACCCCATTATACTCGTAGTAATATTATACAAATTATTTGTAAAAGATTTCGATAGCAATATTTAAGATATCATATTATAATTAATATTTGATTGATATATGAAATTTCAATTAACACAATATAAATAGACCCAGATCAATGTTTCCATTAAAATGAACCAAAACCTTACCTCCCACTTCAAGCCTATTGATGATATCAGCAGCCACAACATCTACTTCTAGTGCACATGTACTCAACCTTTCAACGCCATCCAAATACAGTTCACTAAAAATACACATCACAATTACATATCTCACAGTTTCAAATGTTGTAATTTCATCACAGAATCAACAATACCACAACAACACAGTGGCTCCTCTCATCATATATGTACAGACCATGAAACTGGTATGATTGAAGAGTATGTTAGAGACTTTTGTACTGAAGACTAAAACCATGGAAATAGAGCAAAGAAAGCAAAATGAATCTATTCATTAAGCTATCCACATAACTTGTAGATATCCAAGTAGTCAGAATTGTTACAAAATTGAAAGCTATAAGAGAATGAAAAAAAATTAACAAATGGATTACATATAAACTAGACGAAACAATCGTATTCTAGACAAAAAACTATGTTTCCTGGTATGAGGAAGCAAGACCTATAACATACCCTGGTATATTTTCATGTTCCCATACTCGTTGAGAAGGGGTCATACTTCCTGATCTGTTTAACAATGCAGTAAATGATAGAGATGATGGGCTTTGTATGTTGGAATTAAATCCTTCATCACTACCCTGACTTGCTGGTATAATCTCGTCAACTGCAATGGCAGAACATATATGTGATATACTAATGTATGTAGGACACCATTGTAAGCAACATAATGTCTTTTATAGTACATGTTTAGACAAACTTTTTCTAAAGTATAAAACATTAGATTGATTATATCACAAGGATACTTTTTGCAGATAATAAATTGTTAAACATTTAATAATTTTTGCACTCCAAAGCCATTCAGGTATGTTAGGCCATGATAAATTTATTGCACAAATAACGTCCCTTTTTTCTTAAAAACATAAGAGATGTTGACATTCTGGGATTTCAGAGAGTGGATAATCCCCCATATTCCCCGACCTCGAACCCATTGAATTTGCTTATGTTCCGGCTTTGAAGTCTCATCTGTGAGGGCGAAAAATTGAAAATCGCGATGAGATCACATATGCAATTCAATTGTTTAACAGGAGTCTAAATAAGGACTGGTATAAATCTGTGTCTGTGAGTTGGGTGCAGTGCTATAAAAAATGCGTACAACATGGCAGCGAATATTTCGAGAAAAAGTAAACATCAAAATCACAAATTGACGTTGATATGTGCGCCGCATGTCTGTATGTCATGTTATTCATTTGGTGTTATTTCAACAACTTGTGAGACAGTTCAATATAAGTTTGTATACGTGTTGAGAAGATGCTGATAATACAACACTGAAAATTATCAGAACTTTTGTTAATGTTTTTCTGTTTTACAGCCATTGGACAACCCTCATACAAATCAATAGGCTTACCACATTATGAAGACCAATTTATGTAAATGATGTATACTTCAATTTTGTCTGTTAATAGATTTGCACCTAGTATCGCTATTTACCTAAGTACATTAGCTCATTAACATTGTCATATAATATAAATAAACAAACAGGTTTAGATTGTCCTGAACCAGTCTTCTCAATGAGATATGACCTAGATAAGACTTTTAAAATTAGCACCAGCTCAGTAAGACTCATCTCCCCCACCAAAGGGAGGCATAGTGGTTGTGGGCAGAGTGCCAGACTCCTGATCTAAAGGTCATGAAATCGAGCCCTGGATGGAGCAGGTTTGATCACAAACTTCCCTATCTGTGAATTGGGTGTGAGTACATTCTAAGACTGAAACTCAGACACTTGTAAAAGTTAAATTTACCAGCCTTTTGTTTCATTGAATCAAAACGGATGAGATTTTGTCTGAATAATCATTACCCATTCTACACTTTTCTGAAGTTTTAACAAAATCTATGCTGTAGTAACAACATTGGAGCAAAATGAACATTCAACATTTTAAAGTCTAAGTCTAAGGAAACCAATGAAGCAATCAATGAAAGTGATCAGTTTAAGAACTTGTTTTACAATCAATGTAAAATTTATAAGTTTGAATCAAACTATGACCCATCCTTGAGGGACATTTTTCTAAATGTATTGGGTAGCCTCATAAGTAAAATTGTTCAGAAAATAAAATATCATCTTCTTACCATCAGAGAAAACCCGCACTGTTTAAAAGACATAGTCAAGATACGAGGTGTTTGTGACAGATGAACGAACAAACAAATATACAATGAGATTATATACTGTACATCTCCTTCGGAAGTATAAAATATGGGCAAATCTGAAGTTTTACTTTGTATCCAAACTCACAAATAAAAAACAAAAAACAAAAGAAATACCAGCGTCTCCATTTCTTCTGAACTTCACTGCAGCGACATTAATCATGTTCATTCCATACAAGTTGTAATCAATGAATAACTGAAAGAGGAATTCTTTGTTTTACAACGAAAAACATTCAACATAAATATTCCAGACACTCAAATTTTGGCTCGATACAGCTGAGGTCTGACGTTCTGTACATTCACAATGTTCAGACAAAACTAAGTTTTAGGTAATCTTAAAATTTCAAAGATTTCTGAAATTTCCAAACTTTAATACACATGTATGAGCTCTGAGCTGTATATGAAATCTTGTGAACTCATTTAGAGAAACAAATATTCATTTTCAATTTTGAATTTTGCTAGAAAATGGAGACAAAAACTATGGATGAGCTCATTGACAAATGTTAAAACTTTGCACTTGAAAATAATTAAATGGTTTAAGAGCGAAAACTTAATGTTGAAGTACAGTACACCCTCACTTAAAGATCACCTCAAAATTTAGACCATCTCACAATAAGATTATGATGGACAAGATTTTAATTTTGTTCCATGTTTTAACTTGATAATCAGACCACCTCACAACTAAGGCCAAACAAAAAAATAGTTCAGTTTCTGGTCTCCTGTCTTTTTTTTGGTTACTGAAGTTGTTGCTGTCATTAAAGCCCCTAAAATTTGACTATCTTCTGTATGTTTTTAAAAAACGGAAGGAGGAAAATTATCCCCAATAAAAATTTTAGGGTCAGAGAGTAACAAGAGGGTAGGTCGGGAGACCGGAAACGGAACTGTTTTTGGCCTCAGACAAACATTTTTCAGAACGTTTGGTGGTCTTCTTATTGAGGTTTCATCACATGTCCGAGTGCGGTGCATATTGAGGTATCAGACATTGTAACTCACCTGTAATGTATATGGTATATGGGCTTCATGTGGTTGAAATGGTTTGTTTAACACAGCTCCACCAAGTAGTAGGTCTGCTGCCCTGTTAGAATATAACTTAAACATGAGTTTCATCCCATGACCAAATAACTAACATTTCAGAAGAAATTAATAATTTACATATGCAAAGTTTTTCTTTGACTCCAAGAATACTGTTTAAAAGAAAATTGAAAAGTTTAGATTACGAGTTATCTTAATTTAAAATAGTTTTTATATTTGATTTATCTTCACTGTTTCTTATTGCCACTTAAATGCAGCAAAAATCAAACTAATTAATTACTGTAGAATTGTAGAAAAACTAGCATCTGATCATTTTGTGGAGGCTGACAAACCCTCAATCAAATATATTTCAATTCATTTCAAAAACCTACTTTTTTTAAGAAAAAAAACTGCAATAAACTAAACTCACTTTTTTATCATACTTGGGGAATAAAAATATATTTTCAAGAATTGTTGCTCCTTGTCATGGTATCCGTACATGGCTCTACAATAACAACAAAATAAAGACATGAAAACATACAAAAACCAGTTTCTCATGTCAGTGACCATCACTGAGGCAAATGTGATGTCACATCGATGACCATCACTGAGGCAACTGTGACATCATGTCAGTGACCATCACTGAGGCAACTGTGACCGAGGCAACTGTGAAATCATGTCAGTGACCATCACTGAGGCAACTGTAACATCATGTCAGTGACCATCACTGAGGCAAATGTGATGTCACATTGATGACCATCACTGAGGTAACTGTGACATCATGTCAGTGACCATCACGGAGGCAACTGTGACTGAGGCAACTGTGACATCATGTCAGTGACCATCACTGAGGCAAATGTGACTGAGGCAACTGATGTTGGTTATTTCACAATGGAATTACTGAAAATCCTACACAGATATTATTACTCATCTGGGACAACATTTATAATATAAACATAGCCTAAGCAACAGAATATATCTTTATGTAAACTGTGTATATCACAGCAGTTTGAATCTCCCCACTCACACTAAATTCACATCTCAGACAAATTTCAGTTCCTTAATATTAATAAAGATGATGTCTGAATGTCCGATGCTATTTACCTAATCAGCTTTCAAACTCCAACCAGTATTAAGCCATACTTCAGTCAGAAACTGACAATTTACCGTGCGCAGAACAAATCACATGGATAAAACCAAAACAGACAAGGTAACCCTACCCAGGTTTTGAACACTTCTTGAAATGCAACATATTCCATCAACTACAATGTATGCTGTCTAGGCTGCGGACAGACTGTCCACTCCTTTGTGGCAATAAAAAGTATGTTTTACTGTAAATGTGAGGGGTGACCCATCATTACTTAAGTCTTGAGACGATATTTTATACTAAAGCAGACTCTAGACCTCTTCAATGTCATGAAATAACATACACATCACAAAAAGGGTACCTACCTGCCAGTAACAAGCACTATTTTATATACATGTTGAAAATTAGATTGTCCATGCCCCTGCGCCACATTGATAGCTTTATCCAGGCTGGTAGCAAACTGGCGTAGATAGCGGTCCCAAGGCACTGTACCATCGTATGGGATATACAGGTAAGGAAATACACCATGTACATGCATACATGTTTTCTGACCTGAAGCAAAATGATAACAAACATTACACTTTTTAATTTCATACTGGCTTTGCATTTCTTAGTAAAGAACTTCAGCCTACAAAACAAACAATTGTTATTCTAATGTCCAGCTATCTTGAATTGTGGGTCTATTCAAAATGATTAAAATTACACAGATCACAAGGGTCATGTTACAAGGTGCAACCTGCCCAGAGCAGCACTATTTTAGAGAAGCAAATGTTGGCTGTTGTTGAGAGGTTGTTGTTCAAGAGATATAACATTGGTAGTAAATTCATACTACAGGAAAATTGGTAACTGTTTTTGATTAAACTTTTTTTATTTCATTTGTAGAAGGTCAGGGATAATGCTATAAACATATGAAAGTGAAAGATAACATATCACAGCCATAGCATTATCAGCATCAAATGGGAAGTTAACACGACTTAAGCAACAACTACCACTTTTGAGTACCAGGGAAGTTAAATTATCACTATTCAGTATTTTTTAAATATTGACAATTTATTTACATCTTGGATGAGTAAACACAAGACAGTTTCATAATGGGCTAAAAGGTTTCAATGAATCCAACAAGGCCAAAAAAGCAATTCACTTCCAGAATAAATATACAAAATATAAGAAACACCCAATAATACTCTTTTTCACACGTCTAATAATGAAGTAGTCTTGTACTGAAAACATAAAGCATGTTGTCTCAAAGGTGATAATGGTTCAGACATGACTGTCAGTCGACAAGATACTTATTCAGTAAACACGATTCATGTCCTTGTGTTACGCTAAAATAAAACCTGACGCAAATGTAGACATCAACAAACTGTAAGCCAGTAACCTTACATTGAAAACTGCATTACCAACCCCCCCCCCCAAACACACGCCCACAATGACTCACAACAATACTTCACCACAAGGAATGAACACAACAGCCTACAGTCCTAAACAGCAGATAACTACAATATTTCACAAAGCAAAAACCTTCACAGATTCTTTGCAGATTCTGCAAGCATGAAATATCCTCCTGCAGAAAGGAAACCTCGATAATTAATTTTTATGCCAACAGTTTTTTCTCACAGAATTTTATAAATAGATTGATTCTTGTACAACCAACACTCGGAAAACTGTTCGTTTGAAAACAACCAAATCTACCAAAAAACGCCACCAAATTTACTATAAATCTTTACTTTAAGTCTGATAGATCGTCACCAAGTTTTGTTAAAATATAATTAATTACATCAGCTGGCAAAGTTGCTTGAAGTTCTGTCAAATTGAACCCAGTGTTAGCATGTAAAATGTGTTGTTAAGACTTCAATGACAATCAAACACATGAGAATAGTGTCTTAGGTTACTTCAGACTTAAGTCAAAGAATACAGCATAACTACCGGTCAATTTTAAGACTAATCTAAGAAACTACCAATCAAAACATGTACTCCTGTTGAGATTTTTATAAATTCAAATTTTTCCTTTCTTGTATAATGAAAACTACGCAATTCTCACCATTGATGGGTGCTGCTTGTGCATATGTCTACAACTAGCTTAGATACCAGTTATTTCCAATAGCTATGGGATTTATAACTCAAAAATGTAAGTCATTGAAGTCACAGAACAACAGACAATCTTTATAGTGTGTATCACAAGACAGACACTTTCATACTGTAATACATGTAAGTTATCTCATTCTAAAGTCAAAGATAATATAAGATAGTATAAACATATAAATGTTAACAGTCACCTGCTAATTTGTCAAGTATAAAGCAGGATGTAATTGTAGTACGGTTTACTATGTTTAACTCAAGATACCAAGATAAAGTTTCAACAAATGTTAAGTTCATGTTTCTAGTTCCTTTTTTCCCTAAAATTCTCACACAGAATTCCAGACATTTGCTGCATAGCAGAAAATCCATAAGGGAGTGTTTCTTCAATAACTCAAGAACAGACAAAACAATGAGTATCTTGAACAAACTGGAAGTACAGAACTTTCTTGTATCATGGTTTAGAACTGAAATATTCTCATACAGAGATATGCTACTATTCTAATTATACAATACTAATTAAACTGTAATTATTTAGTTAGTATACTAATGTACTGGGGAAAAAACAATATCACAACTTTAAAATTAAATGACAACGAAAATATTTCTGTTTCCTGAAATGTTTTAGACCAGACCAATTTTTTATGGCTAAAATTCTTGTAAGTCTGATATAGTGACCTATGTCCCTAGGCAAATGTATGAAAATAAAAACTCGCTACATGCTGTAACCCAGCAGTTTTTAACATGTACAAGGTACAGACATTGTTTTCTAGACTTAAGGATTGAAAATACTGTTATAATGCAAATTTTGCTGTCAGTATTTTTATTAAGTTTTGCAAAAATCATATTTAATTTTAAGTTATTCTTTATAAAATTTCATTTCTATTTTCTCCTTTATTTTGTACTTTTGTCAATCATTCTGTTGAAGTATGAAAGTGTCATTTAAGTTCGAATTACGCAACCTTAGGGGCAACATCGATTTTAATACGACAATATGAAATTTTAATTTTAGATTCTGAATATTATCCAGCCAGAAAACTATCTTTATGATAAATGTTAACTAACTTCAAAAACAATTTATGTCTCCTGGCAAAATATTTTTTATTCTTCTTCTTCCTTTTCTTGACATGTGGTTAGACTTTTTTGTAAAAAGGGCTGCAGTTCAAATCCTGTACATTCATACTTTTCGTATTGTGTACTTGGATCATCAGAATAAAACATTTGACTGCAGCCTGATTTGTGGAATTTATTTATTCCAGAAAAATCTTATTGTGACACCCTTCAAAAAGTCGCTCAATGTAGACTCGCGATCGACACGCATATAGCAGTGAAATAGGCCCGTTGTATCAATACATACATGTTTAAGGTGTTTTAGAATAGTACCCATTGAGGGATAAAAGTAAAACAAGTCCATTCATTTCCAATTATAAAGCAGATAGTCCAGTTTCACTTTCACCCCTTGGTATGAGATAATAAATATATCCTATATATAGGATGGCTGATCTGAATAAGTACATGTGTACTTACAAATCTGGGACATGGCCCCTTCCAGGGTCAGAGTCTGAACCCCGACTGCGAACATGTAGATGGATCTTGGATGAGTTTATCAAAATATATTGTGAAGTTTTCCTTCACAGAAAATTGCATACAAGTTTAATTGTGGATATAAACTAAGTTCTATACTACAGTAATACAAAACTCAAAACTTTTCCTAAAATTCAACAAAATCTTCACATACCTTCAAATATTTGCAAAATATGAATGACTAACAAATTTTCAGTATGGTAGCAATATGTAAAATCAATAATTTTAAACTATTCACAAATCGCTCAGCACCAGGTGTGGGAAGAACACTAGATGTACTAGCGAGAAAAATGTCCGACTCAACATCTCTAAAAAAAACAAGAATTACCACCTATGATCAGACAGACACAAAGCAGATGCAACCTGTCATAATTTTTCGAGCATGTATTGGCACAAGTTATTCAAAGCTATGTACCATACGTCAAGATGAAAGTTACCTAGCAATACATCATAGAACAACTTGTTAACAGAGACTTGAGTTGGGGAGAAGTGTACATCGGAGAAAAATGCTATTTACTCACATACAAAATTTTACTCCGCATTTATCTACCCAAAAGAATGCAATGCATTATAATTTGCATGATTAGGTAGATCGGCTGCTTTGACTTGTGGGAAGTAAAAGATGAACGTAATGAAAAAATACATGTGGGTAGGAAGAGCAAAGTTATAATGATACAACAGTTTAAGCCAACGCAAATGAGTATTGGACTGTATTGCTTAGAATATAGTTCCAGATCAGCTTTACATAAATTAGAAAAAAGTCATGTGTTATTAATAAGTGTCACCTCTATTTACAAGGCCAGTCATTACTGACTTATGAGACCCTACATTCTGAGCATATTTACTTCCCGATTCCTATCCTTAACCTTTAATGCCAGGCATCAGGTATGTAAGCACACTGTAACCATTATTTAACTAGCTGGCGGTTCACCAACTAGCCATCTCAGAACAGACCTCTACTGGAATTTGAACCCTAGACCCCCTGATTCCAAGGTGGATGCCATAAGCATTCGGCCACAGGAGACGGTCTATGTACTAAAAAGGTAGAAAATCCCAACCAACTGACCCAACTTATTTCAGTCTGTGACTTCAAAAATTATAAAGAAATCTTTATTTCAGATTTGAGACAAATTTACATTTTTGAAAATTGCTAACAAAATTACCTCAATGTTATACAACAAATAGATATTGACAGACAACTAAAAAATATGCAATTTTTTTAAGACGAGATTTCCACTATTCATGCCCTTGAGCATCTGTGTCAATACTCAATACAAAACGGTTGATTATTACCTCATTAAATATTGACAGCACTGAGCTTTACTTTTTGTGATAACAGTAAGATGGACTGATTACACTTGTTAGCATAAAGTATCAAGGTATGAGGTCATCAACTTATAGAGTGAGGTTCATTTCAGTAATTGTGACTGCAAAGAATTTTTTTATTTCTGATATTGAGCATTTTTCTGCTTTAATTGATGAAAGGTAATTATTAAAAAGAGATGTTTGAAAATCATTATATGCCCCCCCCCCTCTAAAGATGCATTTTCAGTGAGAGGATTTTAATTTATATGATGACATAGAAATGAGTACCGATTGATATACAAGGGGTTGAATATGTTGGTTTCAAAAGTTTAACAATTCTTAAGTTACTGGGTGGACGAGAATTTCCACCTAACAGTCAGTTTGACTTTGACCCAGTGACTCCAAAATCAAAAGGGCTCAATAAATCCACAGGCAACTTTCCTGCTTAGTAAGGACCGGGAGGCCAAAGGGTACTTCAGTTATTGTGCAGGTAAGAATATAAATCTAATAGTCAGTTTGACCTTGACCTTTGAACCAGTGATCCCCAAACTCTATATATCATCATACCAAGTTAAAGCCTGAGAGACCAAAGGGTAATCAATTTATTACACACAAAAGGATTTCCACTAAAAGGTAAGTTTGACCTTGACCTTTGACCTAGTAACTACAAATTAATAGTGTTCATCTACAACTCCAAAGCAATCATCCTACAAAGTTAGGACCCAAGAAACCGAAGGATACTTGAGTTACTGTCATGTACATTATTTGTGTGGCGTTTCATGAAAATCCTCCAAAAACTGTAGTTTGCTCCACAAGTTTTAGTTAACCAACAGAGTGACTCCAGTATACTCCCTTAGGGGGTATAATAAATTTATAAGTCTTTACTACAAAGTAATGTCACCTTTAAAGATATCAAGTAAGTACATTTTTTCAACTTTAAACTCACCAGACAGTCAGTGACCAAAAGGGCATGAAACTCTACCACAATAGACAAAGCAACTTTACGTCTAAATGTCCAGACAGAAACTAAGACTAAATTGCATTACATTAATTGTGCAAGACAAGTTTCATTTACATGTTTAAATAAGCCACTCAATGCTTAATTTTGATCATGAAAACAGATGTGAATTAATTATAACTTAAATAACCATGACATTCATTTCAGAGCTTTCCCAGAAAATCAGGTCAGGGAAAAGCAAAGTAAGTCACTGATTCATCCACACCATTGGAATTAGGACAGTGAAATACATACACATCATTCTCCATTCAATTATTTGTCACAAATATAAGTTTTACCCAGTACATTGTAGTAAACACAAGACTTAAATTGCAGTCAGTTCTTACTAGACAAAAATACTATCTTCATTGTTTGTTGTAAACTTTATTTTTTTATCAGACCGATTTTTCTACCAGATGGTCTGACAAATCTCCACTTACCAAGTTTAGTGTTTTGTTTCCGTGTTTTTTACACAATAATTCAACAGTATTTCAGTTACATAAATCCATCAATTGACATAACCAGAGTTCATTGGTTTCCAATCAGTATTCTTTGTTTTTATCACGTTTTTTGCCGTTTTTTCTACAATTTTTCAGTCAACAGCAGCCAGTGGACCTAACCAGTTTTCCACGAATTAATTATCAACCAGTACTAACTTGTTCTTCTGCGAACAACTGACAATTTCTACACAATTGAAGAGCCAATGTCACGGACGTTAATAACTTGTCCAACCCATATTAACCGATTCCTCCACAAGCAACTGACAAATTCTCACACAAAGGTGTAGGACCTCGAAAGCATTTTCCTCAGTCAAATTGTCACAAAAACAAATTACACCTCACCAAAGATTTGAACCTACAGCCTCCTAACTGACCTTGAATTGACCCTTTGACCCCTGGAATTTCCTAAATCGACCCTAAGGATTCTGGCTGATTGGTCATTTTTTCTCTCAAGTATAGGTACTTTGGCTATATACAGGTAAAATCTGGTGAAAACTTATCAAAATGACCCTTGAGATTCAACCCCTAGTGGAACCCATGCTGACAAGTCAACAACTGAGCTACCTGGTCGGACTCCAATTCTTTAGTAAATAAACTTCCATGTGCATATAATGATACACAATAAATATGAGAAACTCTAGCATAGATACATATATATAATAAGACATAATATACTAACACATGTTCTGACATTGACCTATATACAACCGAAGATAACAACTGTAGGACCTACACTATTAAATCATGTCTATGTTTATCAACAAACTCAAAATTTAATTTTCAATCCACCATTATATAACATCACAAGCAAACATAATAAAAATTACAACCTAGATATAAAACTATTCAAGCAGCGTAAATCATGAGACATCTCATTAACTGATATAGACAGATCTACATTAAAACTTAAAATAAATGTGTTAATTGTACAGTCAAATGCATCCTACACATATAATCTGTTGTACATTAGGTGACAGTAATCTTTGTGATATAAGAACATCACAAATTTAATACATTCTACTATAAAAGTATTTATAGTATCAAAATAAATTGTTTGCGATATAATATAACTAATACCTCTTTTCTGTATAAACAATGACCTCAGACTTTCAGTGTAGGTCATGAGGTCAATATTAACTAGATGTGTCCATAGGACACATATTACCCCCATGGGCTTTAAAGTAAAAAAAGAGCCATACTCCACCAATAGGGCCATAATTAAAAAAGTCTTTGTTTGCCCTTTACCGACCCTAGATTTTAGAGGTGGGTAGGTAGGTAGGAAAAATATTTTATTGTGGAAATTTTAATATGTTTTAGTCGAAATGTATTGTTCGTGCGTTGTAATTTCGGCACGTGGTACATTGGGTGGGCGGGTACAGTAAAATAATTGTAAATATTAAAAAAGATACGATTAAATGATATGTGGTTGTCAAAAACATGGTTAACATAAGCTCGGATCAATTCAGAAAAAATTAATATTGGTAAAATGAAAGCAAAATTTACACTTTTATGTGTACTTATTTTTAATACTTTATATAGCCCGTCTGTTTTAGTGAGTATGAGCACGAGGCTTCAATAATTGTTGATGAAAATATTATAAGGGCAACTAGGACCATTTTTGCATCATACTTTTTTCTAACTTTGGGTTCCAAAGTTTTTCTAGCAAGAGGAAGTTATCATAAGGCAAACATAATGAAACAAAAATAGTCATTGTTTTGTAACTAAGAAGAACAAACTGCACACATCGTAGTGTGACATAATGGTGTATAGTCGGGTTTATAACCAAAAAAAAAAAAAAAAAAAAAAAAAAAAAAAAAATCAAAAAAAAAATCCGAATTTTGCAATAAATCTTTTTGAGTCGGCGGCCAAATCTCAGGTCGGTCGGTAAAGGGCAAACAAACCTAATTTTAATTTAGGCCTAGTGGTGGATTGCAGCTGAAATCGAACTTGAGGTCTATTTTATAATCATGTTTATGTGCCAAATATGAACTAAATCAGCCAGAATCCTAAGGGTCAAAATGTGGTTATTTGGAAATTCCAGGGGTCACAGAGCAACTCCAGGGTCAATGAACCCCTGCTTCTTATCTTAATCCAGATGGAACTTAAACCCAACAATCCCAATTTCCAGAGGGAAATAAAAACATCAATGAAATACTTCTTACAGCCAGCTTAATTAGTGTCCATGTCAAGTTAGTCTGATCGAAAGACAGATCATAGACTGATACTGCAACTGACCATCTAAGTAAATTTGTAGTAAGTTACAGTACATAACCATTAAAGGTGTTCATATCTCACAATACTGATACACTATCACAAGAAACTGACCATAGCACTATGGAGTAATTAGTATAGAATGAGTTAATTGATACAGAGGTGACCAGGGGTTGCACTAGGTGCTGAATCTCGAGGGTCATTTTGATAATTTTCAACCAGACTTTACCATTTTGAAGCCAAAATGCCTATAAATTAGCCAAAAGTTGACCATTCGGCCCGATTCCTTAGGGTCAAAATGTGGCATTTTGAAAATTCCAGGTGTCGTAGGGTCAACTTCAGAGTTAAATGGAACTCCTGGGTTATGTGACAGATCTATCTTACACATGTAGACAAACATTTACATTCTACAGGCATAAAATGAAATTTTATATGATTGCACTTGATTATTTTACCAAAATCATCACCAGAACAGACGCAGATTTAACAGACCTGAGTTAATTCTAAACGCAGTATATGATATACAGGAATCTGCATTTTACATTTTCAGTGATTAGGTCTTCTGCAGGTTAAGATAAAGATGCTGTTTTTTAAAAACTAAATAGACGAATCGAGCAAGAAATGCCCCACACAAACAACATAGAGGCACAAGGAGACAATCAAAATATAAACAATAAAGACTCTAAGGACACAAGATGCAAAGATAAATGACAGGTCTAAATTTATAATTAGTGTTAAGTACAAATGTATATCCCAATACTGAACAATGAAAATGCTACATGATTTGTATTACATTTTCTTTAGGATGAGGTTATTATGCATGGGGAGGGTAAGATTATGTAACAAACCAATGTGCAGAAACACGAGAAGATTTCCTCTCAACTTTCAGTTTTATGCAAATTTCTTCATTTGTTAAATGTCAGAGAAAACGAAATGCCTAAATTAAAACAAGTGAATGTTACAGTTTAACAATGAAGTCTGCAAACTTGAATCAAGACCAAAAAAATCAGGTAGCAAATCAATAAGAGCCACGCTGTTTTGTTCGCCAGACAAAAAAAATAATGTCTAATCCAACAAAATCCCTTCCAGAATGACTCATTCTCTTGAAATAAAAAATAAATTCAAATCAATATTTAGACATCGGTTCCTGTCTGCTTCCTCTTGATTTTTTCAAGGTCTTTAACAAACTTCACACAGAAATATTATCATAAGATGTTATAAACATCTGGACAAATAGTGTGTATGATTAAGATTCATAAGTCAAAATATTCTTAAAAACAACAAATTTTTCTCAACTTCGAATTGTTGTAACTTTTGTTCTATAAGAGATGTTTTCATAATTCATACTGTTTGACAGAGGTTATAATTAGCTCTTTAATGGGCACTAATTTTTATAGTCACAGGGTGGCTACAATAACATTAACAGCCATAACTAGGCAGAGTAATTGATAAATAACAGTTAATTCCAGACAAGAAGTATTGAAACACTGGAGTATTCATAGTAAATAAAATGACATGTATGAAATAAAGCTTCACATTGTCAGCGAGTTACCTAGAGGCTTATCAGCTGAGTAACACACTGTGCATACTAAAATCTTACTCTGCACATTACATATTGAGAAAAATAATAGAATCCAGCAACAAAATCTAGTAAAATTATCAGACAGCATTTTACATTGAAATATGTGATTATGAAAGTATCAGTGATAGGAAAATCAATCAAACATATCTTTGAACTTGACATTAATGGTTTAAACAATTCTATGCAATTTATATGAGGCCTAAATCAACATATTCTTTGCTTCCTCTCCCACTACTCGAAATATTTATCTCAAAAATGGAAGCAATGTTATTTTTCTATAACAGTGGGGTCACATGAGGAAAGTCGTCCCATCATTGGCATAATGTCTGCGGTAAATGAAACAGTTGTTGTTTCAATCTTTATAATAATGCGGATAAAAATTGAGAACTTTGTAATTTTTACCGTTCCCCTAAAGAAGTAACGGCCCTTTTTCTTTTTGATAAACGTTGAATAAACTGATAAATGGAAAGTTACATTTATTTTCTTATTTCTTGATATTTTCATGTAGTGAAACCACCTGTGTACTAAACATACTTGCAAATTTACAAGTCTTCTGAAAAGAATCAAAAACACATTTTTTTGGGTGGGATAGTTGTGTCATAAAATATTTAAAAATCGAATTATTTCATTTGAACATACAAATGTTGACTATGATAGAAAACCCAAGTAAAGTATTTAGTAAATTACCTCCCTTTATAAATAATAGCATACTATTGAAGAGAAATTACACAAGGTTAGAGATGAAACACCATAACCAATGATGGACGGCTTACCTTAAGGCAACTCTAACTTTTGAGATTTTTAACATCTTTAAACATAAACCATGGTAATCAATGGACACAATTTACCCACCACACCAACCACAGACATCACCTTGAAAAATCAATTAGTCTGACCCCAGACATAGCCCCTAACTACTGTTACGGTTTTCTGATAGTAGATGTTTTAGTAAACATGTCAGTATGTCACCAAAGAAAAGTATGTGCCTCCCCTCAAAACAACATAATTAAAGTTTGACCCAGTCATAAAATCTTGAGAACATGATCAGAGATGGCTTGCAGTTGTAATTCAACCAGAGAATTTCTGACTAAATATCATAGAATGCAGCAGTTGTGATTCAACCAGAGAATTTCAGACTAAATATCATAGAATGCAGCAGTTGTAATTCAACCAGAGAATTTCAGAACAATTTTCAAAGAATGCAGCAGTTGAACATTATACATCAATGGTACACAGTGTCTTGAGAGACAGAGAGATTATGTTATTAACAATAGGCAATATTGAGTCACTGAAATGTACAAGGCCATCCTTACACAAAAGGCCCAAGAGAATACATGTGACCCCCAGGGACAGACCAATTTTGACCCCAGAGGCATAATATGAACACTGGGGGTCAGGCCAATTTTGACCCAAGAGGCATAATATGAACAATCTTGGTAGGAGACCACTAGACAATTTACTAAATACCAAATATCAAAACCCTGGGTCTTATGGTTCTGGACAAGAAGATTTTAAAGATATTGCCTGTAACAGTCTATGGAAAACATGTGACCCCTGGGGGCGGGCCAATATTGACCCAAGAGACATGATTTGCACAATCTCTAAAAAGGATGACTGAACAATGTTACTTACTAAATATTAAAGCTCTGGGCCTTATGGTTCTGGATGAGAAGATTTTTAAAGTTTTCAATTTAAAATCGTTTTTTAAAAAAAGCTTCTGTGACCTATTTATGCAACAGACCGTATAAACCATTTGAACAACTTTGAAAGAGGGACCACACAAGGATCATTCCTGAAAAGTTAAGTCAAAATTGGACAAGCAATTTAGAATCTATGTTGTTTGATACTTTGAATGAAAAGTTAACAGACTGACACACATACAGAAGTACAAACGACAGACAATTCATCATGACATAAGCTTTCTGGCCTTTGGCAGCAGAGGTAAAAATTGTTTGTTTGACATAACCCAACCCAGCAAAATTTTCATGGATTTAGGTAGGTAGGTAGGTAATAATTTGTTTGATTATTTGTTATAGTGATACTTGTGTTAATAACTATTCAAATGCTGCTAAAAATATCCTACTCAAACCTCTAAAATATTTTTTTGAGTAGGGACGATTTTCATGGGAAGGTATGGAATAAAATAATTTCAGAAGGGGCCATTTTCATGGGTAAACATTTTGGCCCCATTTAATTTGAACACGTATGTATCGTATATATATATATATCCTAATGATACAAATATGGAAATGGCATTTGCTAATAAATTGAAAACACTGCAATATACCAATAGGGAAATAATTTTTCTGTCAAATAAAGACAGGTTGTCTACTGGTAATAATACTTCAGACATGGGATGCAGTCTTAAAAGTGGCAGTACAAAAATATCAACATGGTCTGCCGTTTTGGAATGTTTGCAAAAGCCAAAATAAGACAATAGATTAGAATAGCCATAAGAAATAAAACTATGCTTTTATCAAGTCCAAATTTGCATCCAAAAACAGTTAAGCATGTGCAGGGATTTCCATGACACAGATATCTTAAGTCCCTGACTCCCTTTTCTTTCTAAGGACTCCCATTTTCCACTTACTGTGCATCCCTAGACCCCTAAAATAAACTGTAATCTGGGACCCTACAAACTGACTAAGGACGATTTGTCAAACACGAGGGTCCAAGGACCTATAGCTGAAATATCCTAAGGAAAACCCTGCATGTGTTATATAATATAATGTGACTGTCATTTGAAAACATTATCAAAGCAAGCAGTAAAACTGTTGTTCACAGATTTACATCAATCTCAAAACATCTCTGGACGCAAAATACAGGAATTTCACCCAACCCGCTGAAGATTCACAAGCCTGCAACAAAGACTCCATATACTCACCAGCTGGAGTAGAGCCATATATTCTGACCACAGGAACTTTCTTCACTTCTGTGCCTCTTTGATCAGCATAATGAACATCTAAGCCCCGTACAGGTGCAGACATATAATGGTCCGTGGATACAATCCTAACGGAAAACATTGTCAACCTACTTCCATTCTGCAATAAAAAAATATCAGATAGATTGAATAAATGTACAGCTCAACTTAATTAGCATGTTCATGCCTTCCAGCTAAGGCAGTTCAATATTTGAAATTAAAGGCCAATGTTTTTGCTTTATGGAATTTTATCATTCAGTGATTGAAACATAAAAATAGTTTCTGTTTTTTAAAACTAAAGAGGCTACTACTTGATATTAACTGTATCTGCCTATAATATGTCCCATGGCCAGGAGCAATTATCAACTTAGTATACAGGTTGTAAACACTTTGTTTTTTTAAATTTCACACAAGATGTTAGCCAAATATTGATCGTGTCATGGTTGCTTTAGTGGGACCATTTTATGTGTAAAGACACCAATTTGGTCTGTAATTGGTAGTCGTATTATGCAATCATGGGTGAAATGTGAGAAAAAATTAAAACTTGTCAGGAGTTTCTGGGGTCTCTGGTAGGTACAGGGCAAAGGCCTGACCAGGAGCCCTCAGAAGCTCCTGAGATATGGCTATTTCAGAGCTATCAGAAACCACTTGTGTGATATTATATTCAAAATGGTAATTTTGTTCAAGGATGTAGGTGCAACAATTAGATTTTTTAAGTTTTCTTTATTTTCCAATAAGCATTCTCATCCCGAATTAATTATTAAGTCACAATATATAAAAATAACTGTACAAATGCCACATGAATATGAACGATGTTATTAGAAAGCATATTGTTTACACACCCCTTCGTCTCTCCCACTACTTTTCATAATCAGATTTAGACACGCCCAGAGACTGTGTTTTTTGGCTGCTGTAAAGCAATTACTACAGCATTGATCGATATAAGCAAACGCCAATTTGCAGATTTTATGCAAACATTGACTTGCAAAGTGTCATTCAATGATACTGTTCAATATTCAATATTGCCTGTATTAGTGGGGTAGTCTCAGTTTGGGGTGTTTGTAAGGCAGGGTTCTACTGTACTTCCCAAGTAGTGTAAATAGCTGAATTTTTCTGTATAGTTATTAGGGCTGTAGCGGTTTACCGGTACATCAATATATCGTAATAATTACAGAAAAAAAATATTGTACCGCAGATTTTTGTTGAACCTGTTTTTTATGATTTATTTCTACTGTGCAACCATTCTGATTAGGGCTGTAATGAGTATCTGAATATCCAAACACTTGCGGTTCAAGGCTAGCAATCTGAGTTCCAGATTTGTCCACTATTAGATTGTCGATTCTCGAATCATAATATATAAACATGTAAAATACTTTTAGACAAAAAAATTCGCGTTTACCATTTTATTTTCATCGATACACAATTCCAGAAACACAAAACACATTGGTATGAATTGAAAACAAAACTGAAAGTAGGTCACTTGACACACGTAGAGACTGAGCTAGAGGTAGCATAGTTTCTAAGCAAAGGAATCTCGAAATAGCTAAAAAAATGAACCAATTAACACTAAAATTAATTATAAACATTAATTAAACAACATAGTTATTTGTTTGATGCACAAAATAAGATGTTATCATAAGTCGAAACCAATGCCTAAACTTTGTTGACTTTGCATTTATCGTCATGTCGTCTGCATACAAGAATCCCCCTGCCAAGTTCACTCCAAATGTATAGAAATACTTTGGTATTTCTGTTGAAAGTGACCAAAAGGCTGTTTGTAAAACATATAGGTATTTAACATCATAATTATGATAATCTGAAGAGTAAATCGTTCCATTGTGGTTCGTGGATTGATGTGTGATTTACTTGTATTGATTTGCTATTCAGATTGCCATTGGTCAAGACAATCCACAGGCCTTATCCTGATATGTACTGCAAACTAATTTTCCTTGTTTATTGTCAAACATACCCAAGTGAAAAATGTTGACAATTGCCCCCAGATGCCGGGCATACCAGACAAACAGGTGCAGGACATACCAGACAAACAGGTGCAGGACATACCAGACAAACAGGTGCCGGGCATACCAGACAAACAGGTGCAAGACATACCAGACATACAGGTGCCGGGCATACCAGACAAACAGGTGCAGGACATACCAGACATACAGGTGCCGGGCATACCAGACAAAGAGGTGCAGGGCATACCAGACATACAGGTGCAGGGCATACCAGACATACAGGTACAGGGCATACCAGACATACAGGTGCAGGGCATACCAGACATACAGGTGCAGGGCATACCAGACATACAGGTACAGGGCATACCAGACATACAGGTGCAGGGCATACCAGACATACAGGTACAGGGCATACCAGACAAACAGGTGCAGGGCATACCAGACAAACAGGTGCAGGGCATACCAGACAAACAGACTTAATCCAATTACCAATAGTATCCTCAATATACAGATATAGGCATGAAAAAATCTTTATCTACACTAATAATTGTCGTCCAGTAAAGGAGTAAACTCCAGTTGTAAGATACGCGACCCGTAGAGGTAGTCCATTGCAAAATGCAATACAGATTTTGCCGTATTGTTACACTCCTTATATTATAATTATCAGGGCTCTCACTAGGCTAAAATTTTTGGGAGAAGTGACTTCTCCCTCCAGTCAAATTAGGGAGAAGTGGGGAGACTTAAGGAGAAGTGATCATTTTTGGAACATCAATATGTGCGTCGTTACCAGTTTGTTTGGATACACTTTCTGATTGCAACAAAAATGAATGTTTTCTAATAGGTCCCACGGGATGAAAAAAAAATCCCAATCGGGAAGTACCTACGAAAAATCTCTATTGGGGCCGCATATAATTACCGGCGAGTCGCGAAATAAACATCAAAACAATGCATTCAGGTATTCTCGGATTTCATCGTGTATTAATATATAACATGTGATGAACGCCGACTTTCGTTTTATAAACGTTTATCTTGATTGAACACCATCACAAAAATGTCGCAAGTAGTAAATATTACTGCGTCAAAATAAGAAAGACAGATTCTAAGGGATCGAAAACGGTAAATTCCATGTTTGAAACAGCGTCGAGTGCCCCTCTGTCAGAACTTTCTGAGCGAGTCCTATGGTTATTCAACTTATTTATGCTGGCGATGAACATCGCACTGATCAAATCCCTCAATGTAAAGTTTGTTTATATTCCGAATCATGTTGGTTTATTTTACGTTTTGAAGACAAACTTTTCTGGCCAATTGTATTGTTTTGACTGCGGGAACGCTCCGCCTACCACTCGATGATTGACAGCGTCTGTAACTTCGCCAAAATTGTCTGCATTACATGTTTGCATTACCACAATGTAGTCTAACATTTTGCAAACATGTACAAATCCTTCAATTATGTAAACAATCGATAATTAAATGTGCATAAATACAGGTAAATCATCTCAGTGACGTGTGAAAACAGCAGGATACGATCCGACTTCGTGTTAAACAATAGATGTAAGGTGCGAACTTGTTAAGCGGGACTTCGAAAAAACTTTGACGTAACGAAAAACTTCGAGACAAAAATTCGTCTTAACCGACAGAAATTCATATAGACAAAGAAGGATAAAATCGGGACTTTTGAAAAACTTCGACGTAACGGAAAATTCGTCTTAAGCGAGTTCGTCCTAACAAGAGTCGACTGTATGTGTTTTCTAAATTTTTTGATAAGCCCTTGTTACTCATGCCAAGGCAAACAATTTATAAATATATTATTTCAAGTATTCATGTGTCAAATTAGGGAGGGTCCAGTGTTCTGCCGAAGCCGTGTATTTGCAATATTCTCGCTTAAAAAATTATATCATATCACATTAAATTGTCTAGATGCAAATCCTGTCACGGTGGAAAATGTATGGGTATTACAGACATGCAGGTGTTGTGTCAAATCTTATATCATGTGTATCAAAGCGTCGTCCATGAAGTAAAAGCATGGACAATTCTGATTTAGACCTAAGCAAAAATCAATTAACAAAATCATTATCAGAACAACTGTTACAGTAACCCGGTGGGTATTTGGCTGCCCACATGGCAATCAAAATGACACACAAGACTAATGATTGAATTATGAAGTGAAACAAAATCCTCATTCCTTCAATTGAGTTTGTTTCACTTGCACATATTTGGTGGACTTGAAAGTTCTGATATTACGAAGTATTCTTTCAGTCATACTAATACATTGGTATAATTTTATCATACATAGTCACATACGAAATCTCAGGCTACCTGTACAATTATAATACAGCTATAAGATAAAATGAGGCTTGCATGTCCAGTTACCAGACACCTACTGACCTAGCTACTGCATAGATTGAGTACTGGCACTGCCAACTAATAATTTAAATTAAGACTGAACACTTATTATCTTATAGTTTAAGTTTGCTGAATGGTTCTTGATATATATGCAAAATCTCAGTAACACAGAGTAAATCAAATACTGATAGGCTATGATACTATCTATACGGAAGCATTCAGCAAAGACACTAATATTACTGCATGTGAAATACGACATCAGCAAATATTATGAGCGAGTGAGATATTTTTTTCTGCACCTGTGAATATCAACAATTCTGAAGCGATATTCGCATACACTGAAACATATACGTGCAATTAAGAAAGGGCATACTTACACCGTAGCACAAAATATATCATTATACTAAGGATGTACATGAAAATGAAATAATTTAGTAAAAATCAATAGATCAGTTTTCTTTTTCGCTGACAAGCGACCTCTAGCGGAAGTCTCGCACCGGTTTTGTAATATTCGCTAGAGCGTGATATTTGACATTGATTCGAAAACGCAGACAGAAACGCAGTACTGCAAAGATTGAATGAAACACAGTCACAATAAACGCGCGTTGCATTGGTGTATATTGTTCCCTGATTTACCGAATTTATACGATTAAAACATATTGAAAATACATCGTATGTATACTCAGATCGCTGGCATCAATCAAACCTTCTTCATAAATGAGGGGCCGAAAACCTTAGGTCTTTGGAGGGGCCATAGATAATTTACCTCATTTGGATGAAATAAAATGCACAACAACTCATCTCAAGTTGTTATTGTTATGTTTGTGCTACATTTCTTTCCACTTGTATAATTGTAAACGATCCATAATAAAACATTATGCCTACGCGCGCAGGTAAAATATGAAGACCGTAAGGTCACCCACCAGGAAACTGACAGAGTGGAAATAGTGCAATTTAACTTAAAATCCTTAAGTCCAGGACTCCTTAAGCTGCAAATATGTACATGCACAAACTGTTGAGAGAGTACACAACTCTATCACAATATTTTACTGTATATAGCCGGTTGTTTTATCGGCCATCGCCGTTTTATTACAGGGTAGGCCTACTAGACGTTCCAGTTGGAGTCCCGCCCTTACAACGGAGGAAGAAGAAATATTAAATCTGGTGAAAACAGGATAAAAACTTTTCAAGAATACACGTTGAATAATTATTGAAGTTAAATCTAAAATGTTTTAAAAGCATAAATATAAATAATAACCACATAGCGATTTACAGGCTTGGAACTGTCAGCAAATATATTGGGGGTTTAACTCGATTTAACAGCTAGATAACTTCACACAAAGTTTACCCACTATTTGGTCATTACTTTCCAACATTAATTATGAAATACGGATTAAGATGTTACTGGGAACACCACATACACATGACACTGCCTCCCGGCTACACAGATTCCAGGAAAGTCCGTTAACCTCCTTCCGGATGTAGCAAGACAATCTGCCAAATAACGACTGACTGTTCCTTCATATTGATGATGCAAAAGTCTTTAGAGAGATAAAGTTTAAGGAAAAGCAAGATACGATACATGGAGATATATAGAGCATGTGCCACTGGTCAGACGGATGATGGCTACTTTAAAGTTTTACCCAGACAACTGCAAACCCATGGCAACGGGTGCATCTATATTGTAATGTATATCTTACAGAATTATCACATATTGTGTCGATATATGATCATTACAGTTTGCAAACATATTTCCACAAAGTTGGATAAAGCCAGCAAGAACACTGGAGCTTTTGAGTATTTAGAAGATTTTTTGGAGTATTTAGACACTGATGCATTCATGAAGTTGTTCTCCGCTCTTGTAATTGGAACCTTAAAATTACCTACATGGAGATATGAAAAAACATGGCATGATATAAGTATATACGCATTTGGGTTAAGCGCAAGGTTGGCATGCCGTTAAACCAGTTTAAGTTCGCAATAGATTTTACTCACAGTTTATAGGCTGTATTGTCTGAATTATTTTGTTGTTTCACAGTGTAACATGTATTCATGTTCTTGAGTTCATTGATGGTGGTTTTTATCATTTTCATGTCCTGATAAGCTCGGTTTTGTTTTGCCTCCATTTGTAAGCCCTCTGACCTGTTTCGTGATGTTTTTGTTTCCCCTTGCGCGTGTATCCTAATTCTAATTGTGACCGTCTGGGGAAGTTCTGATTTGTAAATGTAACATTCCCTGCTCTGTATTGTCAGGTTTCACTGACCCTTTTCTGTTATGACAAGACTCAGTTAATTAAATTAAGAGAAGATACCTTTCACACGGGGACATTAGAAGAAATGTTTTAACATAAATCTAAGGCTGTTGTTTTCTTTCAGTCATATAGTTGTTGATACCGCACATGGAACTTATTACATTTAAACTGTTGTTAATACGGAAACGGTAATGTCACAACAAACAAGGTTCGATAAGTACTGGCATTACGAAACAAATAAAAGTATGAATTAGAAGCTGAAACTGTGTATAGCCGGACGGAAACGTAACGGAGAGCTGAAAGACTGATGGCTTTCTACCAGTAGAGGAATTAGGATAACTTATGGCCTCGGGAGATTATAACAAGGCTATCTTACATTCTATATCACTCTTATAGTATTATATATACTTATACTACAGGAGGGATATAGAAGGGGAGATAACCTGTGCTAATGGCATGGTATAATTAATTTGGAAGCCGAGCAGGAAATGTTACAAACAATGTGCACTGCCACCCGAAAAGCACAACGAGGTTTTAAGATACATATTTGCAAGAAGATAATTACAAAAAACAACATGGACACAATACACAAAACATAAATTAAGACATCATGACTCTTGTGAATTAATTAGTAAATGTTTAATGTAAAACTTCATCTCGATGAATATGAATGGTAACAAAAAAACCCAGATGGTTGCTGACAAAGTTCGTAAATATGTGTCATTATTTTATCTATGAATAAATGTGAGCAGCAGTTTGGATGCGCAATAATTCGATTAATTATTTCGATTTCAACAATGCAAAAAAAATGCACTGTACTGCAAACTCCTCCCCAAACATGTCATAACTTTGAATGATGCATGTAAAAAACACTCAAAACGGCCCAAAGCATTTACATTCCTCAATCAAACACGCTTACTCCTTGCCATGTGTGCAAATTGAATGCTTTAGTTTTTCCGTGACATTGTCAAATGCCTAACAAACGCGCCCTTAAATGCCATTTTTCGACAATTAGCACATAATACAAAGACAAAGCCGAGATTAAACATTTAATACATTTATCAATCCGAGTGAAAATACTCTTTTTTTTCATTGAGATAAACGTCATTTTTCTTTTTGTTTCAGTTACCTAGTTTTCTGGAATTAATGTAACCAACCAGTACTTAACTGCCCTTACATAAGCTGCTGACAATTTCTCCACATGAATCAGAGGTGAAGGACAAATAACCGTAGCCAAATGTCACGGAAGGACATAACAAGTCCCGCAAGAGAATCGAACCCGGGCCTCCTGAGTGACAGTCAGACGCTCTACCAGCTGAGCTAACCGGGTGCGGTCACTGTTCAGCTAACTCTGTATTCATATCGCATCTTATAGTGCTGTTAGATTGACCGGGAACAGGTGTATGAACTTTCAGGACCTATCCATGTCAATAAGGTAAAGAAATGCTCTCGTGCGTAAAACTCTAACTGCTGTTTGGTTTACTTTTCTATCAAAACACAACCGCGGCCTTTTCACGAACATTTCAATACACATATTTTGAAATATAATTGTCCAGGTAAATTATTCATGAGTTTGCGGTTAATAAAACTACACTATATATCACATGTAAGGCTATACAAAAAATGTATATACTCGGTAAAAAAAGTCTTGCGACACGGAATATTTGTTTGGTAATTTATCGGAATGCATTCAAAACCCTATATAAACTAATATATTTTGGAAAGTTTAACTCATGGCCTGTCGATTGGTATTTATATAGCGCTAGTTACACCTCTATTGTTTTAATAAAAACCGTTAGAATCACTTAGGATAGAGCGTCACAAGTCAGAAAATTGAATGCTTTTCCACTGAATAATTGATAAACCGCGGCCGTGGTCCAGTGGTTAGTGCGCTGGACTTGTAACCCGGCGATCCGGGTTCGATTACCGGTCGCGGCAGGTCATACCCTTCCATGAAAATTTGATAAAAATGTCGGTTTTCCTCCACATGTGGAGAAGTTGCCGGCTCCTTGTGGAAACCGGGTAAGTTAGTACTGGTAAGAATTCAGTCCAGGAAAAACTGGTTAGGTGAACCGGCCGCCGTATATAACTGAAATATCGTTGAGAAACGGCGTTAAACCCGATGAAACATGAAACTGAATAATTGATTGTATTAAAGGCTATTAATGACGTAACTCAAAGTCACAAAAAATGGCGATTTGGACGTGTAGGAATAATGGAGGCATAATGGAGGCAGTAATAATTTTCAACAGAGTAGCTGTTATGTATTATTTTTACAAATCAGTATAAACAAAGCAATTACAACGAACTTACATTAGTTTTCAAGCACTTGTTTTGAAAATTGAGTTCATCGATCGACTGTCTCAGAAACGATTTCTTATGCTATCACATATAATTAGTAATGTGTATAGCCACCAAAGTTATAACGACATTCGATCATTCTTGCCCTGGAAGAATACGCAAGCTTCATGATAGTTTCCTGAGGAATGGCAGCCCACTCTTGCACAAGAAATCGTCGCAAATCCGCCAGTGTACTATGCTGGGTCAACCTGTCCGTGACGCGGCGACCTAGAACGTCCTACACATGCTCAATGCACGACAGATCCGGTGACATGGCTGGCCAATTCATGCGATTGATGTTATTGGCATGGATATATTCGTCAATAATCCTAGCACGGTGAGGGCGGGCATTGTCGTCTTGAAAGATAGGATTGTTTACGTTCATCTGACGTAAAACTGGTCGCACGTGAGGCTGGACAATTTCGTCACGATATTGCTGGCCGGTCATAGTGCCTGGAACAACAACAAGCTCCGTTCTTCCATGGGAAGTAATGATTATGCCTCCCATACCATCACTGATCCACCTTTTCCGGCCACCGTCGGCATAATGGTGCATTCAGCATGTCGTTCCCGACGTCTGCGTCACAAACGCTTACGTACATCGGTATTGTGAAGGTAAAAACGTGATTCGTCGGTAACGACACTGACCTCCATTGCTGTCTAATCCATCCGACGTGTGCATTGCAAAATGCAAGTCTAGTCTGACGTTGACGCCGGAGCAGACGTGTTTTGTTTAAACCCAAAACTATGGATGCGGTTTCTAAGTGTCTGTAGAGATACTTGTCTAGCACCATTAGTCTCTGGCGAACGTCCACACTAGAGAGGAACCGGTTTCTGGCGACGGACACTTCCACATATCGGTCTTCCTGGTGTGTAAGTAACGCGCAGCCTGTCGTCGTTTGATAAATGAATATGCCGACGATTTTGATTCATAATGTCTGATAATGATTGATTTTTAAAGAACACTCTGTAACAGATATACAGGAACAACAAATGGAATGAACAATTTGAGCGATAAATGTATTGGTATGGATTACATGTAATGCGAAAAACTCGTCAATTTCCTGACTTTTGACGCTCCAGCCTATGCGATTTTAACGGTATTTATTAAAACAATAGAGGTGTAGCTAGCGCTATATAAGAACCAATCGACAGGCCATGAGTTAAACTTTCCAAAAATATATAGTTTATATAGGTTTTGAATGCATTCCGATAAATTACCAAACAAATATTCCGTGTCGCAAGACTTATTTTACCGAGTATATAAGGTATGTTAATCGTTCAAGAACACGGTATGCATTCACGCAGATCTAAATTCATAGCTTTCAAGCCAGACAATATTACCGAATTATATAATATTTTACTAAAATATATGTGTCAAGTACTATGATATGAAAGCCATCAAAATTTGATTTTCTATTTTCATAAACGGAAGCAGACTTACATTATTATTCGTGCTAAACATATCTGTTGTGTGCGAAACTTGGATGCTTTAAGAACAGTATTGGTCATTTAGAAAACGAAGTAGAACGATCGACCCAATCCATATTGAAGCGAATCGCAAAAAGTCAGACCATCGTAGGACATAACATTAGAACTGGTTGCATTGCTAGACAATGAAATAAATACACGAGAAGAGATATAATTGATAGCTTTATGATATTTGACGGTCAATGCACTCGTACACATTTGTTGACAACAAGGTAAATGCAGTTATCTCCCTTGTGTTTCAATGACGACAACAATACTCGGTCTATATAGTGACACGTGTATTTTAATGGTGTTTTAGATGATATTATTTAAAGGGTTTTTCTATAGTGACACGTGTATTTTAATGGTGTTTTAGATGATATTATTGAAAGGGTTTTTCTATAGTGACACGTGTATTTTAATGGTGTTTTAGATGATATTATTGAAAGGGTTTTTCTGTACCCTTTTAGCTGGTGTCTAACATAAATGTGTCTAACTGTATATATCCGGGGTAATATATGCCTGTAATTTGATTATCTTAGTATGACTTGGTATCGATATGCTGATAGCACTTTGTTTAATGTTTTAAACAAGCACTTCACGTATTAAATGATTTTTATATGAATTCACTTCAAGTAACGCGTACACAGGTGACCAGAGTATCCATGCAGTTGTACAATAGTCTTAAGTACGGTTATATGTACATTCCAAAACTAACTCGTAATTAAACAGTCAGAAGAATTTGTCCAAAACAAAATAAAACATGCGTGGGTAAATTACCATTAAGCATGACACCCTCTTACCTTGTAGAAATAATGGAGTGTACATTTTGAAAACATTATACTGTAAACGAATGTTCATGTTTACGGTACTTTCCATCTTGTACGATATATAAACCACTCGTCATAATATATAACCGCTAAGGCTTATATTAAAATATTCTCTGTTTCCCCACAAACTTGTCCCAACCCAAATTATTTATCACAAATATGTCAGCACTAGTTTCCCCTAGGAAATGTGGTTCTAACTCTGAAACAATCCTGTCACGTCCGTTTTGTCCTTTCATATCAAACTTTGATTACACATAACAGATTACAGGAGATTGTCACGTGTTCTTCCCTTTTATCCGACATAGAATCCACTCCCTTTAATCCTTCCACAGTATATGTATAAATAGTACTATAGTACATACATGTATACTATATTCTATATACAGTAAAACCTCATTTAAGGACCACCTCAATAATAAGACCATTACAAAATTAAGAACACAATTTTCAAGTCCAGTTTCACTGTGTTGCTTTTTATGCAACCTCAATATAAGGAACACCTCAATAAGAAGACCTGTTTTCAAGAGTCCCAAGTGTGGTCGTATTATTGAGGTTTTACTATATATACATGTACTATAGAAGAGATAAAGGATAGAAATCTAGATGGAATTAAGGGAGAGAACTGAAGACAATCTCCTGTGTTATAGATGTATGCAATGCTGTTTACGACAGAAGAGTAAACGAATGTTGCTTTACGGCGCACCGACAGTTTTGTCATTTAGCGCGCATTGAACGGTTCAAAACAAAAATGATACTGGCTGAAAAAGTGATGCACATTTTGTTATTATACATATTCGGGAGACACAGACTTAATACGTACCACAGATTTTGGGTTAAATTGAATTGTAGAATCAGAAAATGATTTTTTCATCCAAAAAGTATTTGCCCTACCTACTTACCCAACAGGTAGTGACACAGGTCATGTGCGAGGAAACAAAACTATTTTTAAAGTTGGCCTTAGCATGTGTCACTTTATCTATCGACCAATTCTAATTTGAGCGAATGATATTTTGAAGTGTACCATGTCATAAATTTGGGTCTAATTTCAAATAAAATACTTGAGAATTGCAATTTGAAATGGAACCACATTATAGACATCACCAGTCAGTATATATTTCATAGATTGTTTTCTCAGTTTTAATCCTTATCAAATAAACAACGATACTAGAAAACATGTAACACTTAGTCGTAATAATTTTGAAGCTCTTAAAGAAGTGAACATTCATATTGTAGGAATGTCATAATTCATACCTCAAGGAAAACATACCTTGCTTAGGCTGAATTTTCTATGATAAATAGACAACAATTTCGCCATAGTATTATATTATAACAAACGTAGATTTTACTCCAAACAAACAAATTACATGTACATGTATACAGAAATGCTTTTATTTTATTTGCATTATTGAACAGAATAGACAATTTATTCAGACTTGTACAAAGCATATAATTCGCATAAACCATTTCATACAAATATAAATGTGTCACGTGCTTGCTTGTAAGTATATGTAGTACACAAATCATACGTACCCTCGAACAGGGCTCTAGATGTTTTGGCAAATAAACTAGTATTAAATTTGACTTGTCCGGCATGGGACTTTTGTGGGTGTCGTTTATAAAGCATCGAGTCCAGCTTTTTGAAACAGACTTGTCCTGGACTAGCTTCAAGTCAACTGTTGGTATTCCGAATCGGCAATTAGACTTGTCCGGGACGTCGGGCAAGTGGATTTCTAGAGCCCTGCCCTCGAGTATCGAACTCAGAAATTTGTACTAGGATTCATTTGGATGCAGAGAAAGTGTTAAAACTCGAAGTTCACTCTTCTGGTATTTCAAACATACATTTCTAAATGAGTTTGTTCTTGAAAAAGGCAGATGACACAATTCCATTGTACTTTTAAATGTTATTTTAATAGGCAAAGTGAATTTGGTATATAATGAGTGGATTACAGACAAAGATCTTTCGACTGCCTGAATGATCGACTCGTACAATTTGTCCACCAGTTTTACCCCCAATGTATCAAATGCCATTCTCTTCTGTCTCCTACTACTGAGGGAAAGTTGTCAGCTGGGGATTGAAGGTCAGGGTGGTAATGGAACGTTGGATAGGCAACGAAGACAAATTGGACTGAAATAGCACATTACTGAGTAACAATTTCCATACATGTTTACCCTTGCACCTCCTCAGTATTATTTTGTAGACTGTTGTATCACTGAGGTCTTTGTGGTGAGGCATTGTCTTATGTATAATATGGCGTTCACTATAACAACATTATCTCTCTTGTGTGACAATTTCCATACATGTTTACCCTTGCACATCCTCAGTACCTTATGTTTTGTACACTGTTGTATCACTGAGGTCTTTGTGGTGAGGCATTGTCTTATGTATAATATGGCGTTCACTATAACAACATTATCTCTCTTGTGTGACAATTCCCATACATGTTTACCCTTGCACCTCCTCAGTACCTTATGTTTTGTACACTGTTGTTTCCCTGGGGTATGTGCGGGGAGGCAATGTCTTATGTATGTGGCGTTCCCTGTAACAACTTGATCTCTCGCATTTTCAGACTTATGTAAAAAGAAATCATAGTGTCATCTGTTACATGTATTGCACGATGTTCTGATATTTTGAATTGTTTAATTTGCAACCTGTCTAGAGCATCAACCTCTCAACAACAACAACATAAATTTGCATCACCAAAGTGTGTTGCTGTGGACATTATGTACACAAACCATGGTTGATAAGTTTTTTTGTTCTATACAAAGCATTACCAAGACTGTAATCAAGTATTGTGGTAGAATGGTAAATATGCTCTGTTTAAAACTATACCCGTCATGTTAGCTGTGTGATTAGAGCGCTATGCTGTCACTCGGGAGTTCCTGGTACGATTCCCGGGCAGGGGAGGCCAAATTTTTCCGTAATATTTGACTACGGTGTCCTCCACCTCTTAGACATGAGGGGAAGTTGTTTGCTGCTTGCTGAATGACAAGTTAGTACATGTTGTTAATTAATTCCAGGACAAACGGTTAGGTCAACTGACCGTCGTATACAACTGAAACATTGCTGCAGTGGCGTTAAATTCGTTTAAAACATTCAAACCATTGTTATTCTGTTATCAGTTATGAACCACTATTGAATGTATATTAACATGCTACAAAAAGTGAGGAACGCTATGATATTCCTCGCGTGTGGTACTTAAATATTTAATTTGTTGTACTTCCGATGTCCAGAAGTCTAAGATATAGAACAAATAAACACTTCAGATCAGACGAATAGGTCAATTCCTTTTGTAATGCGTCTAAATGCTCCATACTTTGACTTTTCTCCCCACCCGCCGATGTGGAATTTATAGATAAGTATTTATACAAATACACTGCGATAAATGTTTGGACCAATAGCAAATGTTTACCTTGTTTTCACTGTGTTTGTATTAATTAGATGATTTTACTTTCACCGGACCCTCTTAGTGAAAACGACGTCTGCTTAAAGTTTTTCATTTCAATGCGATATCTTTTAAATCTATAAAAGTCCATTTAATCAAATTATAATGCAACTGTAAAGACATACAGCCCTGATAACGCCCGTTGCTTTCATGCAAATATAAGATCGAATGTTTCATTTAAAATATTTTTACATTTCAGCTAATTCTGCTAACACGGATGACGCGGAGTAATTGATTTATTTTCATCCGAGTTTAGAAATCATTTTGTCAGCTGCGAGAAAACAACCCGCTGACAAAACGTGAAGCAAACAAACGTTCCATTTATTCTTTCAAAGTGAGTTGTCAAGTGATCTGCCACTTCTCTGGGATATCTCGGAATTTTCAGAGAAAATCTTTCTGGATTAAATCCTACAATCCAACACGTGTTTGCTAGTGAGACTTGTCTTCTATAAGAGTTGGTAATTTACATTAAATATGCTGTCTGCGTGCTTCTGAGCGATCAAATTGTATATCTGTTTATGTTATTTGAAATTAGTTATTGTATTACGTGTGAATGAAGTGATGGGTGTTCTGTAGGTATTCATATTGATACATTATACAGTTGTATATTGATGTGCTATCTATATTACTGGAGTACTGAGTGCCTTCCACTTGTACTTAGTATCGGATATAAGTGATCTATCATGGATAAATGTTCTTATTTATTGGACACATTAACGTCGATAGCTTACTATTGATTTCTCGGAGTACTTTACGAATGTTGGTTGTAACTTACGATAATCTGTATACTCTCTTATAAGGCTCTAATTCACGATTCTTATATTCAGTGTCACACTATCAAATGTTGAACTTTAATAGCTACTGGCCCCCAGGTTTTTAAGAGCTGTCGAAATCCTGTCATTTGGTCATTTAACTTTTACCGAGTCGCTGCCAAAGTAACGCAGCTTTTCTGTAGATATTATGAGTGTCTGTAAAATACCTTCAACATAAACGCGCTTATTTGATATTTCTCATTTTACGTCAAAACTGCTGACAATAAGCGATATTTTTGACGAACATGAGATGAAAACGTGACCATTAAATTAACTGTTATATACTGGTACAGTAAAACTGTAGCAAGAGCCCCGGTAGGCATATAATCCCAATCTGAGATAGCTTTGATGTAGATAAATCGATACAATGAAAATTATTTACGATTACCTGCACTTTGTTAGCCGTTAGGGGCATTTTGATGAAGTAGTGTCATACTATCATATATGTGATGGATATCGTAGTTTGGTGTTAAACAGATAAATTATTAGAAGTTTTATTTATTTGAGAAGTCTAACTCGAGGCGGATAGTAGTGCATTAGGGGTAAACTGAATGAATGGATTTATATTCCTAGCTACATCGTACGTTTAGTGCGTAGCGGAGTTATATATCTATAAATCAAGGTTTGTATTTTTATGTATATAGCACACATAGCATCTAAATGTGGAATTTGCATTATGTGTTAATAATAGTTACTTTTGAATAATCAAGATTGTATTTACAAGCATTTTAATTTTTGAAACTCGAGAGTTTTCACTTACAGTAGGTGAAATATACATTTTCTCTTATAGATTACAGTCCGCATTCTGTGCAAATGAACGGTTGCATAATTACAATATGCTCTGTGTATCACTTATACAAAATGCATTTTTAATAAATTCAGGGGGAGTGCGTCCAAGGTAGAGCTCGAACCCACGGCCCCTACACACTAATATGACAGTATACTAACCGAGAAAACCGGAGGGCCATCTAACCTCACTCCACGACGATTATCATAATTTTGGATTTATATTTTACCTACATTTTCTCTTAGTGTATACATATTTTACATATGTTTGAAACATCGAACAGTCTTGTCATTATCAATATCATGTCAATAATACCGTATGAAGAACTCAATTACTGCTCGTTTAGTTTATTATGTAGGCTACCATTCAGTTCTATTCCGTTCGTTTGACTTTTGCTCTCCTTGGTTCTCCACTGACCACTCCAGTTGGTTGGTGAAGGTAATCGAGCACTCAACTACCAGTCCGGGTATCGTAGGTTCGTACCCCGGGTGTGCCGTATGTTCACCGCGACATTTTGACTCAAGTCCCATATCCTCCGCTCTGATGTAAGTTGAGAAGTTGTCAGTCACTTACGGAAACGTGTTAGGTCAACAAACCGCCAAACGTAAATAAAATATTGTTGAAAACAGCATGTAACTCCAACGCACCAAAATCTGCCCTGTTCCGTTGATTTTAGCAAGGGGCTCGTTGGAGCCAATTGTTATAGTAGGCGAAATCCGCGGACACATCGAAAGCCTGTAGATCTGAACCGCCAATTTTTGCTACATACTCCTGAAGAAAGTAGTCATTGTCTACCAAAACAGGCAGTTAGCATTTGCGATATTTGATATGGTAATTACAAAACATATAAATACATAATATATGTGCACTTTGTGGTATTTAGTCATCGTTGTGGTACACGACATTGGTGCGCGATACATGACAGACTAATTTCATGAACTTGATATAAATATGCATATATGATACATTACAACGAGCTGTTTCAAAGTTCTTATCTCGGATAATGTGCCGGTTGATATTTCATTATACATGCTGTGCACATTACAGTATGGTTACCAGTTTTGGAAGATAATGCAAAGATATTGTGAAAAAACAACAGTTCGTAAATGAGACATTATTAAATATGTATAAGTATAACCGTGTGTCTGTTAATATCTGGATTGTTGAAACGTCTGGTGAGTATTTTCACTCTTCATATGAATATTGTACATGTATTTGGATGTTGCATATAATTTGACGGTTTTAGTATTAATGAATTGGTGTCTTTTAATATTTAAATGTATGGTTAGACAAACAACGAGAGAGGTGGGGGGTAAGTTCTGTGCTATTGCGTGTTATTTATCAATTAATATTCAAGACGCTGTCGGAATGTGTCAGAATCCACCAAAAACAGTTCCAGTTGACATACTTTCCTTCTCCTCCTCTGCGGCCCCTTTCCAGCAAGCTGGCTACGATCCTGATCTACCAGATGTTTTTCAACATGTTTTAGATATCTCTTTTCCGCTCTTGGTGTTAAAGTGAAACTTCACACATTAATCAAGCTAACTGTCAGGTTCGGCATTCCCTTGATCTTAACTGATTGGAATTCTAGATAGCGTTCGGAAGAGCGACCGTGATTGCGTATTATAGGTTCTTAAATTTATTGATGCATTATTGAACAAATATAAAACTCAGCCATCAGAAATAACAGAATAATTTTACCACTATCTATAGCCTGACACGAACAATTTCAAGCGAAAAAAGTATGTTACCAGCTCATAATTATCGCATTATTGTAATTATAGTGTTATTAGATACTTAAGTGCACAGAAATATGTGAGAGTTACATGCAGAAATATCGGTAACAAAGTTAGCACGTAAAGGAATGGAAGAATAAAAATCGAAGTAAAATATACGGTGAATTATATAGGACGACCGACTATAAAGTACTAAGTTTAAGTGACACGAATAATCAGTAATAGTTTACACCGTACCTAGATATAATTTAAGTCAAACATTTACATACAGAATTAAATGTCACCTCGCTTTTGTTAAGAAATTGTGTGTATTCATTCCGAACTAAAAGTTAATAATACGACGTGTAAAATCAACTATCATAAATTACTAATGGCTCTTGTTGACCCGTTACCGTTATAGTCCTTTGTTTCTATAAATAACGTCTAACAAGCGAAGTAATGCAACTTTTAGTAGTGTCTGTCTGTCAGTCTTGTTGTAATAATTTATACATAGTTTGCGACAAAATATATATTTGTGTACAGTGGTCTTGTCACCAATTAGACCACAAAACAGACACCTGTTAACATGTTAAATACGTTGATAACATTTTGTTGCACACAATTCAGTTTCCGCTGTAAACTTTTCAGGAAACTTATGAGTCGTCTGCTTCGTGTTGTTTGCTGAAAGTGTCGTCAGCTAATTCTGTGATATTTAAAGGAGAAATAGTGCAACATACAATGGATTTCCTTCAAAGTGGAGTTAGAACTTTGAAAAGGTAAGTTGTACATACGTTATTTCTTATATTCAATTTTCTGAAACAGGGGCTCGTCTTGTCAAGTGTTAGTGAATGCTTTGTAGAGTAGATGATAAGGATGGTAACAACACTGTAAATAAATGTTCTAAGTAATTATAAATCTTCATTAGTCGTAAATTAAGATTTGATTCCCATTTACAAAACAAACGCCCGTGAACGTCGAAACACACCTTGTCGTTTCGTGGTTATAATCATATAAGATAAAGCTACATCCGCATTATACCCATTAAATATACGCATTAAAATCAATATGCATTAGTTATGTTTTCTATGTTTGCGTCAATTCATTGAATGGGATGTTCGTTATCTTTCATCAGAAAAAACAACATTACAAATGAAATGATTATTGACCATACGGTCGCTTTCAATGGCTTTAACAATACCGCAGTTGAAAACAGACGATGCTGACTGCATCGAGACTTTCAACCACCCACAACACGTCATCATCATGACCAAATCATCTTTCTCTTCTTCACTATCAGCACCACAAGAACAACCACTTTTACCGATCACAATACTTAACAACAACCACTTCTGCTAAAATACTTTACGACAACCACTTCAGCTAAAATATTTTACGACAACCACTTCTGCTAAAAAACTTTACGACAACCACTTCTGCTAAAATACTTTACGACAACCACTTCTGCAAAAACACTTGATGTCAATCACTTCTGCTAAAATATTTTATGACAACCACTTCTGCCAAAATAATTTACGACAATCACGTGTGCTAAAATACTTTACGACCACCATTTCAGCTAAAATACTTTGCGACAGTCCCTTCCGTTAAATTACTTCTACGACAACCACTTCTGCTAAAATACTTCTACTTCCACCACTTTCCTACCACTACCCTCACCACTTCTTTAATATTATCATCATCAACACCATAATATCACTTACTATACTACTTACAATACCATCACTATTACCCCACTGCCACCGCCTCTATCGTCTTTACCGCCGTCAATGCTATCACCGACATTATATCAGATTTTTCTGATAATGTCTGTCTGGCGTATATTGGACGGTGACATCATTCTTGTTTACATCTTGTCAGACGACAAACGCACATAAATAACACAAACAAACGTCATTTTTCGTGACAACATGACCAGCTTGTCAATAAAGACAGTCGAGAAATTATGTTGACAAGAGTATCAATGAAGTCTGCTTTAGATAAGTAAACAATAACATGATAAACAGAAGGTCAATACATGTAATTCGGTCACAGCATAGGCAGATGGACGTACCAACGTAAGGTAGGGAAGGAAACAGACTGACTAATGGTTAGTCAAGGCAGACAGATTGATTGCAGACAAACCGAGACAGACACTATGTCAGGCGGACCGCAAACGGAAAGATAAAGAAGTGTTTTTTCACGTCGCCTATGATCAACAAGTAACAAGCTCTTGTGACCGGTTCTCTTAAGCTACCAACAAGTTATTCCCAAACTAATACTCACCTGTCCTTACTTATCTCCTGATACTACACATTATATACGGAGTACTAGCAAGGGAACTACCAGGTCCATCTTTCACATCAATGATGTGACGTGGCCAGGGATCGAACCCGCGACCTCCCGCGCTTAAAGCGGACAGTTTACCAAGACCGCCACCAAAGCCAGACTACCTGTCGAGCGGACGACGACCCAAATTGTATGCGTTTATTTAATTAGCAACAGGACGTATGTTTTCTTGAATGAATACTATTTTATATAGCTACAATGTATTTAGAGAAAGTAGGCTATACGTATAAATGTTGTAGAAAGACACGGTCTTTGTTAATCAAAAAACATCAACACCGTAACACGACAAACTGATATTTCCTTGTTCTGACAAAATTAATTACACGTATACGTAAAGTTTGCCAAAGTTAACACACGGTGGTATGTTAGGTTCCCTGCACAACTTAGTCTGTATTTCTTTGTATGACCAACATTTATCACATACGTATGCACTGTTACAGTCCGTCATGTCGCCATGTCAGTTGCATTTAAAATTGTTTTTTTGTCATCCATTTATGGGAGTAGGTAAGCAAATCTGTCTCAGATCGTATGCATCTGATTGGTTGTTTCTAGGCGCAGTTTTGTCATTGACCAATGGCAAGGCTACATTCTGAGACCGGTCTCAAAACTTAGTTTTATGCAATGCATTTCAAGCTTCCTTCTTGTTAAGATTTTTATTTTGATGTAGAGAATGATGAAATCATTTCGTAAACACCAACAATGTACATATACAATATTGGGAAGGCAATGTTTACAAACAAATGCAAGTAAATTACCAGCACAGAAAACCATTTAACATACAACTTATTAAACATGACAGTACATATTTGATTAGTCAGCCAAATGAATGAAGATGGCTTACTTCAACAGTAGGTCGGTATTTCTGTGATCTATATTCGTACACCGTTGTACTTCTGGCTATAATTAATGGTCATCAATAGTCAAAACTGACATAAATGAGATTTGATAGCTGACAATAAAACCTAGGTCGCATTCCCACGATATACGGAGGAATGAACTGAGAGATGAACGAAGAGTGACCGTATGATCTGATACTGGTCTCCAAACACAGTGTTATAACCTCGGATCCAGACAATAAAAGTAGTGACTTGGATATTTAACGAAATTGTGTGATTGGTAGAAAAAAGTAAAACGATTAACGTAGCGGTGAAGGAATAGGGGATGAGCAAATTTAAGGAAGGACAGAGACATAGGGATGTTAGAGAGTTAAGTGTGGAGAGGGCGTCGAAAGGCAGTAGTGAACTAATAGGGACAGAGAAATTGATGAAAGTGGACATGATGTGGAGATTGGAAGTAAATGTACGTTACAAGACGAAGCTTAATGGGAATAATAAAACACAGCAATTGATGGGTGTGGATAGAGAAGAGAGAGAGAGAGAGAGAGAGAGTGAAAGATAGATTAAGTTGAACGCCACATTCACAAGACAATGCCTCCCCCACACAGACACCTGGGAAAACAGCAGTCTACACAATATTAGGCACTGAGGAGGTACAAGTGTAAACATGTTTGGGAATAGGATGCAAGGAATGGTCTGGTCGACCATAAAGAACAACTTAGGATCATTTAGGGGGACAACAATGAGGGAATAATAAAATGGATGGAATACATCACAGAACAAGTCAAGAAAGTCAGTAATAATAGGCCGAACAGGGGAGGGAGAAAAGAACGTGAATATGTAATCAAGTGAAAGAACTGCACATGTGGAAAGGGGAACTTATCATACATCTAAAACATAAATAGAAATGATAAACATACAGAGACAAAGAAAGAGGTGAAGGCGTGAAATATATACTGTTGATGACAACAGTAGACACACGAGTGAAATATATACTGTTGATGACAACAGTAGTCTCACGAGTGAAATATATACTGTTGATGGCAACAGTAGACACACGAGTGAAATATATACTGTTGATGACAACAGTAGACACACGAGTGAAATATATACTGTTGATGGCAGCAGTAGACACACGAGTGAAATATATACTGTTGATGACAACAGTAGTCTCACGAGTGAAATATATACTGTTGATGACAACAGTAGTCTCACGAGTGAAATATATACTGTTGATGGCAGCAGTAGACACACGAGTGAAATATATACTGTTGATGACAACAGTAGTCTCACGAGTGAAATATATACTGTTGATGACAACAGTAGTCTCACGAGTGAAATATATACTGTTGATGGCAACATTAGTCTCACGAGTGAAATATATACTGTTGATGGCAACAGTAGGCACACGAGTGAAATATATACTGTTGATGACAACAGTAGTCTCACGAGTGAAATATATACTGTTGATGGCAACAGTAGGCACACGAGTGAAATATATACTGTTGATGGCAGCAGTAGGCACACGAGTGAAATATATACTGTTGATGGCAACAGTAGTCTCACGAGTGAAATATATACTGTTGATGGCAACAGTAGTCTCACGAGTGAAATATATACTGTTGATGGCAACAGTAGGCACACGAGTGAAATATATACTGTTGATGGCAGCAGTAGGCACACGAGTGAAATATATACTGTTGATGGCAACAGTAGTCTCACGAGTGAAATATATACTGTTGATGGCAACAGTAGTCTCACGAGTGAAATATATACTGTTGATGACAGCAGTAGGCACACGAGTGAAATATATACTGTTGATGGCAACAGTAGTCTCACGAGTGAAATATATACTGTTGATGGCAACAGTAGTCTCACGAGTGAAATATATACTGTTGATGGCAACAGTAGTCTCACGAGTGAAATATATACTGTTGATGACAACAGTAGTCTCACGAGTGAAATATATACTGTTGATGGCAACAGTAGTCTCACGAGTGAAATATATACTGTTGATGGCAACAGTAGTCTCACGAGTGAAATATATACTGTTGATGGCAACAGTAGTCTCACGAGTGAAATATATACTGTTGATGGCAACAGTAGTCTCACGAGTGAAATATATACTGTTGATGGCAACAGTAGTCTCACGAGTGAAATATATACTGTTGATGACAACAGTAGTCTCACGAGTGAAATATATACTGTTGATGACAGCAGTAGGCACACGAGTGAAATATATACTGTTGATGACAACAGTAGTCTCACGAGTGAAATATATACTGTTGATGGCAACAGTAGGCACACGAGTGAAATATATACTGTTGATGACAACAGTAGTCTCACGAGTGAAATATATACTGTTGATGGCAGCAGTAGACACACGAGTGAAATATATACTGTTGATGGCAACAGTAGTCTCACGAGTGAAATATATACTGTTGATGGCAGCAGTAGACACACGAGTGAAATATATACTGTTGATGGCAGCAGTAGACACACGAGTGAAATATATACTGTTGATGGCAGCAGTAGACACACGAGTGAAATATATACTGTTGATGGCAGCAGTAGACACACGAGTGAAATATATACTGTTGATGGCAGCAGTAGACACACGAGTGAAATATATACTGTTGATGGCAGCAGTAGACACACGAGTGAAATATATACTGTTGATGACAGCAGTAGACACACGAGTGAAATATATACTGTTGATGACAACAGTAGACACACGAGTGAAATATATACTGTTGATGGCAACAGTAGTCTCACGAGTGAAATATATACTGTTGATGACAGCAGTAGACACACGAGTGAAATATATACTGTTGATGACAGCAGTAGTCTCACGAGTGAAATATATACTGTTGATGACAGCAGTAGTCTCACGAGTGAAATATATACTGTTGATGACAACAGTAGTCACACGAGTGAAATATATACTGTTGATGACAACAGTAGTCACACGAGTGAAATATATACTGTTGATGGCAGCAGTAGTCTCACGAGTGAAATATATACTGTTGATGACAGCAGTAGACACACGAGTGAAATATATACTGTTGATGACAACAGTAGACACACGAGTGAAATATATACTGTTGATGGCAGCAGTAGGCACACGAGTGAAATATATACTGTTGATGGCAACAGTAGACACACGAGTGAAATATATACTGTTGATGGCAACAGTAGTCTCACGAGTGAAATATATACTGTTGATGACAGCAGTAGACACACGAGTGAAATATATACTGTTGATGACAACAGTAGACACACGAGTGAAATATATACTGTTGATGACAGCAGTAGGCACACGAGTGAAATATATACTGTTGATGGCAGCAGTAGGCACACGAGTGAAATATATACTGTTGATGGCAGCAGTAGACACACGAGTGAAATATATACTGTTGATGGCAGCAGTAGGCACACGAGTGAAATATATACTGTTGATGGCAGCAGTAGACACACGAGTGAAATATATACTGTTGATGGCAGCAGTAGACACACGAGTGAAATATATACTGTTGATGGCAACAGTAGACACACGAGTGAAATATATACTGTTGATGGCAGCAGTAGACACACGAGTGAAATATATACTGTTGATGGCAACAGTAGACACACGAGTGAAATATATACTGTTGATGGCAGCAGTAGACACACGAGTGAAATATATACTGTTGATGACAGCAGTAGGCACACGAGTGAAATATATACTGTTGATGGCAGCAGTAGACACACGAGTGAAATATATACTGTTGATGACAGCAGTAGGCACACGAGTGAAATATATACTGTTGATGACAGCAGTAGGCACACGAGTGAAATATATACTGTTGATGGCAGCAGTAGACACACGAGTGAAATATATACTGTTGATGACAACAGTAGACACACGAGTGAAATATATACTGTTGATGGCAACAGTAGTCTCACGAGTGAAATATATACTGTTGATGACAACAGTAGACACACGAGTGAAATATATACTGTTGATGACAGCAGTAGTCTCACGAGTGAAATATATACTGTTGATGGCAGCAGTAGACACACGAGTGAAATATATACTGTTGATGACAGCAGTAGGCACACGAGTGAAATATATACTGTTGATGGCAACAGTAGACACACGAGTGAAATATATACTGTTGATGACAGCAGTAGGCACACGAGTGAAATATATACTGTTGATGACAACAGTAGGCACACGAGTGAAATATATACTGTTGATGGCAACAGTAGACACACGAGTGAAATATATACTGTTGATGGCAGCAGTAGTCTCACGAGTGAAATATATACTGTTGATGACAACAGTAGGCACACGAGTGAAATATATACTGTTGATGGCAGCAGTAGTCTCACGAGTGAAATATATACTGTTGATGACAACAGTAGTCTCACGAGTGAAATATATACTGTTGATGGCAACAGTAGTCTCACGAGTGAAATATATACTGTTGATGACAGCAGTAGACACACGAGTGAAATATATACTGTTGATGGCAACAGTAGTCTCACGAGTGAAATATATACTGTTGATGACAGCAGTAGACACACGAGTGAAATATATACTGTTGATGGCAGCAGTAGGCACACGAGTGAAATATATACTGTTGATGGCAGCAGTAGACACACGAGTGAAATATATACTGTTGATGACAACAGTAGACACACGAGTGAAATATATACTGTTGATGGCAACATTAGTCTCACGAGTGAAATATATACTGTTGATGGCAACATTAGTCTCACGAGTGAAATATATACTGTTGATGGCAACATTAGTCTCACGAGTGAAATATATACTGTTGATGACAACATTAGTCTCACGAGTGAAATATATACTGTTGATGGCAACATTAGTCTCACGAGTGAAATATATACTGTTGATGACAACATTAGTCTCACGAGTGAAATATATACTGTTGATGGCAACATTAGTCTCACGAGTGAAATATATACTGTTGATGGCAACATTAGTCTCACGAGTGAAATATATACTGTTGATGGCAACATTAGTCTCACGAGTGAAATATATACTGTTGATGGCAACATTAGTCTCACGAGTGAAATATATACTGTTGATGGCAACATTAGTCTCACGAGTGAAATATATACTGTTGATGACAACAGTAGACACACGAGTGAAATATATACTGTTGATGACAACAGTAGACACACGAGTGAAATATATACTGTTGATGACAGCAGTAGTCTCACGAGTGAAATATATACTGTTGATGGCAACAGTAGACACACGAGTGAAATATATACTGTTGATGGCAACATTAGTCTCACGAGTGAAATATATACTGTTGATGGCAACATTAGTCTCACGAGTGAAATATATACTGTTGATGGCAACATTAGTCTCACGAGTGAAATATATACTGTTGATGACAACAGTAGGCACACGAGTGAAATATATACTGTTGATGGCAACAGTAGTCTCACGAGTGAAATATATACTGTTGATGGCAACAGTAGACACACGAGTGAAATATATACTGTTGATGGCAGCAGTAGTCTCACGAGTGAAATATATACTGTTGATGGCAACAGTAGTCTCACGAGTGAAATATATACTGTTGATGGCAACAGTAGACACACGAGTGAAATATATACTGTTGATGGCAGCAGTAGACACACGAGTGAAATATATACTGTTGATGACAGCAGTAGGCACACGAGTGAAATATATACTGTTGATGACAACAGTAGACACACGAGTGAAATATATACTGTTGATGGCAACAGTAGTCTCACGAGTGAAATATATACTGTTGATGACAACAGTAGGCACACGAGTGAAATATATACTGTTGATGACAGCAGTAGGCACACGAGTGAAATATATACTGTTGATGACAACAGTAGGCACACGAGTGAAATATATACTGTTGATGGCAACAGTAGTCTCACGAGTGAAATATATACTGTTGATGACAGCAGTAGACACACGAGTGAAATATATACTGTTGATGACAGCAGTAGGCACACGAGTGAAATATATACTGTTGATGACAGCAGTAGGCACACGAGTGAAATATATACTGTTGATGGCAGCAGTAGACACACGAGTGAAATATATACTGTTGATGACAGCAGTAGACACACGAGTGAAATATATACTGTTGATGACAGCAGTAGTCTCACGAGTGAAATATATACTGTTGATGACAGCAGTAGACACACGAGTGAAATATATACTGTTGATGACAGCAGTAGACACACGAGTGAAATATATACTGTTGATGACAGCAGTAGGCACACGAGTGAAATATATACTGTTGATGACAGCAGTAGGCACACGAGTGAAATATATACTGTTGATGACAGCAGTAGACACACGAGTGAAATATATACTGTTGATGGCAACAGTAGACACACGAGTGAAATATATACTGTTGATGACAGCAGTAGGCACACGAGTGAAATATATACTGTTGATGGCAGCAGTAGTCTCACGAGTGAAATATATACTGTTGATGGCAGCAGTAGTCTCACGAGTGAAATATATACTGTTGATGGCAGCAGTAGTCTCACGAGTGAAATATATACTGTTGATGACAGCAGTAGTCTCACGAGTGAAATATATACTGTTGATGACAGCAGTAGGCACACGAGTGAAATATATACTGTTGATGACAGCAGTAGTCTCACGAGTGAAATATATACTGTTGATGACAACAGTAGTCTCACGAGTGAAATATATACTGTTGATGGCAACAGTAGACACACGAGTGAAATATATACTGTTGATGACAGCAGTAGGCACACGAGTGACAACAGTAGTCTCACGAGTGAAATATATACTGTTGATGACAGCAGTAGACACACGAGTGAAATATATACTGTTGATGACAACAGTAGACACACGAGTGAAATATATACTGTTGATGACAACAGTAGTCTCACGAGTGAAATATATACTGTTGATGGCAACAGTAGTCTCACGAGTGAAATATATACTGTTGATGACAACAGTAGTCTCACGAGTGAAATATATACTGTTGATGACAACAGTAGTCTCACGAGTGAAATATATACTGTTGATGACAACAGTAGACACACGAGTGAAATATATACTGTTGATGACAGCAGTAGGCACACGAGTGAAATATATACTGTTGATGACAGCAGTAGGCACACGAGTGAAATATATACTGTTGATGACAGCAGTAGGCACACGAGTGAAATATATACTGTTGATGACATCATTAGGCACACGAGTGAAATATATACTGTTGATGACAGCAGTAGGCACACGAGTGAAATATATACTGTTGATGACATCATTAGGCACACGAGTGAAATATATATACTGTTGATGACAACAGTAGGCGCACGAGTGAAGTATATACTGTTGATGACAGCAGTAGGCACACGAGTGAAATATATACTGTTGATGACAGCAGTAAGCACACGAGGGAAATATATACTGTTGATGACAGCAGTAGGCACACGAGTGAAATATATACTGTTGATGACAGCAGTAGGCACACGAGTGAAATATATATTGTTGATGACAGCAGTAGGCACACTCTTGCGATATCTTTGTTTTGTTTCTCTCAAAATACCTCGTCACCTAAAAACCATTGTTAGAACACTTGTGAGCAAAATATTTAGATTTTGGTTTGCCAAGGAATGTTGTTTTCAATTTACTCTTGAAGTTCTGATAAGCATTATCGCTTTTAAATCTAACCTTGAATGTCTATCATAAAACTTTATGGCGATAAATCTTATTCAATAGGCACACTACGACACAAACGATTCATATGTGGATCACTAGGTTTTAAAATAGGTAATTACCTAATCTATATAATATTACCATGCAAATGTTCTTATGAATGGTAGAACAAAAACCTGAAAAACTTGCTCGACTGGTCATAGTAACAGCGACTTTCGACATGTATATAATTCAACACTACATTCAATGAAATGTATCACATCATCTGAATTGTCCGGCGACTAATTGAAGCAATGTATCCGGATGGGTACTGTTCTCACATTTATAAGCTATTCAAGTGAGGCTGTTTGATCAAAACATGATTCATGTTATACGCTATGTTGTTGACTATTCTAATATCTATGGGCCGCCAAATGTACAGAACCTTAAATAGCAGTTACTCTTTTGAAATACATGTAATTACAAATGCTCTTAAGGTTTAGTTTAGGATTATCAAAACTAAAATACCATGTTAGTTAAATTGCAGAAAACTTAAAAATCAAAACACACTCGTTATAACATTTCTAGATAAGACCTCGGAAATTAATAAATGAGCGAAATATAGTCCGTTTATATTTACATGTACTTGAGAGAACGGTTAACTTTGTCGTGGTCAGTCAGTGAAAGAGAGATAAAGTTGCTACAGGGAACGCCACATACACAAGACAATGTAATACATGTTTCACAAACGACTGACCAATAGACATTGCGTACACAGTACACGGTATTCTAAACTAATTTTGAATCGATAGTAGTATAACGCTCCATGAAGGACGCCAGAACATTCTGATCATTTGGCGTTCCATATTTTGCACATCATAAACGTTAAGCTATTGCCGAAAGATCAAATATAAACGACCAATTAAAAAATTATTTATTATAATTGGGTTTGAACTGATGAATGTCTTATGAATCATTGACAATGCGTGTTGTATGTATGGAATAAATATCGTAATATTAAAACGTCGGTCATAAATACAGTAACCGTTCCCCTTTGGTTGCGCACGCTATTTATTGCAAACCAATTTTTAATATAAGCGAGTCCAAAAGTGATGTGCAAATTTATGGCTGTCCGACATGCTATGCACTGATCGGAGTAGCTTGGTTTTTTTATTTAAATTATCTTCACTAAAATTATGACATACTATTCTGACGCAATGACCGCCAACCTGTTTCTGCAGTCTGCCTCTTACCTGTACAAAAGCTGTCCTTTTCACATAACAGGCAAAGGTTCATAACGAAATGTTATTCTTTTTTAATTATGTAAACTAATTATGTTATAGATTTGGGTGGGGTCTTATCAAATACTAGAATTAAACAGATACGTAACGCAGTTAAAATATTGTTCACCAGAACAAGTGAACACCACACCATTGTGAAGTAAATCGACACCATAGTCAATACAAACCACGTAGGCCGAAACACACTATCAGTATTGTCTGCATTCAGTGACAATTAAGGAAAAGCTATAGCAACAACAGCAACAAGAACAATTTAATAACACAAACGACATTTCAACAACGTCAGTAATAACATAACGATCTACAATAATAATAAAAATATAATAACAACATTTTGAAACATCACGTTTTAACTACACAAGAAATCAACAACATTTCGATCATCAACAACAAAAACAATAAATAATACACAACATGAATAAGGAACAACAGATTATAGTCCAATTAAAGCTACTGCACGATGAAATCAACAGCAACAAATAAAAAACAACATTCACATCAAAATGAGAGACATAAATCGTCGTAAACCCTGTGGTGTTGAATAAAACAACAAGCTTTCTATTGTTGAGTGTCAATTATACATCAGACATGCATGTAAATGTCATCAAACAATGACTCAATAATGTAGCAGTGTTTTTATGTGTCTGTGAAGGAAACAATAATGGCATACTTGATTGTTGATTATAAAATAACAAAGGAATATGTGTCCTTGATCCTTCAATCCTTGTGTTGAATTTTTCTCTCGGTCATAAACGTGTTCATAATGTATACATGTAATTTTAATTGTAACATCAATATACTCAGTTTGAAGACCAGACTCAGAATACTGCATTTTCATTGGCATTAATAAGTCTGCGCTCAGAACCAACACATCTGATTCGACACATGCTACTCGCCGTAATATTTCTAGTCCTGCTATCATCAACCACAAGGCGCGTTCATTTCAGTGTCATGTGATCACTAAATTATTGCAATTATCATGTAGCTTAATGTTATAACCAAAGACATGGTATTTAGGTCTTTGGTTATAACATGACAAAATTCGTGATAATTATATGTCATTGGTATAACAATACTGCATGTATTTGTGAACAAGTATATTCTGGTAATGTGTAATGTATCCGGAATATTAGGTCTCAGATATTATTAAAGGCTAGAATAAACTAAGTACGCCATTCGCATCTTATTAACAATGAATGAGCGACGGAAAAATCCGAGACGTTTCGTAGAGTTCCGTATATGCTTTAGACTAGGAGGGCCCTAGAAAATGTTGTTAAAACTTTTGGCCCAACCCTATCGTATTAACGTACAAATTGTTCTTTGAATGTTTGTGCAAATATGATTATTATATGCATAAATACAATGAAATATGATTAAACTACGCGAAATCTTTACTTTCGACCTTGGATGTATCGTTATATGAGAAGATGATGATAAATGCCGTCATGTGATAGTACCGGTATAACACGGTCCAGATATACAAGTACATAGAAGCTATACAATTATTATCGTTATTTATCATAATGTCATCGCTATCCATATATCACTGTTATAATGACACCTTACTTCCTGTCTCTGTTTGTTACATAAAATTAAGTAAGACCTACTTAACATATCAACGTATAATAAATACAAGTTTGTGAAAAAAATGCATACAATTATATTCGTTCTTTCGTATGATTAATTGAGTCTATGTTTGTGACATTTGAGGGAAGTTGACATATAATATGATCTCTAGTGTATATATAATAAACCGATGTTACACGAATCTTCCTATCATACTCGCACTTTGAATAAGATCAATTTGTTGAATGCTTGTGTCCGTAGCTACAGAGATTTACTTATACTAATGTCTTCATATAGAGTTTGCTTATACTGTCTCCATATAGAGTTTGCTTATGGTTGAGTTCACGTTTGTGATAGAAGTCCCTGGTCCGACCTCCAGTCACAGCTGAGGAACATGTGTATGTCAATTACATGTACCTAGACTTCATGTATATGGCTTATTCTCTGACATGCCTGCATAGGTTAAATGTTGAGTTAGTTAGTTTGTGTCCTTTTTCCAACGCAACACACACCAGGTGTCCTTACAAGCGTTCGTGAGTATTACACAAGGACTTACACGCCCTTCGGCAACCAACTGACAACTTTCCAATCGCATACGCAGTGGTCTCCCTTTACAAAGTACAGCTATCTCCGCCATCTCACACATTTTAAATAACAGCATTTAGTTTTTTGTATCTTTAGATATTATTGATCATGTTATGGTTATATTATAGAAAAATAACGCCATTGTAGGTGGTTAACTTAAAACAATAAAATGGACGCAAAAAGACAGTAATGGTCATTATATTCAAGTACATGTACATGTATCCATCATCACGTGACATTCGTGAAGGCAAGAGAGATAAGCGCTGTGAGGAGTTTGATCACTTTCATCCCTTCATCCTCACACTGTGCATTATTTTTATCCAGGGGCTGTTTGACCTAGGGAAAGTAGACAATTTGCCTTTTTGGGGTGTCTAATCCCCCCTCGAGCCAAGCAATTTGTCTAAATCCCCACTGTGAGAGATGCTAGTCTATTTTCCGGGACCCGGAATTATTCAGCGCGTCAAAGTCCCGTACATCCCTACCGCTCCCCTTCGGCAACATATTGATGAGTGCATTATTTATAACAGAGGTACGCTCCTCGTCTGGGTCTCGATGTCACGATTTAAATATTTGCCATCGAGAAAAGTGGAAGGGTATTGTTCAAAGATAGACACACGCACACCGCAGCAGACACAGCGCCAACATAAGGGCTTACCTACTGCCCCATCCCCCTTCAGCAACAATGTTGCAGAATTTGTTGTTGATCAAACACGAAAGTTGACTACGAGGTAACAACACACTTTCAAATATTTTATTGAAGATGAACGTAATAGGTGGACTGTACATGGTTAAGCGAGACTAGAAATAAAATTCCATTGTCGGGATAAACGTTTATGTTTTAAATTATTCATACAGGTAACCGGATATAAAATAAATGCGTGTCTGTGTATGTCAGGTGCAAATGGATCGCCTCCTGGGACATTCATAAATGATGACTGGTGCAATCCATTTGCTCTTAGCAAACATTTTATTCTGTTTGTTTTAATTACGATATTGCATTTCTAATCCGATACATTTACGATATCAGAATATGATTCCCGGATATGGACGCTCGGGGACGCGTGTCTCGACTATATTATGTCATGCGATTTCGAGACCTATCAATGTCCAAAAGTTTTTTGATCGATACAACGCGAACTTAATTGAAACTAAAAACAATTAATCGATGAAAGTTCCATAAGGGTTTAAATGTCATTATTTATGTTTCGAGTTTCAATACAGAGAGGTGCATGTGTATCTTTGCTTAACACCGGAAGTTGATATCAATTACATGAGTAATACTGAATGGTCAACATAATAATACCAATATACAATCAAACAGTATCAGTTTGTGTCAGGTGGCATATACACCAGGCTACCGTGTACACATCCCATCCCTTTATCATGTATGTATCACAACATACAGTAAAACCTCTCTATAGAGACCGTCGTGGCTTTTTGTGAATGGAAATTACGGTCTGTAATCTTTACAAAGAGGCACGAATGCGTTGTAACATATTCAATATACATTTTACTAGGTATAATTCTGAGAAAGACTTTGGTTTAAATTATACTATACCGGAAGGGATGCATATAGGTTTCAACTTTTGTTCGCTCTATGTTTATTACACTTGTTTTAGTTCAGAAAATGCATCTAAATTGTATCAATGACCTATTTTCGAAATCGGAAAACTTCGACATCGTCCGTTGCGCACGAGAAAATGCGTAAAATTTCGAGGAAATAGTACTTAACGATAACAATATGTCTGCTTTTGTTTGGCTTGTATACACATGTACCGACAATTTGAGCATTGTTCTGATATATGTGTGTGATATTGTTACACAGGGAAACAATTGAATGAGTTTCCGTTATCTTTTGTTAAGTAAACCCGGATATTTTAGATACAGCGAACTTAATACACCATATAAGATAACAATGTATACACAAACAATCCACAGGGGATTGGTAGACAGTGCAAGCGGTTCTAAATCCCTGATTTAACTTTCGATTGAAACATACTTAAAATCCGATTGGAGGAGTTTTAGAATCCATATGCCGGGTCCCAGATGCGTAATGCTTTTGTTTATTGTATAAAATCTAACCTTATTTCCCGTGAAGCACCTAAACCATACGTTATTAGTATTAGAACCCCACACGCTGTCGTGAATTGTCTGATATGAGTATGATATAAACCTCAAAAGGGCATGGTTTTCTGCGATTAGTATTTTATATTGAAACAGCTTTTTCCAGAGGAGACTGTGAATTAAATACTGGTACAGATGCTTAGTAATTTGCTTCCATCTAAATCAGTTATATTTGTATGTAGTTTTGCTGTTAATTAATAGTATTCCCCATGGTTGTCCCTAAGCAAAGTGACAAACTGCAGAGCTGGAAAGGCCACGTTCACAAATTAGAATATCTATATACATACCTACATAAACAAGAACGGCTGAGTGAGGAGGCACTCACTGGGAGGGACACAAAAACAATATCAACATAAGGATAATTTGCTAATGCTGATATTTCGCATGTAAGTCGTATGTACATGTTGACTTACCACCCGTTTGAAACGTTTATATTCATGTACAATCAAACTAACGCTAAGACAACATCTGTTCTCGGACCACCTCCGAATGGAGAACATATGAATACATGTATAACTAGGTTTGAGAGACAACATGTTTACTTCCTTCTTTCTGTATTTAAACCTGCTGTGTAGAGACCACCTGTCTATAATGGCTGCATTTTATATCACTGGTGTGGTCTTTACATACAAGGTTGACTGTTTCGAAGGTTTTAACTGAATTTTATCAGAGATACCAGTCTATTTTCGGATCCCTGTGGTACAAGTCATACCAAGTGTCTCAGCGTATATACATGTATGTATCCTTCGAGTGTTTACGATTAATCCGTACTTCGTCAATTATTTAATTATCAACGTAGATGTGTATTAGTGTAACACCTATCAGTGCGTACAGAAGGATTTCGTTCATACTAGTGGATGTTAATTTTGTCGTGCGCACGTGTTGCTGAAAAATATTTATCTTTACAGAATGGATTCAGTTCAACACGCGTAAGCTAGTTTCTATTACCAAGAACTCTTGCTTATACGTAATTGTGATTGTCACTGAACGTATTTACCGGTCGTGACCTGACAGAATATACACTTGGAGGCACTTATAACTGTGCATAAAGGCATATATCTCAGTAACCGTTCCATACTCTTTGCTTTAATTTGGAAAGGATGTAGCCAAGACATGTGTTATCATATTTCAATTCATTTTATAGTATAACATTTAATTCTTAACACAAAAACAAACCACTGTTCAACAGAGTGTGAAATTTTAAAAATGCAAAATCATAGTAATCGTTTCTCAACAGTTTTAATACCGGGTGTGGCCCCCCTGGGCGTTGATGACGGCATGTACGCGTCGACGCATGGACGTCACGTACCTCTGTACGTACCGCTGCGGAATATTGTTCCACTTGTAAAATTGTAAAAAAAAATATGAAAATAGTAAAATGTGTTAAATTGACACTTACTTCAGCTTGTGTTACGCCAGCGTTTATCAGCCCGACGGCCATTCCCCTTTCTTGTAACGACAGCCGTCCCATTTTGTGTTTTTTGGTTGTGTGAATCGATAGAGTATAAGAATTTACATTGTGTAATTTTGTTACACGCCAACTCACACAATTTGCACGTGCATTTTATTGTTATTGTCAAACCGGTCTGAAATCGCGAAAATCATCGACCCGTGACAATTTATTCAATAATATTGTCAAAAATTGAGTCAATAGCATTCGCTGAAAGTTTCGGTAAAAAATATTTATAAATAAAAAAGATATAAACATTTCAAAAGTACACAGTTATAAGTGCCTCCAAGTGTATGTGACCCAATTAAAGTATAGTGGTCAGAACTTTATTCTGTCTTCTGGTGTGTTATTTCCTGGTGAATCTGGTTTCCATTGATTATCTATCGTGTTTAATTACATACTATGACCTGAACCAGGTTAGTGATAGTCTGGGAAAGTTCTTGTTTGTCTAGAAAAAAGTGTCAATATTCTCTTTATGCTAATTCAAGATGGACATTGACCACGACCGTCCAATTTATTGTCAATAAGTATGAAATAGTGAAGTCCGAATTGTCTGCACGACAATCGGGGTATTTTAGGATTTTGGCAAGAGAAACTAAATAAAATAACCAAGCTTTTTCGTGTCTGATACTACAAGTCAAATATTGAGAATGTTTAGTATGGTATTGGTAGATCATATGAAATTAAAACGTTCGATTTATGTGCACATACCAATTCTATTGGTGACTAATCTCAACTATGAATGTGTAAGTGAAAAAGTCAACGTTAAAGTATTGTTTCCATATTCAAATGACGTTTCCCCCACTTTTATCGCCTGTGTATTTTATGCTCTTAATTGGATGCCGTACAATGATTCACTCTGGCATTCTGGGATGATAACTATTTAAATTGTGTAGTTTTACATATTTTCTCATATTTCCTTCCCAATGCGACCGTGTTTCTTGCCATGATATTTGTGTAAAGATTTGCTGATTTGTTTGTGATACACAAGACGGCTGCGTCACATTTTCTAAACAGACACGACACACTATAAAGTGGTTGGTCTGCGATTTAACGTAATGGCGATACATTGATTTATTTACCCATAAATTGCTCCACACTGCGACACTCTTGCATAAACAAGAACATTTAAATAAAAACAACAAGTAGGCTACTATTACTGTGCAGCTTCTCTGAAGCAGCCATCTCTATAGCAACAGTCCCTTCCTTCATTCCGTTATCATACATATCATTGAAATATTTATTTTAATTTTTTATTTTAAGATCTTACTAAGATGAAACATTTTATAATACACCTAATACAATGTACAGTCCTATCTTGTTAAATGCCGTTGTTGTTAATTCGCCTTATCTTGTACCGATACGTATTATTCAGTGGAGAGAATTTCAATAAGCTTATACTTCCAATTCTATCCACTTGTCTATTACATGCACAGTGTTATCCTGTCATATACTGTTTACTAGTAGACAAAGAAATATGTTTAAACTAAGAGCAACAGCTTCTTTCCAGCAACAGTATCATTTTTTTCAATTGCATGAATTAACCATGCATACAATGAACCTATCTATGGTACAACTTTTCAACAACAATTAAGATATTCGCCTGATTAAGAGTGTTTCTCTGAAGGGATTGCACAGTATCACATCGATTAGTGGAAGAACCTGGTCTGAAATATGAAATATTTGTTAGGTTTCCTAGATAAGTGTCTGTATTGTTAATTGCGAGGGTTTCAAAGTGTCTCGGTATATCCTTAAATCGACAATCGTCTGACAGCTTTCCGTTTCCATACCAGTTATGTAAGTCAAGAGACAGTGAGACATTATTCTTATAAGCAAATTTCCTGCACCGCCGTCACAATTTTAGTTAGATTTAAAATGAATGCTTCCCGCCCGGAACGCTCGACAGAACACTCGACACTCTTCGATGTCATTCCACCATCCATCTCAGTATATGGCTTTGCAGACGACCATACTGCCAACAAGCGCTTTCAGCCAACATCTTGGGAAAGGGAGTCTAATGCGATACTTGATCTTGAAAAATGTGCAGTCACAATAAATAATTGGATGAACGAAAACAAACTTAAAATGAATACTTCAAAAACGGAGTTCATAATGTTTGGCAGTAGACCATTATTAAATAAATGCAGTACGAAAACAATAAACATTGCAGGTGATGATGTCAAATCTGAAAGCTGTATTCGTTATCTAGGTGCATTTTTGGACGAAACTCTAAACTTTAAAGAACATGTGAAAAGAAAATGCCGAACAGCTATGATAAACTATTTTAGAATCAAAAGTATTCGTAAATATCTAACCAAAGAAGCCACAGAAACTCTAGTGTTGTCTCTAGTTATCTCTCACTTAGATTATTGTAATGTCATTTTATTTGGACTAGCACAAACTGAACTTAATAAAATGCAACGTGTTCAGAATATGTGTGCAAAGTTGGTTTTAAACCGTAGAAAGTATGATAGCTCTAAGCAAGCTTTGTTTGATCTGCACTGGCTACCAATCAAAGCCAGAATTACATTCAAAATGATGACTGTTATGTTTAATTGTTATATTGGTCAAGCTCCAGCGTATCTTACTGAGCTACTCACTAAACAGGTTCAAACCCGGAGTTTGCGATCCTCTGACTCAGGTACAGGGCGCTATGTTGTTCCCTTTAACAAGAGAAAAACTTTCAGTGACCGAAGCTTTGGTACTGTTGGACCAAGATTGTGGAATTTATTGCCTCTTACCATTCGAAATTCAGCCACATTAGATGCATTTAAGAAAAAACTAAAAACCCACTATTTTAGAGATTTTTATGAACTGTTTTAAGAGAATGTGTTGTTTTATGCCAGTAGAAAGCGAACTGATTTAGATTTTAAGTGGTACCAGACTGTTTTAATAATGCCTTTAATTTTAAAAGGTTCTATTCAAATTTTAACTTAAATGTGTATTTTTCTTAATGCTATTTGATGATTGCTGTATAGTGGTCGTACTTTTATTATGCTTGTACATTATTTTACGCTATGACTGTTGATTGTTCTGTCATTTTAATATGTTATATCATGTTATGAATATTGTACAACGCCATTGAATATGTTATATGTAAAAATAGGCGTTTAACCAAATAAACCAGTTTCAGTTTTCAGTTTCACTCGGAAACAAATTTAGTGACCGTAGGTTGGAATCCCGAATGACGCGGATGTATTTATGACTTGTTGACCAATACTGATTATGTATCCAAATCCATTTATCCCTCGCCTCTGATATGACGAAGTTGCCAGTTGCTTGCGGAAGAAGAGTTTTGTGCTGGTTGGTAACACAGGAACACTGATTGTGTTAGCTGACCACCGTACGTAATTGCGATTCTGTTGGAAACGGCGTATATTGAAATGAATACAATGAAAACATGATCACACCCATCTATAGTACTGTGAGATTGACCGCAAACAGGACATGAACTTTCGGACCGACCCATGTCAAGTTTAGTATAAATGCACTTGTGCGTAAACTATCCAAACACAATCGTGTTTTTTTCTCCATCAAGCGCACAAAAACAAGAACTTTTCAATAAACCAATTTTAAAATAGTATTGACTAAGGCCCGTATTCATAAAGCTCATAAGGAGAAAATTTCTCATAGTTCTATAAATTTTCCAACTGAACATTGAATGTTTCTACATACGGATACTGATGATACTGTCACAATTACCGTCATAATACATTCATATAAATAATCACTGTAATCGCACGGTAAACATGAACATAATTGTAACATGTGTAACTATACATATATTTTCGGAGTATATAATTTACGTCATAAAACAAATACGAATATTCTGTGAATCTGTCTTGTTATACCTCTCGCGTTTCTGATTAATATTACTTTTTTATTTTTAATATCAGAATAAATCCGCCCAAGCTTTGTTCTTATGTTCGGTAGACTTTTTGATTCACAATGTTCCTCTTCGGAACACCTTGGTGTTTCTCTTTAATTACCATATTTCATATTTGACGTCTTTGTCATTGGCGTCGTTTTTTATTTTCCGACATTACCTGTTAATGACGATTCCTGAAAAATCATGAATGTCTTGTTATAGTTAAATCTCAAACTATAGTACATGACATAAGTGGACCAAAGAATCATTGCACTGTTTGGATTATGTAAGGATATTTTTTAATACCAAAATTAACCAAAATGTCTTTAAAAAATCACGATCGAATGCAAACAAGAAATATCTTGAAACACGATGGTCGGCACAATTTGAAGGTTAAGATTTGTTGTGCAACTTAAAAAAATTGTCGAGATGTTACGATTGCTGGTCACCCCAATGGATTTCGGTAAATTCACAGAAATTCAGTGGATTTCTGTAAAGTAACGTACCCTTTATCGAAAGGGTAACTAATCAGCGTCAAGGTTACACACGTTGTTCGGTTGAAGAGAAATTGCCTTGGTGGTTATCGTACTGATATGCAAATAGCAAAACCATGTTAGTACGACTGCGCCGAAAAATAATTATATACATTATGGCGCTAAGATTCGGTAGAAGTATCGACAACTGTACCATGTCTGTATTATGTCAAACAGATAATAGGTTATGTCATGTTACAAGAGTCCTTTGTCTTGGAAAGCACAATATAAGTAAATATTTTATATCAAACTACCACTAGAATTCATGAACAGAAATTCAATACAAGTAGTTCAATTTAACGGACAATTTTCATTCTACTTGAGTAAACTGAAGATTATGTTGTGGCATTGAATTTCGTAAATTAAATAATTTAATGTTGTTGACAGACTATAGACGGGGATTGTGGCATTGAATTTCGTAAATTAAATAATTTAATGTTGTTGACAGACTAAGCCTATAGACGGGGACAATATTACTGCATTGCTTGTCAGTTATTTATACCAGTCCTTTTCCTTTTATACACGTTAATAGTCGTCGAGCACCTCGGTCAATATTGTGTATACAACTAGATTAAACGTTTCCATCAAATTCGAAGCAAAATAACTTGTTTAGTAAAAAAAGTCAATATATTAAATAGAAACTTGATACAAAATATTGAGCGACATTTTTCCAATATTTCTTTTACGCACCTGTTTCAGAATCTTGGACTCAATGACATTTTCTACGACGACGCAAATATCATGTATCACTAATCACACGTCGCTTCGTCTCCAGACTTGAATAATGCAAACTTTAGCACGCGTCTTCAGCACTTCTCGTAGCTAGAAGAATGTAGTTTCTGTGGAGAGCTAGAGACGGTAATAAATTGTCATTCCAGGCAGTATTTCGTCTGTGGGATATTTTGCGCATTGGGAAAATAAAGCATGCTTAAAATAAGAACTTAGAGGTCGTTTCTGTGCCAGCGCTTGTTTGGAACTCATCTTCAATATGCAGTGATAACCGATAATTCCGAATGATTTATGAGCCTAACGTCATCTTTAAGTGGGCTCATTAATGAAATTCCAGAATAAATCTAGTCGTTTTCAATCTGAATGCAATTCTTATATTATATTTCAAATTGACATTATATCTGCATGTATATCTCATACTTGATTTCACAATTCAAATGTTGATATGTGTATTTTTCAGACATAGTATTTCAAACATCAGTGACGTCATCAGAAACCACGTGCACCGTGATTCACTCACAAATCTCGGACGAAGCATATTCTCGCCGTCACGCAGTAACCTACCTTTGAAGAATGCGGACTTTGAAAGGTACAACCTCTTATTTCAGCAATTCTTGAAACAAGATGAATTCCACGAAAAAATCATTGTATGTATGATAATGAAATCGTCTAAAATTGAGAAATTATTTGCAGGAAAGGGACATAACCAATCTCATTAAAATTAGCTTCAGTTAGTAGCACGCTCCTATACTATACCCTAACAGCGGAAAGTAATAGGGGCTGATTTCAATGAAATTTGGGGACAAAACATACATTTCATACAGAAAGACGTGGCGGGATAGAACTAAACATTATGTTTCGATATTGTTAATAGATCTATATTTATTCTGGTACAGAACACAGAGAATCTGCAAGGAAATCACACAATTTTGTAGTTCATTTGTTTACGAAGTCGTATTGAAAGCTGTATAACGTCTTCATACAAACAAACTATTTTCTCGGCTGCGTCTGCATCAACATCGTTTTTTCTGGTTTTCTACAGCCGCGTCACTTAAATGAATAATTCTTAGAACTTCGATTTCTCCTCACCGATAAACAGACAAATAATGCCGTTATTGGAGTATACATTGAATTACATTGTGTCTTTGAGATGACCCGCACTTACGACAACAAATTCACTTGCCAATTTCAATGACTGGTGTTAGATGTAGAATCTATAGCTTTGTACATTTGTATACTGGTCCAAACAGCTAACCCGCCAGTTTGTATATCGAGAATCCTCTAAACACTATGACAACATTTTCTGAAGCGATGTAAAGGACTTTGACAAATTCAATAATCAAACCTTTTCTCACAAATCGCTAAAATACTGTTTGTAGGCCTACCGGGAAATACGCCTAATTTTATTTCTCTAATGTAGTGGTACCAAAAGCCAGACATCCGAACACTTTCATTAGTTCCCCACTTTTCTCGACAGTTCATATTATTAAATAGTGAATGTTACAGCAGACTGATATCGAAATCAACAGAATATGTATCCAGAAGATTGTTTTATAAACTATGTTAAACAGTAGCTCTACTGGCGGGTTCGCACTTTTACCAGTATAAATAATAAATACACCGGCATGTTTTGCAGAAATATGAAGTCTCAAGTATATATTGTGTTTTTGGAAAGATTTTGCTCTATCGTTCTGTATGTTTCGAGTATTGCGTCACAAAGATAGGTTCACTATAGCCCCGCATACATGTCTCTGTACTCCGACTTTTACACGCGTCGTTCGTAACAGCGACAGTATAGAGATGTGACGTCCGTGGCTGGACTAGGTTCACTACTACTTATTATACTGTATTTTGCTCGATCTATGTCTGACACCAACATAGCATTTAAAGGCAGTACGAAAAGTCTCTACTTTAACGGTCATGTGCGTATCTAAATAAATTTGATTTCAATCATTTTTTAAATTAAAATCGGAAAAATGTTAAATTATTATGTCCTTTCCGGCCTTCAAATTCCTATTTACTGTATGGTATGTTATACAGACTGAGGACGTACATATATTAGTTTTTGGCGGGAACGGCGCTCTTGTTTTTTCACGTTGTTTACACAATAACGAAATAAAATGACATGTTCTCAATTACAATGTCCAAATAAGGACACCAGACTCTTATACAGAACACCCCAGAGACCAGGGTTCCCTAACCGTATTTCTGGTCCCTTAGCCACGCTGGCCAGTCCCTTCAGTGGATGGTACTTTACATTTCAGTATTTCCGCAGCTGTCGTTCATTTGTTTCAGAAGAAAAAGTTGCAAGAAAATGAGCTTTCTTCATTGCAAGAATCTGTCAGGTAAGGTTTCTTTAACATTTCTCTTTTCTATTCAAACCAATTAACAAGCGAGAAAATACACCAAACGTGACAAATTAGCAAGTCCGTTGTCAACGTTCGAGACAAGCAGAAATGTTATGTATGGCCATTCTCTAAAATTTCGATTCCTTCTTAATTTCAGTTTCCGACAGAACATTAAAACGTTTATTACAACTCCCAAATTTATGTGTTTAGTTATCTCATTCCTTGAGTAAATAGATTTTATGCTTTGATATCAAAATTAGCATGGATTGCTTTATCGATTTTCATCAATTCCAGGCGAAGTTGCTATATTTGCCTATATACCGTGTTTGTCGGTGAATTATGGAATCGCCAGATCTCAATTTCACAAATCTTCTGAAATAGAGATTGTGCTAAATTCAAATAGGTCACATCCGGTTTAATGAAAAACAAACAGTGCTAGTGGGGATCCAGAGGGGAGACCGTAGATCCGTCCCCTAGAGATTTTGATAAAATAGGGTCGTCCATATCACTCCTAGATCAATAGGGACTCCCAAATTCAATTGTTTTTTTGTCCAAAATTATAACATTACAAGAAAACACATTTCATTGCAAACAAATCTAGGGACTCCAAAGGCTGACTCAGATCCACGGTATTACAAGGAGCTGAACCCCCTGACCCCCCTGACGTAAAGTGCTGGATCCGCACATGCAGTGTCAACATTAATAACTAGTAATAGTGTGTTGAAGTGGACATACCAGTTCTCTTGATTGGGTATATACGATGCAACCTCTACAGAGCAACACCCTGTTGGAGATGCCATGTTGGCTGTTGTTGAGAGGTTGTGACTCAAGAGAGGGTTCATCGTATTATGAATTTCCATACAGTAAAACCTCAATAATAAGACCACCATTGGGCCTAAGTATTTAGAAGGTCTTAATATTGAGGTTGAATAAAAAGTAAAACAGTGAAAATTGACTTGAAATTGTGTTCTTAATTTCGAGGTGGTCTTATTATTGAGGTGGTCTTTAAGTGCGGGATAACTGTATATACGTTCTGGAAGCTTTGAGTTTGAGTCAGATTTTAATTAAGATAATTGAGAATTTCAGTGAGATCGGGACCTGGTTTGATTGAGAATCATTCTCGTGTTTCCAAAAATACAATTAAACATTTGCTTTTTTCCAGAAATCTGATGACCACAGACGCTGGGCCGCTAATCTACGATTTTTACAAGGTGATCTATTTCTCATTGGAATACACAAATCATTTTCGTATAAACTGAATTTGCAATTTCCTCAACCGTTTTTGACATCCGATAACTGTCAGTTATTGTATGTCAAAGCTCAGACAAGATAATTATGATCCTGTATTATATATAGCGTTAGAGTTGTAGGTGGATTTTCTGCGCAGACGGCAACATTCGAAGTCATTGTGCTGATTTCGCCGTGAGCGTTAAGGTTAACTATGTATAGAACAATTTAAAGTACACAGAAATATAATCACCAATTAAGGAGAAGCAGACGACGGAATATCACTGGCTTATATTTAATTACACGGAAATTAAATCGATGAACGTTTTTAGTTTCGTCTGCTTTCCGAGTTTTCAGCACTGTTGAACAACTGACATCCTACAAGCAACAAAGCTGTCTATCTTAGGAATGGTCGTAAAGGAAACCTCCGTAAATATACGTCTGCTTTCCGAGTTTTCAGCACTGTTGAACAACTGACATCCTACAAGCAACAAAGCTGTCTATCTTAGGAATGGTCGTAAAGGAAACCTCCGTAAATATACTGAATATCACTCCCCAAGTACACAGCCCTGCGTTCAGTAAAAGGTGTGGCTAACGTTTGAAATTTGTTTGCCCATGTGCAGTGAATGCGATACGGTGGGCCAGGATCCATACGAAACAAAACAGTTTCGTTACGTGAGCAACAGTTTGCCGTTACAGAACGCAGGGCAATTTTTGTTCCAAGAATTTCCGACTATGTTAGACTGTTGATAGATGCGAATGAATTTACTTCCGTTCTAATTAGACTGGTTTTGTGAAGAACATAATTGATGGAACAGTAATCTTATATCCCAGTCGTCCAATTAAGTATCTTCGTTGTTGATTGTAGATAGATACCATTTCAATCATATAATGCCTTGTTTTTCCTACAGGATAAACTTATGAAGAAAGGCATGGTAATTCTACGAGAGAAGATAAAACACGAAACAGGTATTACGTAGAGAAACGTTACACTTATCTGCCTTTTTTGTCGAATCTACAAACTATGGGTTTCCTTTCCCTACTCAGTTTCAGTGGACGGTACACTTTCCTAAATTACATAGAAAATTATCAAATATGTTACTATAGGAACAGTCTATCAGTGGTGCTTTATGATCGTTGTTGTCATATTTTGATACTAATAAACACGTATATGCGTAGTTTCTGATTAATAAAGAATATATTTTAACTGTAACTCATGATGTTATCATTCAACTCATATTTATACTGTTAATTACACAGATACTCGACATTACCTGCTTTTGTCATGTTCTTTGATGTTACGGCCAAGACATTTCACTGAATATATTGCATTGACATCGAACTCCGAAAATGATACCAAGATTCAGTCGTCTTTTAGTAACATGGTCAATAGGAATAAATTAGTGTTTCTTCATGGAAGCATACCTTGTTTACTGTTCTTGATAATTCGTCGGTAAATCAGAATACCTATATATTATAGGTTTATCGTTACTTGAACAGCTTGGTGAACAATGGGAATATCTGTACACAGAAATCTTGCCAACACTACAAGCTCTCTTATATCCTGTCAAAGTAAGTATATGTTGCCTGTATATCACTTTATACAATGTGACATCGTATATGCATATATTGTATTTAATGTTGAACCAAATTTATCTTCACTGGTTGATAAAGTTATATTGCTATTCAGTAAAACGAATCTAGTAACCTTTCGATAAGGGGTACGTTACTTTACCGAAATCCACTGAATTTCGGTGAATTTACCAAAATCCATTTTGGATTTGGAGTGACTAGCAATCGTAACGTCTCGGCATTTTTTTATTATGTTGCACAACAAATCTGAACCTTCAAATTGCACCGACCATTTTTTTTCAAGATATTTCTTGTTATTTTTGGTGACGTTTTTATTTTCAGACGAAAAATTTGACTGTTCGACAAGTGACGTTATTAGAATTCAGAAATGTTGTGGTACTTAAATTACCAGTGAGAGGTAATTGTATGGATATGTCTATATCAATTAAGTAGATTCGGTATAATTGGTTTTAATTTAGCGACCAGCTAACAATGCTGTTTGACAATTAGGGTAAAAGTGTATTTTAATATACGGGATCACATGACAACTTTTCATTCGATTTTTTTTGACAACTTAATTTGTTTACAGTATAATTTATTCACTGAATTATTCAATATTTAATGAGTCATTTTATTATTCAGAAGGCTGTAACACTCGCCCATTTTCAGTCCTTTAATTGTACGTATCTAAAATGTCCTAAAACTTGTGTCAAGTATAAACAAAATGTATATCACAACATCCTAGTTTGTATCTTATAAGTCCATCATGACTTCTAACCAAGATGTTCCTGATGTTGTTGTTCTCATAGTATTGTTTTAATTTTTAATATCATAATTATCATAAATATAGGCATACTAATTATTATTGTTATCATTATTATTTCAGTTTTATTATCATCTTATTTTGGTTATTATTGTTATATTACTGTTTTATTATTTTACATCAATAAATGACGTCACAGACACGTAATAATGCATTATTTTCGATAATTTTACAACTTATACTTATCACTCTCGATGACTACTATCTAGCTACCAACCAGTGTTCGCGCCTAATTAAGAGATTGTGAAGCGTGACCAAACCCCGCTCATCGCAGGGCTCGAACTCACGACCGATCAGGAGTCAGGCGCTCTACCCCTCAACCACTGCGCCTCCAGCTTATCAACGATAATTACAAAAACATAATATTGATATAATTATATGATATAATTATGTGTTATTATTCCATATATTCAGATGCACTAAAATGTTTGAAAGTCGGCGCGCCGGTTCCTCCTTCCACGTTACAGATGTTACTTGTTTTACACGGAGTGCACGAGAAGCCATGTACAGATAACTCTATAGAACTTGAGAAACTTGTTGCTAAAGTTACTTCCCCTTGTCTGGGTAGACTGGGACTATATACTGGTGGAAGTGAGCCGGAAATAAGAAGTAGTTTTACTATTCCCGCTAAAAAACAAATACCTGTGATACGTAAGTATTGTACGTTAGATTCGACCATTAAAAGTAAGTTTCAATCTTGGATTGGTTGGTCCTGAAAAAAATCATCGGAAACAAAACACGTTTTTGTTAAGCCAAAAGACGAAGTCACATGACGTTTTCTTTACTTACTGTATGGTTCAATCGAGATGCGTGTTAACAAGACATATACCAGTAATTAAAGTTGTTGCTGCATGCAGAATTAAGTCAGATATAAGTGTCTCAAGTAGTAAATGGTATTGCATTTGTGCAAGTGTTAAAGAGACATTTTGAATATAGATAACTGACATGCACGGACGTCTTCATCCGTGATTGAATTTGATGTTTCGGTCGTGGTTGAATGAAATGTAGGGTGCAATCATAACACATTGTTAACCATCATCATTCAGATGTGTATAGAATTGCATCAGTCTGTTTTCTGTTTATTTCTAGACGTTCCTGATGATGATATATTTGCATCAGACGATGAATTGGGAACATCTCCACAAGATCACCGAACAAGACGCCATCATTTATCTCCCTTGGTACATTCACATGGTCATCATTTACATCATAAGCGACCTTCCGGTTTACTACATCATCCCTTACTCGAAGCAGTAAAAGAACAAGATAGGGGTCAAATCAGACGATACAGTATAGCCACAAGCTGACACATTCCATGTACACACATCTTTGACACAGTTATCAGTATTACATTGTTTTGAAACCAAGTTGCTCAAATTCATGTCATTACTACACACAAGAAAAACATACTTTTATTTTCCCAAAGTTTTGAGCTGAATTATTTATATATATCAAGTATGCAGTGCCAGTGAATTTTAGGTGGTCTTAGAATGTAGTTAGTCACATTGGGGGATGTTACTCTATGTACATATTTTGGGTACGCCATGGACGTAGATTGTAAGCTTTTATCATGGTTACATATTGCATGATAGAGTTATAGATGATACAGTCGAGTATTGTGACACAATTCATGAGTACATAAAAGCTGTAAACCAAAGAAATTGTTAGCATTCAGAATGTTCAATAGTTGTTTTAATTGTGCGTGTTTATTTATACTGCTTGGAATCTTAGACATATCAGTGTATATATTCATTCATTCATTCATTCCATATGCTATTTATATTGTATCTTGTTGACTTGTCCTTCAAGGGCCTGGACAGATGGATACTAACTTCATGTTTAAGAAAGTCAGATTTTACGTCAATGATTTGTACATAACAAAGGTGACCTTTTGGTAGGAATTTTGTTGACCTTTTAGTCAATACCACGGACATATAAACCATGATACAAATAAAACATTTGATTGAAACAAGATTCATAGTACATGTACTAATAATCTGTTCATTCAGACACAAATCTGAAAACAGTGTGCAATGTCATAACAGTTAGTACTGAGATTAGTCTCAGAAAGCAGGCTTGCCATTGGTCAATTCAAAGACTACATTGATAACCAACCAATCAGATGCTAGAGTTCTGAAACTGGTCTCCAAACTCAGTTTTATTACTGCACACCCAGTTGTTTTTAAGTTGTCATGCCAATATACAATAAATGAAAAAAACAGAAATGTAGTGTTTATATATTGTAGCAGTATTTATTATATTCCAATGTACATGTTTATTTATACAATCTTATCTGGAATGCATTACAAATCAAAAGTTTCTCACAATGTACACAAACCATAAACAGAACCAGTATCAAGCACATATTACATACACATCAAAAGAGCTAGTTTGCTGCATTTTTGTTCAATACATCTTTGTCTATTATGATTCACCATTCTGAGATAGACAACCTGTTTGACTGACATTTATCAATAATAATATCAATAAAGACGCCTACTTGTTATCATAAACATTATTCTCATAACAGGCATTATTTTATAGAGAAGTTGGCAGTATGTTGAAATATTAAGAACAAAAATGCTGGCAGGGTAGCTCGTATGATATGTATATACTAAAAAAATTGATGATTTCCACAAGAGAAGTTTTTGAATGGGAGAGGAAAAGTAATATTTATTGATATATACTGATTGTTCACTTGATCATGTTTATACAGACTGCCTTTTGCAAGATGTTATACATGTATGCACTTTCAAACATTTTCAACAGTACTGTAAGAATACCGAGTATATAGGGAAACTTCTTTGTCACATGTAGATTTATAATATGATCAGTTTGTTGGTAAATATTGTCTCATCAATCAACAGATCAAATAAGATTTTTTTTTCTAAAATCCTGATTGATATTATAGAACGTGAGATTTGAAGTTTTATACACAACAGATACTTGCATGATGATCTAATACGTGCCAAGATGATGAAATATATTATTATGGCAAGACGATCATAGCTTGGCTTTGTTATAACTATATTAGTATCAAATTGATAGAGTAAAAAGTCTCAAGGAAAATATCTTAAACACTAATGATAGAAATTATAGACTACAAGTTTCCATACCTATAAAAGCACCAAAGTTATTCATTAATTTGTCCAACCATTGGTAGAATGTATACTGGTTTTTTTCCTGTTTTTTCTTCTTCAAAATGGATATAAAACTAAAAGATAGCTAATTACATATCTGGAATTACAAGAAAGATAATCAATGAAAGTTACACTTCAATTAATATTCAGGAATACATGCAAAGTCATGAAACATAATTTGAAATCAAGAGTTTGGATGCCACCAATCCTCATACCACAAAATATAACACCCGATTTGTTAACACCTTTTTTTTTTGACCAGGACAATCTTCGGAAAGAAATTACTACAAATGTATATATATAACTGCATAAATTAAAATATGCCAAAATAACAACAGATTTATCAACAGAAAACGAAATAAATGAGATTCTTAATCAACAGAATAATTACAAGATAGATAACACTAATTAAACAAGCAATTTATAATGCAAAATTACCACCATCTATAATTAAAAAGTCCATGTTTGCATAGAGTTTGAGAATACATTTTCAATGTAGATTTGTTCAAATATATATGAAATGTGATTTATAAATCAACACCTTGTTTCAAGTTCCACATGTAACATCTAATACTTGCACAACTGTATAGAAGACAAACCAGATAAAATAGTAAACACCGGGCAAGAATGCTCCTTGACCCAAGTCTGCAGACATCAGCAAAACTCACATAAGTATGGTAAAACTTGCCGGATTTAACCATTTGTATCCAAAAAAGGGAACAATATCTGAAAAGGGAAATCTGCTGAAATGAGAAATTCTCTCCTCTTGGCAACTGTTTGAATGACAGAAAGTGAAGGTAGTGGTATTTATGTAAGTTCACAGATGTTTTGTCAATAAGTCAAAATTTTCTTACAACTAATATATTTACATAAAGCGGTGAGGTGGTCACAATATTGAGTAATAGTACTTCAAAATGCTGCATACAAATTTTCCCTACTAAATGTAATAAACAGGGCTATTATAGCCAGAAATATTTTTAAACATACTTTAAATGAATGCTATAATCAACAGTCTCTTAATTATATCCTAACTGATGTGATAATCGAAATCACATGGCCTTCCTGTTCAGAGTTCCATATACAAACCATCCAAATCTATTTCCATAAAACATATTTAAAATGCTGTCAGATGGGAACATTAAAAGAACATTGTTGAGGTAGACCACTACCCAATTTTCAAGAAGGATCTCAACTTTGATTACTTTCCGACTCAAATATTCAGTAATTTATATTCAAAATCACAGATCCAAATGACAATCAGAGGAGCTGTTAAGTGAACAACAACACTATCAACTGTAAGACTGCTTGGTGCATGTTTTTGATTATACAATAAATGAAATACAGTCAGACCTCCTTTATTCAACAACCTCTTATTCGAATACTCGGTACCTTCCAAAATAAATATCAGGTCCCGATGTATCTTCTTATGCACATCAAATTGAAATGGGCTATTCGAAACCATGTGTTATTTCAAAACAAAATGTCAGACAAGATAAATTTGAATGGTCGAGGTCCGACTGTAGTTAACATGTGAGAATTCTCAATGTGAAGTTTTATGAAGGGCAAGAAGTTTCATATATCTCTGCTGACTGATTCATTGAGTATGTCATAAATAATGAATGCAGTAATTTTAGACATGTTTTATCATTTTTGTGTATAATGATTATTGTTTTCAAGAATTCTTTTGTACATGAACAATACTACGCTAACATGAATATGATGTCTATTGTAAATGAAAAATAATATGCTTACACGAATATGAAGTCGTAGGAATGTATCATATTGGTCCAGTATAACAAAACTATTATAAAACAAACTAACACACCATATAACAGTGAACAAAACATAGCTTACGAAGATCAATCATGTCCATAAAGTCAAATTGACTGAATTATTGTTATCATTTTCACAATACAAGATTTCACCGAATATATCGGGTTTGAATGGCAATTTATAATATTTATAGTCTTCTAAGAGTTGTTTTCATGAGCAAACCAGAAATATTAATGTGCACATTGTACTGGGAAATTGAACAATGCTTTCACTGAACAAGGAGTATGTGTGTACTTCTCACGAGAAAAGTAAAAATCAAAGGAGACCCTAAATTTTCTATGGATACTAAAGCATATGAATACATTATGTACAAATTTTATATAAATTTATAATTTAAGCTAATTTTTACAGCAAGTTTACATCCTTATCTCGTTTTTTGAGAAACACAACCAGTTCCAATTTAATGCCATTTATTACATTATAATACCTCTTATATTCTGCCTTAAACTACAGAGGCTGGGTACCAGACATCCTCTTTTTTTTTTTAATTTCAAAATAATTCAAATAAAATAGTTTCAACAGACAGAATGTCTCTTTAAACACTGGTGTGGTATAGACACTGATATCTAAATTAACCCCCATTTTCACTCGCTTGATAACATTCCCATCTTGGTGACAGGCAAAATAATAAGCTATTTTCACATATAAATATTTCCGATATTGATCATTGAAGACTATAATGATATCTTTATTTCTATTTGCCCAAACAATTTTTATCTCAAATCAGATAATACAAAAACAATAACATACTTAATATAATGAAATCACACAAAATGTGATAATTTTTATAATGACTCCCAACAATGGTATGAAAATTGTTGGTGAACGCATATACCAAGATGAACCTAAAGTGGGATGTTCGTGTGAATAGTGTTATGTAATAAACGGAACATTGAACTGTTCAATAACATCAATAACAAAATTTTCCACATAAAACAGTCTGTAGCTTAAAAAACGACTATTTTTCTCAAACAATATAATCACTGCACATGTAAAATAAATTCAATAACAGGTCAAATATTAAACACAAAACCATACTGAGATATTCAGACTTCTATCTGCATCAAAGAGTCACCAGGAGGTAATGCTATAAACAAATGAAGTTTGCACTCATATATTTTGATGAACATGTATTTTACACAATACAGTAGAAAAGTATACTTTAAAAGATCTCTTCCTTTAAGGATAATCTGAGCAATGGACCAAGTCTAATGGCACTCATTGTAAAAATACTAATGATGTATTTGTATCACTTTCAGACAAATTTATAGGAACAATTTCTGTGGTGCATACTAATCTATGTTTGATTTCATAGAATCGAAAGCCAGAAGAAATAAAACTGAAAACTAGAATATAATATGATAAGCATTTTCAATTTTACACTATATACAGATCATTTTATAAGCTCAGCAAATATATTGTACAGGAATTAGCATAAAACAGATATATACAGATCGAGGGGTGAAAGCAAAACAAGTCGAACAGCATACAGATAAAACTGCGGACAAACCAGTTTTGCTTTAACCCTTACAGGTATAATTCAAGATCTCATACAGATTCATGCATTTTCGATTATGGAAATTCAAATATCTTCTAGAAAACTTACATAATATCCCCACCCCATTTCAATCAATTAAATAAGTACATACATGCAAGCACATCACTTTAGCACTATGATATTTATAACAAAATGACCAAAGTACCAGGATAATAGTTGTATGCCATCGAACAAAGCTCACAATGATTTGAGTGTTAGCAGAAAAAATATATACAAAAACTAACATAAACTAAATATAATTTTATACAGAAACGATATACACTAACTTAATATTGAACCTGATGTAACTACTCATAGAATGAATATTTGTATCATACACTTGACATACATATTTCTAAATCACAGATAGAAAAGTTGAACTAAAAACTAACAAACACTAACAGGAATGTAGCATACATATATCACTAAATCCCCATTTTGCAACATTATACCATGTAATCTCCAGATTTTCATCAACTTTTGAACATTGTGTATTAGAGCTCAACTAAAAATATGGCCGACACAAATACAATTGCATGTAAAAAAGCAATGAAAGTACCATGTTTTAGCTATTCACCTTGATTTTCTCTTGGGTCAGAGCAATTTCATGATATTGTATACGCGAGTAAACAGTCAATGAAATGCCCCCAAAGAACCCTAGTTTTTTAAAGAATCTTGTGCTTTATTAGTTCTTATACATTGGTATTAATCCCACAAAACAATGGCAAAACAAATACACTGCATTTGAGCCAATCAACATGTGATGGTAATCTGTTTACAATATGTGTAAAAACAAAACCTAGTCGAGTTAATACAATATACAGGAAGTGTAAAGTAGATATTTGTTCTTTTCTTCATAATTCCTATCACACATGGGATTCTGCGACTAACTTCCGTATTCTTTCAATCTCAACTTGTGTAGAAAGTCGTAATTTCTTTTCTTCATCTACCTCTGTCATGATATCATTCATTCTTCGTGAATATTTTGTTTTCAAGGAATCTAAATCTTTCTTCAGTTGTTCATTTTCTACTTTAAGTTCATTAAATGCTGTCTTTGACACAGTGTTTGCTCGAATATCGTGCATTTCTTTACGTAGTTCTTCTATGGCAACTTGAAGACCTGCAGTTGCTGGAAAAAATCATAAAGCACTCATAGAATATATTTCTGCTGGTACAGATGGCTACCAAGAACTTTTCCCTTCATTTTTGATAAAGTCAAGATGATAACTCTGGTAAATACTGATGTTTAATACCGGTTAATACTGATGTTTTATACCAGTTAATACTGATGTTTAATACCGGTTAATACTAATGTTTTATACCAGTTAATACTGATGTTTAATACCAGTTAATACTGATGTTTAATACCAGTTAATACTGATGTTTAATACCAGTTAATACTGATGTTTTATACCAGTTAATACTGATGTTTAATACTGGTAAATACTAATGTTTTATACTGGTAAATACTGATGTTTTATACTGGTTAATACTGATGTTTTATACTGGTTAATACTGATGTTTAATACTGGTAAATACTGATGTTTAATACTGGTAAATACTGATGTTTAATACCGGTTAATACTGATGTTTTATACCAGTTAATACTGATGTTTAATACTGGTAAATACTAATGTTTTATACTGGTAAATACTGATAAATACTGATGTTTAATACTGGTAAATACTGATGTTTAATACTGATAAATACTGATGTTTAATACCGGTTAATACTGATGTTTAATACCGGTTAATACTGATGTTTATACCGGTTAATACTGATGTTTTATACTGGTAAATACTAATGTTTTATACTGGTAAATACTGATGTTTTATACTGGTAAATACTGATGTTTTATACTGGTAAATACTGATGTTTTATACTGGTTAATACTGATGTTTTATACTGGTAAATACTGATGTTTTATACTGGTAAATACTGATGTTTTATACTGGTAAATACTGATGTTTTATACTGGTAAATACTAATGTTTTATACTGGTAAATACTGATGTTTTATACTGGTAAATACTGATGTTTTATACTGGTAAATACTGATGTTTTATACTGGTAAATACTGATGTTTTATACTGGTTAATACTGATGTTTTATACTGGTAAATACTGATGTTTTATACTGGTAAATACTGATGTTTAATACATCAAAGTAGTAGGAAATAAATCCAGAAGATAATCAAAAAATAACATCCAATCACAATGGGCAACAACTCTTGCAGAAATATTTTTATAGGACACTCCAGAAGGAGATTTAAATGAGATTTTAAAAACCAATGTTTCTAATAAAAACAAACAAAAATTTCTACTTTATTCATCACATCTGAATGATTGTTCATGTATATTATATAGAAAACTTACCAGCAGATGGTTCAGGAGGTCTGGTTGGTATAGTGGGCTGCTTACCACTCACCTAAAACAAATGATAAACCGTCAATATAATAAGACAAATTTCTAACACACCAAATATTCTATAATGGTAACAGTTTTGTAGTCTCCCTCCAGTTGTCAAACACAGATTCATGAAACAACTAATCCCACATATATTGGTTCATATCAGGAACCTACACGTCTCAAATATTACAATCAATGATGAAAGGAATTTCTTCCAATGATAAGAAAGGTAATAGATAATATTCTACACCGATAATAGAGAAGTCAATGAATTCTGTGGCAGTTAGCACAGTAACTAGCATTTATTTGTCAGGGTTCAGGAATTGTTCAAATCTGTTTTCTGTTTCTGTGCTGATTTTTATAAAAGTTATGTTTGTATACCTCTTCTGATTTGTCGGGTTTAGTGTGATGTACGTGATGGTGTCCATGTCCGACCGGTGGTTTCTCCTCTTTGATCCAATGATGGTCCTTAACATCACCATTTCTTTCCTCCTCCTGAAAGAGCACAAGTAAGGGTCAGAAAATAGGATACTATTTATGTGAAGAGCAAAATCTGACCATATCAGCTATGCTCAAACAGTGCACCTAGGTTCAAAAGGCCTCTTTTAAGCAATTAAAGGGCCAGACAAACCATACATTATGACCTCTAAATAACTAATAGTCCTTAAATTTATACCACTGACAAGACAAAAAATTACATCAGTTAATTCCTATAACCAGGAACTTGAACAGAAATGGATATGTGAATGTGTTTTATCTTGGTAAATTTATTTTGAAATAGAAGAGTATGTGTACAGTTCTGATACACAGCATGAACACAATATCATGTGCACAGTAAGCGCTAAGCTGATTACTGAAAGGCAACCTTGTTAACTGAATTGCTGAAGAAGCTATGGACTGTAACTATCGGCAGATAAATTCATTTAAAATTATGTTAGGTCAGCATAGAACAGTTGCTAGTCAAACATGCCAATGCTATCAGCGAATGAAATATTCCCACACAATGAAATCTATTTTTAAGACTACAAGTGACCGATCTTTAATTGAGCCGATGTAAGTGCATTCAAAGTTTCTCCACTTTATTTCTCAGCCGATGTATCTGAACACCAGTTCTAACATTCTGACATGCATTGACATTTAATGTGATTTATAAAACTGCCAAATACTTCATACAATATGGGAAAGTATCAGTCTTTATCTATCTCAAACAAGGACTCAGTACAATGGTATATCTATTTACCAGAAAATCTACCTTTTTATCTTGGTACAACTATTAATTAATTCACCAGAAAACCTCCTTTTTCTAGCTAGGTAAAATTTCAATATATTCACCAGACAATCTCTTTCCTATCTAGGTAAACTTAAGTATAACAATCAAGCCCCCTAAGTTTGTTTTATAGACCTAAACTGACCCACACAAGGTTGACAAAGACACATCAGAAATTAGACATTTATCAAGCATTGACATTGGTATGTTGAAAAGCAGACTTTACTTGTAAAAGTTATAAAACTGTTTATGTAGGGCAAAGTCAGAGTGAATATAACTATACAGATTGGCCGTAAACTATAATGAAACTAACATTGCATCTAATATCAAGCATGTTTATGATTTTTATCATTCATAGCATTCTTACAACTCAACAATGTATATATACAGTAAATGCATTGTACAGTAGACGAGTATGTTCACAAGCCCAAGCAAAAATGATTGTCTATAAATATGTATGGTGTACATAAATATCAGAATATCCACCACCCACTTTATCTGCATACATGTAAACATGGAAGCTCTTTTATGTGTGCAAGAATGAGAAACAAACAAGAGTGAGCATTTTTACCCATCTGCTGTTTAAGACATCGCTGATTCATTTTATCAATATTGTCTTACTCTGTAAATAACTAACTATTGCAGAGTAAACTGGATGGTTGCTTTATGTACAGAAGTGTATCTATCCATATTTTGAATTCTCACTGACCTTGACTCCAAATGACTGAAGCTCATGTCATGCTAAATGTTCTAAAACTTTCTTCAAAGCCATTACCCAGTTCAAATGGTGGTAAAGACAACAAGGATTTATCATGATTGAATCATAGGACATACACCCCCCTGCCATCAAGAACGAATGAAAACAGTTGTTTGTTAAAAATAATCTGTGATACTGTATTTTCATCATGCGGTCTTAAACAGCAGTGGTTTACCATTTCAATCCATAGTTAGTGCAGAATGGTAGATGGAGAGGAAAGCATCACCACATTCCCCATTAAAGCAGTGGTATATTACTGTACAACACACAGGCAAACAAAGTTCAGTTGGCATGGAAACTAACTATTTACGACAGAGTTAATGAGGAGAAAGCATAAATATCCCTAGTACCTGAATAGGCTCATCAGATTTCTTGGGCTGCAAACAAAATACAAGGGGCGATACTTACACAAATGTCTTACAATATATACTGTTGTTACAAACTGTGTGATGAGGCAATACAAAAATGGTTTTGAAAATCTTAACACAAAAAGTACTGGGTATGAGATTATAAAACTGAGTTTTAGTCTCTAGACTCCAAACTTGAGCAGACAAGAGAATGGAAGTTACAATGACTGAAATACACATATAGACTTACCAATGTAAGATAATTAAACAATACGCCATTAGACACTTCAGTCAAACAAATTTTGTAACTTATTGTACGAAAATACAAAAATTATGACTGTCAGCAATTCTAAAGAAAACGTCAACCCTGCATGACCAATGCTTCCAATTATGGTTGAAATCTTTTATCTTATAAGTAGCTCATTGCAGAAAATAAATACTGCCAATGCTCTGTGATATGCATTGTTGGGTAGATAAAAACTATTGTACTTATGACAACCTTCAATGCACAAGAATCACAGGATAATTTTAACACACAGTTTGCAACTTGGTGAAATATTCCAATTTGCTTCCTTCTACATCAGTGTCATTTATGTAATGACCTAGCAAGAATTTTTCCATTCATGATATATTATCCAATCTGATTATATCACTCTTCACAGACATTAGGTGGACATTGCTGGCCTGTAATGGCATTGCTTGTTTGAGATTTAAGTCATTGACATTGCTGGCCTGTAATGGCATTGCTTGTTTGAGATTTAAGTCATTGACATTGCTGGCCTGTAATGGCATTGCTTGTTTGAGATTTATGTCATTGACATTGCTAGCCTGTAATGGCATTGCTTGTTTGAGATTTAAGTCATTGACATTGCTGGCCTGTAATGGCATTGCTTGTTTGAGATTTAAGTCATTGACATTGCTGGCCTGTAATGGCATTGCTTGTTTGAGATTTAAGTCATTGACATTGCTGGCCTGTAATGGCATTGCTTGTTTGAGATTTATGTCATTCACATTGCTAGCCTGTAATGGCATTGCTTGTTTGAGATTTAAGTCATTGACATTGCTGGCCTGTAATGGCATTGCTTGTTTGAGATTTATGTCATTCACATTGCTGGCCTGTAATGGCATTGCTTGTTTGAGATTTATGTCATTCACATTGCTGGCCTGTAATGGCATTGCTTGTTTGAGATTTAAGTCATTGACATTGCTAGCCTGTAATGGCATTGCTTGTTTGAGATTTATGTCATTCACATTGCTAGCCTGTAATGGCATTGCTTGTTTGAGATCAAAGTAACAGACATTGCTAGCCTGTAATTGCATTGCTTGTTTGAGATTTAAGTCATTGACATTGCTAGCCCATAATGGCATTGCTCGTTTGAGATTTAAGTCATATTTAACAGTATTACAGCAATATACAGCAGTCAGTTGACCTTACCAGTGGTTCTCAGTTACCAAGTCGTACTAACCTATTCTGTTTTTCACTGCATGAGTCAGAGGTAGTGGACAAATGACTTTGGATGTATTACCTTCTAGTCAAACTGCCACAGAGAATTGAGCCTCACCGAGTTAGAACCTACTACCTACAGACAGGAAAGGTAAGCAGACTAAGCGAGTAGGGATGGCCTATGTATAACTGGCCAACATACAGTAGGCTCGGTTTATGTCACTGCATATTTAAAAGGAAGCAGGCGGAATTTATTTATGAATTACAAGGTGGACATGCAATTATTGTGGGTGATATGTATTTTACAACATTAAACATTCAATAGATGCAATTAGTAATATACACACAAAGCTCAAACCACAACAATAATTATATTATTACTCTGTAAGAATCTATATGTTTATAATACTGGAGAGAAGTCTCAGAATGCAGCCTTGTCATTGGTCAATTTCAATACCGCTCTCAGAACCAACCAATCAGAAGCTAGATTCTTGTGACTAGTCTCCAAACTCAAATATGTCACCTTAGACCAAGATACACACTGATGTACCTTCAAACATGCATACAGAATGAATAAATCTCTTCTGTTTCATATTGTTAAATGATGCATCCTTGATTCTCGATGTCTCAAAAATTGTTCAAAGCAAAAAATGACTCAATGAAAACGCTTGCATGATCGCTGTAAGTATGAATTCAGGTTTTATAAAGATCTGAAAAGCTAGCCAGAAGAGTGATGAAGTATTTGCAAACTGCAATCTTACAAAATATCAAACAACCTTCATCTAATAGCAAGCCAAGTCCAGATTATTATAAAACTTGTCCATTGTCCAGTTTGTATACCAACATCAGCATACTAATGACATAGTAATTATAATGGTGATGGTTTGATAATGACTTCAATGTCATACCTTCATCAAACAGAGCTCTTAAGATATCTCACTGAACTGGCGATAATTTGTATTAACCAGCTCTGTTAAACAAAATATCGACCAGATGTTTTTTTAGATATGGATAATTTTACAGAGTAATATTTGTGAACTAAAATATAATAAAATAAGAAGCGAACTAAATCTATGGTAGGAGTCTGCTGCATTGACATTTCAAGGAAACAATTTCTATGGTAACACAAATTTAAATTCATTTTTAATGAAAATTGCCAAATCTTGTTTGAAATATTGAATACAACTTGCATGATTATAATTAATAACCATTGTAACTCTGCATTAAGTGTTACAAGGTTAAAAACAATTAATTTTGTTTTAATATTTTGGCCATAAAATGAGACAGAAAAAAATGCTACAGCAGAATTCTGAATGTTTACAATGGTTACAGTACACAGCTTGTGTATAGTTGTTGCACAGAGCTCCATGTTGGTGAAAATTTGAAAATATTTGTCTAACGTTTAGTACGAATACTTGAGAAGGTGGTCTTTTAGCCGGTCCTCGAGGTCGTGTCGCTGTTAGATGGGTCAGTTTATCCGCTGCAGGTTCAACTGCTTCAAAACTATGGCTAGATTCTGTAATAGTAAAATGTCTTATCTGAACTGTAAACTGAAGTGCCAATTTTGTTTATACAGAAGATAATGAGAATAATGGAAGGCAAATTCATGGTTGGAGTATTTAAATTTCTACAAAGGGAAGAAAGCTTCAAGAGGGCACCCTCAAACTGAAGACAATGTTCAAGGTGTAATACTTCAAGACAAAGAATACAAATTTGATATAGACTTGGCTGTTTTCATCAGGTTTTTCACTGTTTATCAGCAATTCACATACACCAGCCAGTTGACCTAACCAGTTTTCCTCGAATTAATTATCAACCAGTACAAAGTTGTTCTTCCGCAAGCAACTGACAACTTCTCCACATGTGGAGGACATGAACATGGACAATGCTTTCATCACAATATAATACTTACATTTAATTACTTTTGGAAAACTAATTGAATGATAATTTTCGTAATAGATAATATCAACCCATCACAATATTGCGTAGAATATATTTTAGAGAGAAACCCATGATTTTTGTATTTCAGCATCCAAAAGTGACACTGATACGTTTCCATACCTGCGGGTTTTGGTTCATCTTTCTTCTCTTCCTTCACTAAATCGATGGGTTTTATAGGTTTCTTTGTAAGTGGTGGTGGAGGGTGTATGGGCTTCTTTGTAGAGGGCTGTGGGGGCTTGTCTTCCGCTGTTTGATATAAACAACTGAATTACAGACACGCATATTACGTCATTTAGACAAAAAAGTCAAGAACCCCGGCTGCCATCAATTTTACTGAATGAGTGATAATTTCTTGCCAGAACATGTAAAAACTAGCTTTTTAATTTCCCAACAAACAAAGAACTAATATATATATATATATATATAAACAGTCGGACCTTGTTTATTTGAAAACTTTCTATCCGAATACTTGTTATCATCCAAAATAAATATCTGGTCCTGATGTATCTTCTAAGACAAGCCAAATTGAAATGGGCTATTCGAAACCATGTATTATTCGAAATAAAATTTTGCAGAAATGAAACTGCCTAATATTTGGTGATCACCGAGCACAAAATTTTTATGACTAAGCACAGTAAAGTTGCATGCCGTCTGACTGCAGCAATTATGAGCCATTATAAACAAATACAAATTAGATGAAGTTAGTAATTGATGAATGAACTGATACATTCTGGCCTACATTCAGTACGACCCCTTCAAGTTGTATTGTGATAGTTGAGGGACGGGATGGAGGGGGTAAACTATGAATACCTTTAGGTGGTTCAGGTTTGGATTGTTCCACAGATGGAGGGGGTAAACTATGAATACCTTTAGGTGGTTCAGGTTTGGATTGTTCCACAGATGGAGGGGGTAAACTATGAATACCTTTAGGTGGTTCAGGTTTGGATTGTTCCACAGATGGAGGGGGTAAACTATGAATACCTTGAGGTGGTTCAGGTTTGGATTGTTCCACAGATGGAGGGGGTAAACTATGAATACCTTTAGGTGGTTCAGGTTTGGATTGTTCCACAGATGGAGGGGGTAAACTATGAATACCTTTAGGTGGTTCAGGTTTGGATTGTTCCACAGATGGAGGGGGTAAACTATGAATACCTTTAGGTGGTTCAGGTTTGGATTGTTCCACAGATGGAGGGGGTAAACTATGAATACCTTTAGGTGGTTCAGGTTTGGATTGTTCCACAGATGGAGTGGGTAAACTATGAATACCTTTAGGTGGTTCAGGTTTGGATTGTTCCACAGATGGAGGGGGTAAACTATGAATACCTTTAGGTGGTTCAGGTTTGGATTGTTCCACAGATGGAGGGGGTAAACTATGAATACCTTTAGGTGGTTCAGGTTTGGATTGTTCCACAGATGGAGTGGGTAAACTATGAATACCTTTAGGTGGTTCAGGTTTGGATTGTTCCACAGATGGAGGGGGTAAACTATGAATACCTTTAGGTGGTTCAGGTTTGGATTGTTCCACAGATGGAGTGGGTAAACTATGAATACCTTTAGGTGGTTCAGGTTTGGATTGTTCCAAAGATGGAGGGGTAAACTATGAATACCTTTAGGTGGTTCAGGTTTGGATTGTTCCACAGATGAAGGGGGGTAAACTATGAATATCTTTAGGTGGTTCAGGTTTGGATTGTTCCAAAGATGGAGGGGTAAACTATGAATACCTTTAGGTGGTTCAGGTTTGGATTGTTCCAAAGATGGAGGGGTAAACTATGAATACCTTTAGGTGGTTCAGGTTTGGATTGTTCCACAGATTAAGGGGGGTAAACTATGAATATCTTTAGGTGGTTCAGGTTTGGATTGTTCCACAGATGAAGGGGGGTAAACTATGAATATCTTTAGGTGGTTCAGGTTTGGATTGTTCCACAGATGAAGGGGGGTAAACTATGAATATCTTTAGGTGGTTCAGGTTTGGATTGTTCCACAGATGAAGGGGGGTAAACTATGAATACCTTTAGGTGGTTCAGGTTTGGATTGTTCCAAAGATGGAGGGGTAAACTATGAATACCTTTAGGTGGTTCAGGTCTGGGTTGTTCCACAGATGGAGGGGGTAAACTATGAATACCTTTAGGTGGTTCAGGTTTGGATTGTTCCACAGATGAAGGGGGGTAAACTATGAATATCTTTAGGTGGTTCAGGTTTGGATTGTTCCACAGATGAAGGGGGGTAAACTATGAATATCTTTAGGTGGTTCAGGTTTGGATTGTTCCACAGATGAAGGGGGGTAAACTATGAATACCTTTAGGTGGTTCAGGTTTGGATTGTTCCAAAGATGGAGGGGTAAACTATGAATACCTTTAGGTGGTTCAGGTCTGGGTTGTTCCACAGATGGAGGGGGTAAACTATGAATACCTTTAGGTGGTTCAGGTTTGGATTGTTCCACAGATGGAGGGGGTAAACTATGAATACCTTTAGGTGGTTCAGGTTTGGATTGTTCCACAGATGGAGGGGGTAAACTATGAATACCTTTAGGTGGTTCAGGTTTGGATTGTTCCACAGATGGAGGGGGTAAACTATGAATACCTTTAGGTGGTTCAGGTTTGGATTGTTCCACAGATGGAGTGGGTAAACTATGAATACCTTTAGGTGGTTCAGGTTTGGATTGTTCCACAGATGGAGGGGGTAAACTATGAATACCTTTAGGTGGTTCAGGTTTGGATTGTTCCACAGATGGAGGGGGTAAACTATGAATACCTTTAGGTGGTTCAGGTTTGGATTGTTCCACAGATGGAGTGGGTAAACTATGAATACCTTTAGGTGGTTCAGGTTTGGATTGTTCCACAGATGGAGGGGGTAAACTATGAATACCTTTAGGTGGTTCAGGTTTGGATTGTTCCACAGATGGAGTGGGTAAACTATGAATACCTTTAGGTGGTTCAGGTTTGGATTGTTCCAAAGATGGAGGGGTAAACTATGAATACCTTTAGGTGGTTCAGGTTTGGATTGTTCCACAGATGAAGGGGGGTAAACTATGAATATCTTTAGGTGGTTCAGGTTTGGATTGTTCCAAAGATGGAGGGGTAAACTATGAATACCTTTAGGTGGTTCAGGTTTGGATTGTTCCAAAGATGGAGGGGTAAACTATGAATACCTTTAGGTGGTTCAGGTTTGGATTGTTCCACAGATTAAGGGGGGTAAACTATGAATATCTTTAGGTGGTTCAGGTTTGGATTGTTCCACAGATGAAGGGGGGTAAACTATGAATATCTTTAGGTGGTTCAGGTTTGGATTGTTCCACAGATGAAGGGGGGTAAACTATGAATATCTTTAGGTGGTTCAGGTTTGGATTGTTCCACAGATGAAGGGGGGTAAACTATGAATACCTTTAGGTGGTTCAGGTTTGGATTGTTCCAAAGATGGAGGGGTAAACTATGAATACCTTTAGGTGGTTCAGGTCTGGGTTGTTCCACAGATGGAGGGGGTAAACTATGAATACCTTTAGGTGGTTCAGGTTTGGATTGTTCCACAGATGAAGGGGGGTAAACTATGAATATCTTTAGGTGGTTCAGGTTTGGATTGTTCCACAGATGAAGGGGGGTAAACTATGAATATCTTTAGGTGGTTCAGGTTTGGATTGTTCCACAGATGAAGGGGGGTAAACTATGAATACCTTTAGGTGGTTCAGGTTTGGATTGTTCCAAAGATGGAGGGGTAAACTATGAATACCTTTAGGTGGTTCAGGTCTGGGTTGTTCCACAGATGGAGGGGGTAAACTATGAATACCTTTAGGTGGTTCAGGTCTGGGTTGTTCCACAGATGGAGGGGGTAAACTATGAATACCTTTAGGTGGTTCAGGTCTGGGTTGTTCCACAGATGGAGGGATAAACTATGAATACCTTTAGGTGGTTCAGGTCTGGGTTGTTCCACAGATGAAGGGGGGTAAACTATGAATACCTTTAGGTGGTTCAGGTCTGGGTTGTTCCACAGATGGTGCTTTATCTGGATGTTTGGGTGCTATCTTTACTGGCTGATTGGGAGGTGGAGGCTTCTTTGGCTTCGGCTGAAAAATATAACAGATAAAAATAACAAATAATAATAATAAAGCGTAAATAACAGCCCTGTACAGAGAATGGTAAGCGTGCATGGTTGGTTTTATATAGTGTTGATAACAGTGTTGTTTCATTTATTTACTAAATACAATAGCGGCCCTGCCAAACATATGACATGCAATTTAATGATATCAGTGGAAATAAGCAATGTTATCAACCTGAAATAACTGTTATCTGTTTATGTTATTGTCAGGTAATGCACACAATGGACAACATTAACGGATTTCTGTTGTATAATTATGTTATGTTTCAGTCAGTGTGCACACAATCCTGACTGTTAGGAGTACTACCGGAGACACGCCATTGTCATATGATCGCTGCTAGCCCATCACAATACGCATAATTATTCTCTCCTCAAGGGAAGTAAAAAACTAATGTAACAGAAGGCAATAAACTTGGCTGTTAGACAAACTGAATACAATTTGTTGAACTGTACAAAAAATAGCCACAGTATCTATACATATTACTGATGAAGGATGTTACAAAATTCAGGATGGAACATAGCCATGCTACAAAAGAAACATGCAACTAAATAATGAATAAATTTAGAACACTTAAAAACATATGGCAAACATCTTGTTTTATCATGTATATAAATATAGACAATACGAACAATGAATAGACAAATGTCAAAATCTAAGGATTGGTGACTGTTTATATTGTCACTCCACTTTATTTCAAGTTTATATAGTAGAATACAATGAAAAACATGTTCACATCAATTGAACACTCACTTAGCTATCATAAGCATTGAAATATCACATAATAAGATAAGGAAGAAATATAAAATGTGATTTAATATCCTGCATAATCGTAACATTTTCAGAATACATGAAGCCTCGTAAATGTTTACAATTACATACATGGAACACAAAATGAAATCAACTTTCTGTCAATGAGTAGTATGAAGTAGTGATGCACGAGTTTAACTTCATGTATAAGCACCACACCCTAACAAAACATCTCAAATTGAGATTTTCTCAAGAAAATTCATACTTGTACAAAAAAAGTTATGTAACAGTCTCACCACTGACAATGGTGCTAGTTGGTCTAATTTGCTAGTTTACATAAAAAGATCCTGCTACATGTTCTTTCATACAGAAGAATATTATTAAGTTCTTGAAAACTTGAATTTTAAAGAGATCTCATATCTTTTGTTAAGTCAAGACTACGAGTGCATCAAGTTATTACTACTGTAGGCTGAAATAGAAATCAGAATCAACAAAAAGAGGGCTGCATTGGTCCTCAATCCCTTTTTTTATACACTGGTACCAAAAATAGGTCCTCACATTGATTATATATGTATGATTTCATTGATGTTTCATAAATTCAAAAAATGAAAAATAAAATGTTTTCAGACACAGTGGTGGGTATTTCAACGACAATTTGGTCAACAGTTGGTCTCGATGTTTGACACATTTGTTGAAAATAAGTAATAATAAATTGACAACATGAAGTGATATAAAATATTACACATACTTGAGGAGCAGGAACCACCGAGGGTTGTTGGCCTTTGTTGGACTGAAAATAAGTACAATCAAAGATATGCAGCAGAAAACATAGCCTAGTTGACATTCCCGAATACAGCAAGCAGGTGTAGGAAAAATGACTCGCATTCAGATAACCAGATTCTGAAGATTCAACAATCTAGCAAAGTGGCCAGCATAAGGTTTTACCATATCCATAGCAGTAACAGCAATACCACTGCTGCTGATAATACAGGGCACTAGACGACATTAGGGGACGGATACCCATACTTATAACTGGGGGAATTTTGTGTCTGTATAATATGAAACTTGTATGATAAATATGTCACTTCTTTATACTACTTTTGATAAATCATGACACACATACAGTATTTTCTGGCAAATGTCTTGACTTCGTTAAAGAAAGTGTGGTTCAACAGCATTTAATCTTAAAGAAGATTCAATGTTATTTTTATGGGGGGGGGGGGGGGGGAGGCATTTTAAATAAAAATAGTGAAAATTCAAAACTTCTTTAATAGGGGAACAGTACCCATTAACAGCCTAAAAATGGCAAAACAAGTGCCCTGAGACAGCAGTGAAAACTATACGTCGTACTGCTGCTACTTCTGCAACAGCCACACTGCAAACTTTACACCATTAGCTTAGAAGTCAGGACTGTAGGCGTAACACGTTGACACAAATCTTACAATTATTTCCATATAGATGAATGAACATGATTATGTAGAGATGAAATCAGATTTTACAAGAAAGTATGTGGACATGCAAATACATACATATAGTTAAAAGAAAGTTTACAGGTACAAAAAGATATAGTACAGAATTGAATAGGGTACAATATTTTTTTTTTCATATCCAAATTTGTTTTCTTTTATTCCTTTCAAAGCCAGTAATGGCTATCTAATATATAGCTATATTGCATTTAGCGCACTGGGGATTGCAGTCTTTTTCAGCACCCAGTTAGATCTTATATCAACCAAGAAACAATGACAGAAAGCTACAGCCGAGGTCTTCACACAGATTTACTGATCCCATCCTTGTTTTGTACATGTCATGCTAAACCCCAAAACCAGTAATTGTATCTAAATCTTACTTCACTATTAATCAATACCATAAAAGATACATATGCCAATATATGCATACCTGCTATATGTCTATACACTATAACTGTGTAATCCAACCTTACCCTGAACCATCAAGTTTACGATGTACAAATAAATCTTTATTGTACACAAGTCATGCTGTATGATGTTATCTTATACATGAATAAGACAGAAAAATTAAATGTACAATTACACGACTAGCCACAAAAGCATGAAAGAGACATATTAGTTTCAAATATTCATTATTGATCTAAAATCCTAAATTCTACAAAATACATTAAAAACAGGAGCAGTTTATCAAGCTTTTCATTTTGGGCAGACATTATTTCAGATGTATCATTTTCAGTTGAATCATCACAAAGATGCAGACTGCAGACTGAGTTAAATGGGTGAACTATCTTCAATTAAAAGTAAGAGAGTAAACAATAATAAACTAACTGTAAAACATTAGCATTTTTATGCTATAATGAAGAGAGCCTAATGATAACATTAGATACTTTAACTATAATCACAAACTTTATAGATATCAAATATTTTTAATTCAAATATTTTCATACTCCCATCACAAATTAATGCTGATACTTGTACAGGTTTATATATACTTATAAGATACATGTACAATGATATGCAATGACCAGTATATTAGCCCAGATTATGACCCTCAGTTTAACCAGAATAGCAGCCATTAGTTTAGCCAGGCATATAATTCCTAGTTTAGCAAAGAATATAACCCCTAGCTAAGACAGGAATATGACACTTCGCTTGGCCAGGAATATGACCCTTCGCTTGGCCAGGAATATGACCCTTCGCTTGGCCAGGAATATGACCCTAAGCTTGGCCAGTAGCTTGGCCAGGAATATGACCCTAAGCTTGGCCAGGAATATGACCCTAAGCTTGGCCAGGAATATGACCCTTCGCTTGGCCAGGAATATGACCCTAAGCTTGGCCAGTAGCTTGGCCAGGAATATGACCCTAAGCTTGGCCAGTAGCTTGGCCAGGAATATGACCCTAAGCTTGGCCAGTAGCTTGGCCAGGAATATGACCCTTCGCTTGGCCAGGAATATGACCCTTCGCTTGGCCAGGAATATGACCCTTCGCTTGGCCAGGAATATGACCCTAAGCTTGGCCAGGAATATGACCCTAAGCTTGGCCAGGAATATGACCCTAAGCTTGGCCAGTAATATGACCCTAAGCTTGGCCAGGAATATGACCCTTAGCTTGGCCAGGAATATGACCCTAAGCTTGGCCAGGAATATGACCCTAAGCTTGGCCAGGAATATGACCCTTAGCTTGGCCAGGAATATGACCCTAAGCTTGGCCAGGAATATGACCCTAAGCTTGGCCAGGAATATGACCCTTCGCTTGGCCAGGAATATGACCCTAAGCTTGGCCAGGAATATGACCCTAAGCTTGGCCAGGAATATGACCCTAAGCTTGGCCAGGAATATGACCCTTAGCTTGGCCAGTAGCTTGGCCAGGAATATGACCCTAAGCTTGGCCAGTAGCTTGGCCAGGAATATGACCCTAAGCTTGGCCAGGAATATGACCCTAAGCTTGGCCAGGAATATGACCCTAAGCTTGGCCAGTAGCTTGGCCAGGAATATGACCCTAAGCTTGGCCAGGAATATGACCCTTAGCTTGGCCAGTAGCTTGGCCAGGAATATGACCCTTCGCTTGGCCAGTAGCTTGGCCAGGAATATGACCCTTCGCTTGGCCAGGAATATAACCCTTTGCTTGGCCAGGAATATGACTCTTTGCTTGGCAAGGAATATGATCTGTAACCTAGACAATATAACAACCCCTAGCTTAGCCATGAATAGTTTGTTATGTTAATTAGATACATTGCGTATACCTGAAATATTCGGCTTCCTCTTTTATTCTATAAATTTTAAACAAATATCACCAACAACAACAAAGATTGTTTTGGTTGTACAACAGTTCAAATATTATTGTGTGGAATTCTATTTAGATAATATAAGATAAAAAACAAATCCCGTACTAAATAAATAACACAAATTAAAAAAGAATACATCAAAAACAAGAACCAATACAAAAGTTAGTTACATTAATGTGTTTAAGTTGGTATCAAAATGAAAACCTATCCTAAACAAAACCAGTAAAGAAGTTAAAACATTATCAAACAAACGCAGCCACTATTTCTTGTCTGAAGACTGTTCTCCAATATTTAATTAAGTTTTAGGTAGAAAATACTAAGCAGTATGTATTACATTGTACAAACATTAATCTACCCCCTCTATGTAAGAACGCAGAACTGTAAAGAAACAAAACAAAACCCATGTTTCTTTGCTTATAGCAGAGTTACAACTGCCAAAGACCACCAGTTCCAAAACAATCAAAATATTGAACATTGTATTAAAAACAAAAATCAACAAATTTCCTCACCTCTTCTTTGATCAACTCCACAAAATTATCAGGGAAGACACCAACGCGACCATTTAATTCACCTTTCCACCATCCACTATCTTCTAACTCTTTATCTAACACATTCACTATTTCTCCTTCACTCAATGAAAGTTCATCTTCATTTTCAGCAGTATATGAATATCTTACCACAGCCTTCTCTGCTGGCTTACTCTCTGAAAACACAAAACATTAATCATTACTAAATCTTTACACAAAAATAAATTCATCATTGCAATGAAGGATAAATGATGTAAACATTATATACTGGTCAGTATCTTCTTTATAAGTTTTCTGCTAGGCAATATTGATATCATTTTGAAAGAAATCATATGCTGCATCAATATTACCCCCCCCCCCACTACAGTATAACCTGAAATATTTGTCTTTCAATGCCACTATACATGTATGACATTGACCATGTAAACATATGGATGCCTGAACTAACACATTTCTCATAATATCGCAAATATTTGAATAAAGTATCTGTAATATGGCAAGTCTATAATGGAATAAAAACAATGCATTTGTAAGACATTCAAATATTAGAACAATTAGAACAAAGTGTCACATTATAGGAAAGCAAAACCTCACTAAAGACCACCTTGTAAGACATGGGACAAATGTTCAAGTTTTCATCCATATTTTAACTCCGTAATCAGACCACCTTACAAGTATGACCGACTTTCTTTACGACTTTAGAACCATGAGTGGTCTCAATCTTTAAGTCTCACTGTAATTACTAGTAGAAAATAATTCCATATGCAAAATACACAGATATATACTCGAGAGAAAAGACACACTCACTTAAGCGGAATTGAAACATCGATCTATTTCACACAAATGTAAGTAACACAAATGAAAGCAATATCCTCAGCTCCAATGCCTGGAAGAATTCCACCAATTTGTCAGTTATTCAATTAAATCAATAATCCAATCCCCTGAAGGTTATCTCACAAAATCATCAACCATCATTTAAAGCTGCCACAAGCATTCATGCAACTGTCAGAGACGATATAAATCATACCTCCGTATTGTATCAAAGTTTTATAATTATGAATACATTCGAATTTATTTCCAACCACTACTTGTCCCTTGCACTAGTGCGAATCAGTGCTGAATGACACAGAAATATCACACAATAACATATAAACTTCCTTAATTAAAAATGCAATTAACACAGAGGAAATACTAACAATATAAAAAAAAAGGAAATTAAATTAAACAACAACAACAACTTCAGAACACAATAAGAACAATACCAAGCGAAAACTGACACAACAAGCAACAGAAAGCCAATGACAATAATTACCTTGTCACATGATCCATATAAATCATCAACTGTTAACATAGTTCTTACAAAAACTAATGTTCACAGATAAATTAATCTTCATCAGTAATTTACCGAAGTCCAGGTGTGTTTCAGTAAGTTGGTATTCATACAAGTACTAACATCAAGTTTTAGGGAAGTATTTAATTGCATTTCCTGCATTTACACCAATGCTGGAAAACCATCTTAGACTCATATGTAGGATGAGTATTGTGCTGCCGATGTCATGTAATGAGGTTGCATAACAAGAGAATAATAACTTGAATGAATTTGTAACATCACATGTTACTTTTAAAAAAAAGGTATGCAAGAAAAAGAATCTGTCACTGGTTTCATGGCAGCTGGGTAGCTGTTTAGGTTGTAACCTGGCAGAGCCTTGTTTCTGCCAAAACAGATAACCCTTGCGCTGGCAATTCTTATCCGTACTGGAAGCCAGGCAAATTCTTATAACATGACAGTGGCATAATATTATGGGAATAGTATGTCTTTTTTCAAAATATATTATGCTTCACACTCAAAGGAGACTACGTAGTACTTATATTTGATAATGCTGAAAATGCATTTCCTTCTTCACCTGCAGACATACATTCAAAGGTATGTACATGACACAGATGAAGCATTTTGCAGATTTTAACACGTTTTCACAATTCTGATCCACAACATAAATTAAATTAATCTGAAGGAGAGTTTTATATTGATATAGTGCTAATCTTACCCATTGTGAATGTGACAGCCATGATTTTATATTGCAGTACATTGTTAGTTCAACTATCTGTTCAAATAGTTTATGGTGTTATAAAAATTACGAAATTCATGTAACTTGATTCAATGAGTTAAAGTGGTTGTGTGTTCATGATAACAGCTAATATCTGTTTCCTATAACATGCTGAAAAACTGTTGGGTGGGTAGATATAGGGATAGTATTCTTCCATGATTTTTTTGCAATCATTCTTATTCTTAAAAGGACAAAATTATATCTGTAAATCTGTAAAATATCATGGTTGGTCAGATTACAGGAAACAAAACATGTTTGGCTGTAGGGGAAAGACGATACGGACGTAACGCGATATGATACATATCATGATATACCTCTCACGATACACAATATTTATCACGATATATCATAAAGAATAACTAAAATGCTCTAAATGCCACACTTGTTAGCATTAATGGTAAGGATATATTAATTAAAAGCATTAGTTAAGAATATTTACTTCACAATACTTGTTTCCTGTTAAGAACAAAACACAAATGACAAAACATGACTAAAGTATTTAGAATTGCAATGGTTTCAATACACTGCTTTCAATGCATGACAGTTGTGTTTATGGTTTCGATTTTTGCAACAAATTTATGAGTTCTCAGGCAAGTTTACACAAGAACATGGATGGGCGAAATATTTTCGTTACATTCAACGAATAAAAATGGCGGATCAATACATCGATTTTTCTCAAAATGTATCGATACGTGTATCGAGAGAGCTTGCATCGTGATGCATCTATTGATCGATTAATCGTCTCAACCCTATTTGGCTGTAGGTAGCAACTAGTTATGCATTTAAAATGAAACACAATGAAGATACTAACTCATCTTCGCCAAACAATTTTCTCTATCATGAACATTAATTTCCACGATCAACTAATCTACGTTTATTCTGTCACCAAAACAGTTGTTCAGGCTAGACAGTTTTTGAAGACAAGGTGAATAAACGCAATCTTCATCAGACAAATTTTGAATTACTTTCACCGACAGATAGCTACAACGCATAAAATCAATGTTATACGACTATCTTACACTTGACCTTGAACAAACATAATTCTATTTGAATAAAATATTATGATATTGATCCATTGAATCCTTGAAGTTCTTTCAATATGTGTATCACGAGATCTGTTACTCTTCTTTCATCTGTATTATATACTCAGTAAATCACCATACTTCACATTCACAATTATACATACTGATCATCCAAGTATTTTTCTCTTTTTTAAGTGTGAACTTGAAAAACATTCACAACTTATTGAGAATCTGTCAAACACATACTTTTTATACAAAAGTGAGTTAAAAGTGACTCAAATGAAGAAAACACGTTTTAATAATTCATGAACATCTTAAAGTCATTAACAAACAAACAGAGAACATTATTACATCAAACATTCATAACACACAACTAAAATTCTTACTTGTAAAATGGTGCCTATTTTTATCCATACTAACTGCTTTGGATCCCAAATAAAACAATTAATTAACAAACTTGTATCAACAAACTGCATCGACCCAACACATCTACAGTATAATGTTATGCAGTAGATACCAACAGAACAGAAACATGTCGATCCCAGTGTCACACAGTCCTATCAGATTGAGTCAGCCTACACTATGAATGAGATGACTTCATATAATCCATCACTGTATACAGCCGACCAGACAAGGACCAGACTCTGATATCTGTACAGTTTATAGGTTAAATCAATACTTTAAACACTGAATACACTCAATAAGCTAATCAATAATTAACTCATAAACAAGGGTACACATAGCCGGAGGGTCGGTCACATTAGTACGAGTCATCAATCGCCAAGTTTATGGGTAAAACTAATTTTTCATTAATGATATAAGCATTTATAAACACATATATATATGACCGATTTGTTAACACATAAGGAATGTCGTACAGTGACACAGGGGTGAGAATGCTCATTGGCAAAAAATAAGAAAACTCGAAAAATAAGTGGACACCCCCTTTCAATTACAATTTCTGCACATTGCCTGACCAAATTGGACTTTTATTCCACTTTTTTTATCCAAAACAAGAGTGGCAAACTGTCACAAAATACACCCATCATAAGTCAGAGCTCATAGTTAAAACAAGACAAATTTTAGGAAATTTCTAAAATCAAAGGGTGATAACTCCTAAGTGACTTAAGCGATATGGCTGGTTATCGAACTTGGCCGAGATATTATGCCCACAAACATTTTCACCAAGTTTGGTAAAGATCTGATGAAAACTCTTTGACTTAGAGAGCGGACAAGGCTTATTTGGCCAATTTTGGATAATTCAAGGGCCATAATTCCGAAGTGCCTGGGGCGATGTGGCTGGTTATCGAACTTGGCCGAGATATTATGCCCACAAACATTTTCACCAAGTTTAGTAAAGATCGGATGAAAACTCTTTGACTTAGAGAGCGGACAAGGCTAATTAGGCCAATTTTGGATAATTCAAGGGCCATAATTCGGAAGTGCCTGGGGCGATGTTGCTGGTTATCGAATTTGGCCGAGATATTATGCCCACAAACATTTTCACCAAGTTAGGTGAAGATCAGATGAAAACTGTTTGACTGAGAGAGCAGACAACATGTGGACACCGCCCGCCCGCCGAGGGTGTTCCCATAATACGTCCCGTTTTTTAAACGGGCGTATAAAAAGGAAAACAGCTAAAAAGAGGAAGATTCTCACCCCTAAGATCAATGTCACATGCCATACATTGATTTTAACATCCCACTCAGGTGGTATACAATATCATACAAAATGAATTATGTCGAACTTTATACGAAAGATAACCAACAAAAGAATGTGGACAAAGTGAGTATACTATGGTCATGTACACACGTTTCGTGATAAGTTAGCACATAATGTAAACACTATGTAAACATATCATATTGAATCAGACCACTAAAACCTTTGATGAACATGTTATATTGCTTTGATCTAGTTAAACTGTCAACCAATATTTTGGCTTACAAATCTTTTCCAGGAAGAAAAATAAATAATTTATAAATGAATATACCTGAAAGCCATCTAATCAAAATCCAAAAATAACAGGCTATATAAATTGCTCAATTGAGATTCATCTCAAGTTCCCGATAAGACTGATCGGCAGAAAATTCTGATATAAAAAATTACCTAGTAAGATAAGAAGTTGCAATCTTTGTAAAACAAAGAAAACAATGATGATTGGGTCAGCTAAAGAATAACTCTTTGTTTCCAGATCAGTATAATCATCTAAAATATTCGCATTGACCGAGGAGTTTTATCTCGAGTTATGCTAGATACAAGCTTAATGCAAGCGAAGAGCTGTATATAGACAGAACAAGTAGATGTTACACAACAATAAACCCCCATGAGGGAATCAAACAATGATCTTCATTATGAAATGTATTGATCTCGACAAGTAGCAATACATGTATGTGCTCGATATAAACATTATAAATATGGAGTATCGAAAGTTCTGTGTACAGCCAAGCCATTTTGTTCACAGGTTCAAATAAACATACACGAATTGTCATTTGAATACAACCCTCAAATAGCCTACATAACCTAGGAGCTCACTTTGAAAAGACATGGCTGGACCATTTAACACACGTAAGGCCATCCTTAAAAAAAAAATTGTTTGCTGTTAAGCGACCAACTAATGAATAATGCAGTGACTAAATTTATTTTTTAAGGTCCATCAATGAAATCCACCCCCTGTTTTACCCATTACATGTTAAAATTCTGCAAACAAACAATTTTTAAGGATGGCCTAATGATACATTCAAGCAATAACCATTTTTGTATTTTGTGGGGGTATTGTATAATTTTATTGACCTGTCAAAATTTGCATATCTTCATGGCCAATGCACATGATAAATAAGTCTTTATCGAAAGTGGCCCGATTACTAATTTATAGCGTGCATTGATCATGAAGATATGAACATTTTGACAGGACAATAAAATCATACAATAGTTAGGTATATAACAAACACAACATTTGAAGGTCTGAATTAACAAAATGTCTCTGACAGCATTAGGGAAGACAAAGACAAACAGATATAGAAATGGCACACTGTCAAATAACTACACATGCTACCATAAAACACGCTACCAGGGTTAATTATTGTATCAATACATTGATTACATCATGCAATTGTTAGAGGAACATGCTTCAGTTGTAGACATTAATAGCTACTGGTCATATTATCATTATATACCAACAGAAAAAGTTGCAAATAAGAAAACCGCATCGCAAATATGCTCCCATACATACATATTACATAATTGAAAAGTTTCATCGAAATGCAGCTACCTTATATGTCCTATTTAACTCTCCTGCTCTTCAGATGTGCTCCACAATTTTTGAGAATGTACCTCGGCATATATATAAAATATGTTTTTTTTTGTCACCAGAAGCCGTATCTCCAAAAAAACAGTTACATCGGCTGAAATCACCACAAACATCGGTGCAAAATCTTTGTCTAATCTTTCTAAATAGCCAGTGTGCTTTTCCTAGTGCATAATTATATTTTCATCTGTCATAATGTATCTGACATTCACCAGAACAAAAATATAGTCCATCGTGTCAAGCTGCTGATTGGATCAATCAAGCGTGGAACTAGATGACTGATATGCTTACCAATGTTATCGACAAGTAGGTGCAAACGACATGTGCTGTATTCATCCTAATAAGCACATCTGAATATCGCAAAATGGTTTGCATTGTCATTATTTATTATTTCTTCATTAAGATGAAAGTTTTGGTATGATTTCTGGGCAAATAAAAAATTTGTTCTCTCTTTTTTACCTTAATAAACAAATGTATGTGAAAGGCCGGTGTTTCATGGCGTGTTAAATAGAACATATAAGGTATTTGCAAGTATATGCAATTATTCTTTATCTTATTCCTTATCAACTATCATACATAATGAATTAAATAACATATTCTTCAACTAGCACAATAACTAATGCTTAAATTTCAATAACAAAATAAACTGGCCAAACAGAAGAAATTCTCAAACAGCAAACCATTGTTAATCATGAGTATTTACAGAAAAAATATATCAACACTGTGTTTCCTAGACAGGACTCCTATCGCCTTATTTCTGATTAAGAACAGAACAAACAATATCAATCAAACTAAGTGAACTTTAAAATATTCAGCATTTCTTTCCACTGATTTCTGGGCTGGGAAATGAAGAAACTTTGTCCTCAAACACAGGTGGAGCATTACTGGACATTGCAGAATCTGAAATGTGACTGGAATCTCCGCCTGAGCCATTATAACCTCTGCAACTTGCACCACTTATCTCCTCTAGCCATTTTCCAGAATCTTGCATTCTGTTTTGGATGTCTTCTAAACCCACATATTCACATTCGTCAACAGTCAATCCTGACTCATCAACAAATTCAAAATCTTCACCAACATCCTCTAGGTCTTCATTTAGACTAGATCCTCTTGTCTTGTCCAAGTCCCCATCACTCTGATCAAAGACATCAGGACTCTCAATCACATCCTTAGTAGCATTTAAGATAGGACTATCGTTTGCTGCAAAGCTCTTTTCAACTTCATCCATGTTTAGCTCACCTTCAGTGGAGTAAAATGGTATTAGAGGGCTTGAACACATGTAGGATGGTAATCTCTCTCCCTTACTGCTTTCATCAATAACATTACCATCACAATCATAAGCTTCATCATAATCAATAGAAGCAGAACAACATTCTCTGACATTAACATCCATTTTCTGCGCAGCAATGATCTCCTGTACGTTTGATTTTGCTGCCTTTTTGATCTCTGTCTTCACTTCATCAGGACCTGGATGCTTTGAAATATCATCAAAAACATAGTCAACTATCTTCGTTACAGCTTCCTCCAAGTTATCTTTCTCTAAATCATAAACATCCTTTGGTATAGGTTCACTGGCAGGTTGAGGTTCATGCAAAACACACTTCTTAGCAACGACAGCAAAATCAGGGTCGTGAACTTCAAATGAATCTTGAGGTTCGCCGGACTCTCCATACACGCTACTTGGCATCTCTTCTATTTTGTGTAACACACATTTCTTTCCAACAACCTTCAAAACATCTTGCAATTCTTCACCATTATTAACACCACTTTCATTTAATAGACTTTCATCCTCAGTTCTTGATGCATCTTTCATGGGAGATTCAGAAAATGAATTGAAACTGTCTACAAGAATATCATCCAATGATTGAACCGCTTCGTTTAGAAAAACCCTCATATCATTATCATCTGCATCAGGATTTGCATACACAGGAGTGTTTGACAAGTCAAGACCATGGAGATCACATAGAAGACCATCAGCATCAGGCGTTACTTCACCATCATTAAAACTATTTTCTTTTCCCACTAGATCTGTACCTTTCTCATCAGCCTCAGTTCTTCTGGAACATGGCACTCCATCACTGTCTTCATAATCAGGGGCATAGGACTCAATCACAGCAGAAATGGCATTGTAGAGATTCATTCTCGTTCTTGTCATAGAAACGAACTCTTCACAACCTTGTGCTGCATTATTTGTTACTTTCAGATGCTCCTCGACTGCCTTTTCCACTTGACTTCTAACATCCTCATGATGGTCGGGTTCTATACCCAGAGATGCCGAACATAGAAACTGCTTGCTAATTTTTATAGGACTTACTCTAGCAGTTTCTTCAGTACTTATGGGTGAATCATCAAGCATAAAATATGCTGAAACACTATTGCCTTCATCAAATTCATCATCTGATTTAGACAGATTTCTCTCCATCTCTAAACTTGTTTCAAGGACATCATCAGCATCATCAAATTTAAAGTACGTTTCCACTCCACAGATATCTGAAGCACCACATGAATCATGCAACTCATCATTTCTAGGACAAACTTCACTGTCACTCCTACTATCCTTTCCAAGTAATATTTCATCAGTACCTAGATTTTTAGCAAAGTTCAACGTTTTTTGTGTATATGCCTCAAAGTTTTGGAAAATGTCACTTAAACTGGTGGTTTTAGGTCGATTCATTTTTGTCTGGCACTTTGTAAATCCTGTCGGAATTACTTCTGCATCCCACTTTTTATAGCTGAGCAGCTTGACTGGAGACTTGGCAGACGTTTTTGATGGCTTGCTAAAAATGCTTTTGTTCTTTGCTTTGTGTCTGTCTTGTAATTCTGGGAATGAAGATGCGAAGCTTACTGACAATTTCTTGCCAACTAACCTTCTAGGTGAAATGCTTGAAGCAGACTTGCAATGAATTTCTCTAGTTTTATGATTACAGACGATGCTCGGTCTATTTCCCTGCACTGTGCTGTCTTCCTGGTCACTTTCAAGCTGTTCACTAAACTTGGTTGGAAAAAAAGCTTCTATATTGCTGCAATTGTATTCTGTTAGTGCACTTGAATTTGTATTCATTTCCACAATGTCATCGTCAGCAGCTAAATCATTTGTGGCATTGCATGTTATTTTTTTCCTCTTTTTCTTAGCTGGAGACCTATGATCAAAAGAGTGATTTGCATAAACTGAGCTGAAATCTGAATGATCTTTTTTAAATGCTTCAATCTTAGCTTTGAAATCATCCAGGCAGGTTTGTTCAGCCACATCAACCAATAAAGGTACATCTTGGGAGATTTCACTACTACTCCTCTTAGGTGATCTGACTTTATTCGGGTCTTCCGGTTTGTGCCTTGGAGACTCAGCAAAGTCTTTGGTGAACCAGAATGAAGGTGCATCATTTGTGAATGGAATTCTACAATAAGACGATCTCTGTCTCATAATGCCAGCAACAGGCAATCTCTTCATTATGTGCCTCTGAGGAGTGTATGGAAGACTTTTATTCTTATTGTCCATCGTCTTGGTAATTAAATGAGAAATTTCATCTTGTTTGTTTGGCGTACTTTGGAACTGTTGAGTAAAAGAAGCTATCCTTTTTGGGATTATAGTAGGTGAAGGATCGGTTGATCCAGTCATATTCAGAAGAGTGCTTGTTTCTTCAAACTCTTGGATGGAATCATCCAGATCTTCTTTAGAGTTAACAACTCTTAAAGAATTATCATCAACACAGACTGCCATAGAAACATCATCTTCTTGCTTGACATTTACATTGGACTCCTGGCCTATGTCAGTGACTGCCTGTGAGTTTTCACTTGTGATAACATCATAAACATAGTTATTTACCATTTGGTTAACCACAGGATTAGCTAAGTCAGTATTTTCATCAACAGATGTTTCATGCTGGTTGGTGACAGCATTGTTCTCTGCCTGATGGCATAAGAATTCCATAGCATAAGATTCTTCTTCTGCTGGCAACTGCAGTTCACTAACATTTATTTGTTTGAAATGTGGTTTTGAAGATTCAAACAGATGGTATCTATTAGCAATTGATCGAATAAAAGGGGAGAGATTGCCAGACTTATTTTGGGAAGCAAAATAGGTCTCCTCAGCCTTTGTGTTAGATAACAATTGTGACGCTGATCTAGATGTGCTGACAAATGACACTGCTGGATTATGACAATCTATTGGCCTAGCAATGAGCACCTGACAACCATTTTCATCAATATCTTGAGCAAACTTGACAAATCCAGTGGCACCAAAATCACCAGTGGCATAATTCAGGGACCTGGCTGCATGTTCCTTTTGCCCATAGTCAGGAAGATAGGGGCCATGAACTGGGGTCTTCTCAATATTGTTTTTCTCTGCTGATTCTATCAATCTATGTTTGGTAACTAATACACTATCAATAGCTTGGCAAAATGTTATTTTCTCAGGCGGTGTCAGCAGAGTGTGCTTCCAACAATCTAACGACTGCATTCTTTGAGTATCTCCCTCTGCTTCATTCAACTGGTTACGATTGGGTTCATCAACCACTTTCACAGCTCTTTGCGCATCAATCTCATCTAAATATTGCTCTTCGATACAGATGTTGTTCTGTCCACTTTCTTTTCCATCAGGTGTTGCATCAAGACATCTGTCGAGATCATTCAGAACTGCTTTCCAGTTATCCAAAGAACTCTCATTCAATGCATCTTCTGTATCTTCTACATCATTAGGATTATTTCCAATGGCATTATCAGAACTTGCAACACCAACACTGGCTTCATAGATCAATGTATTATTATTACAATCAACATCCCCACAACAATCAGAGGATGAAGATGAATCATACCCAGAAAAATTAGGTTTACATTCACTTTCATCATTACAATCAAAATCACTTGAAGTGACATCAACATCAGCATATTCAACTAACTCATCTTCATTTATTTTACCACAATCTTTTTCAGCATCATAAATGCAAACTAAGTCAGTATCAATAAAGTCAATATTTTCTGTAAAGGTTGCATGTCTCTCTACAATATCTTGAGCTTTATGGGATCTAGGGTTCAGGCATGCAGCAAGGGGATGGATCCCTAAACCTTCCTTTAATTCTGTAAGCACGAAAAAGCATAATACACTTATGCCACAGCAGCAACACTAAAAAGCGGCAAATGCAAAGCATAGCGCTTTGAAAATATTTTAAAAAGCAAACCCTGTATATCATACAGCATGTTTTAATGAATAGGAAAGTTTTGTAATACAAGGAACAGTATAAAAGAGTAAATCATTTGGTTCATCACACACAGGACAGCAATAGATGTGAAACTCATAAATTTGATATATCATACAAAGGACAGTAATTTAGGTGAAAACATCTGGTTTATCATAGCAAGGATGGTAAGGGAAAACATCTGGTTTATCATAGTTAGGAAAGTAATTTAAGGGAAAACATCTGGTTTATCATAGTTAGGACAGTAATTTAAGGGGAAAAATCTGGTTTATCATAGTAAGGACAGTAATTTAAGGGAAAACATCTGGTTAATCATAGTAAGGACAATAATTTAACGGAAAACATCTGGTTTATCATAGTAAGGACAGTAATTTAAGGAAAAACATCTGGTTTATCATAGTAAGGACAGTAATTTAAGGGAAAACATCTGGTTTATCATAGTAAGGACAGTAATTTAAGGGAAAACATCTGGTTTATCATAGTAAGGACAGTAATTTAAGGGAAAACATGGTTTATCATAGTAAGGAAAGTAATTTAAGGGAAAATATCTGGTTTATCATATACAAGACAGTAACAGATGGGAAAATTAGTTCACAGCAGTAAAACAAATGCATGAAAAAGGTTTCTGGATAAAAAACAGTCAGAAGTATTTTTCCTTAGGTTATTTTATGTGAATTACCTTCATCGCTATCAGCTGAATGAAAAATAATGGGAAAAAATTAATAAAACCAAATATATGAGGATGTCAATAACTTGTACATAAACTTCACCCATATAAATGCTCAGATTAATGTATTAACCTAATAATAGCCACACAATACCTCTCAATGTTATTTCGTATAAGGAAGTATTGGTGATGCTTACGAGCAGTTACAACAAACACAAAAGCCATGACTGATATTACAAAGTTTTCAGTGAAATTCAATTGAGAAACAGACAATAATACATGACAGTCTTCATAAACAAGCAATTTGTGGAACAGAAGTTTCAAACGTTGAGGCCAAAACGCTGGTCATGGCAAATAAATACAATTCTTTTGTTACACAACATAGTACAAAATGGTCAAATTGCAGTAAAATTTAGTAACAGTAATATGGGATATATGTCAGTGTACAGTAAAACTTTGTTACCAAGGGCATCAATATACAAATACATGCTTTATCTCAAGATTTTTGTTCTTTGTTTTACCTGCAGATGACATACATTGTTATCTCAATATCATGTACAGATGTAGGTCCCTTCAACTAACTTTAATTGTACACCAAACACCCTGCCATGTGTGCATACTTTTACACCCTTGTGTGACTATTTCGATTTTTAAATTGAAATAAATAAAACAATAATGGATGTGACAATATTGAGAAAGATTAGATACAAACAAATTTGTACTGAGATGCTGTTTCATGCTTAGTGCCTTTTGTTTTAAGAAATTAAATATATTGAACTATGAGAAGCGTAATTCATCAAATTTTGCATGTTTTATCAATTTTTACATAATTATCATATGCTAAGGTTAAACAAAGTAAGTTTCACACTGTACTCTTTCAACAATACAGTGTACATGTCAGTACACAATTTAGGATACAGAACTACATACAAACCTGCATGCTCTTAACTTGATCTATTAGTTTCAATAAAAACAGGTACAGTGGACTATCTCTGGCTTGAACTTGTTGGGACTGGCGAAATTAGTTTGAGTAAAGTGTAGTTCTAGTCAACAGCAGTAATGATAAAAAATGGAAGGGATTGGTTCGAGAGTTGGTTCAGAAGTAGAATAATATTTTTCATAGAGAAGTTAATTGGGACTTCATAATCAGTTTGAGTCAGCCAGGGTGTTCGATGCAACCAAGTTTTAACCAATGACAGTCCACTGTACATTAGAAATTCTAGAAACTTTCCACATATCACATTTTATAACTTATTTCAAGTCGTTCCATCACAAAATTGTGACAATGCATATGGCATGTCTTACTATTAAATTAGAACCAACAGTTAAAAACTTTGATGCAATGAGCATATAGTTCTCACATCCATTTTCATGTCACATGTTAACAAAGTTTTACTGTACAGTCTAATACTACACTGTAATACAGGTTATATTGCACAAACATATATGTGTACTACATGTATATGTAAACATTTACCTTTGAGTTTGCGTTGTGCTGAATCTGCTCTACTTTCAGCCTGAATAAATGAAAGAAATAATTACATTAAACTAATCATCCAAATATTCATACATGAAGGTTGAACACCAATAATAAATAAATAATCCCCTAACATCACAAAATGTCTGCAACTGAGATGATCTCTAAATAAGACAAATGTAACACAAAATACAACAGACAGTCAAAGAAATTTGATTAAGCCTCCATCAGAATTATATGAACAAAACAAACAGTATTTGAGCAGTGACTAAGAACCCCATTGGGGCGACAATTTCATAAAAACTGAAGCACGAGCTGTATGATTGGTGGGCCATGTACTCTGAATCAGGTACCATCACTCTAGACAAAATGCATACAAAACAGCAAACCGTATTCTAGTCATTTTTGTATTATAAAATTGTATTTAGACTCAGTTATTTAAAGCATAACTGGCAGTCATAACTGATATTATGAAACTACTGTGAAGCATTTTGTTTTCATTAAATGTAAGAGACTGATGTATAAAGTACTAAAGTCATTTGCTATACAAAAAGCCAAGTTTTTGTAGGACAGGTCATTGCCTTTATGTTAGAAATTCCCTTTTAGTTTTTATACAAACACTAAATTCAATGCAAATAACTTCAAGATACCTTTGGAGGTTCTGAGGGTCTATCAGCTGGCTTCTTATTTGCTGTACTTCTTAACTTGATTGGACCGTCACCAAATATATTACCCAGACCAATACCTTGCACTTTTTTGCCTTTGATCAAATGCTCTTCTGTGTTTTCTACAAATATACCAAGTACACAGCTGAATTATCCAGTAAACATTGTCCAGAAATACATAAATATAAAAGGTGATGTAGAAATCAAATATCAATTAAATTGTGTTGATTTTTTTTCATTTATACCTACATAAATTATTTGGAAAAAACCTAATAGTAATATAAAACAGTATCAATGATATCAGTCAAAAATACACAATAAACATACAGTATGAAACTAGAATTTTGATTTTTTATATTAAATGCATGAACACGCTCTTTTCGTCAGTAAGTGTTTTCTTACTATGGCAAGCAAAAATACATCACAGATACCATAGCCTGAATTTTTCCGTCACAATAGTTAGCCACAAGTTAAGAAAATCTGTGGTATATGCCAACATACAGATATACTCTACAACACTTAATTTAACACTTAAATTGTATGTTTCCCACATGTATCCACAAACACAAGAGATCATTACAGGTATTTTCTACCCTGACCTATGAATCAAGTAAGTGCTAGAATAGCAAATACTTGTTTCAGACTTGTCAGTTTCCCAACCTACTTGATACAACCGAAGGCTGTCTAACTTTAAAGAGACTTCATAAATCTTGGGAGTTATAATTGAAAATTTTCTATATATGTGTGCAGTATTTTGCAATAGACAAAGGGAAACAACTCTATAACCGAATTCTAACAACAAAGAAAAAAACTTTATTTAACATATATTGACCTATATTATCATATTGACATTACTATCAAAGATTAGATTAAATCACACATTAAACCTCATTTATATTCATTTCAACTGCCATGATACTAAATGTGAGCTGAATCTTGCAAAAATCACTTTACACATTTAAGAATAATGACTGTATCACAACAGCTGTTTTGATGTTTTCAAACCAAATCAAAGGGTAATAAAAATGAAAAAAAAACTCATTTGACATTAGCAAACTTAAAGCCCCTTAAAATTTATCAAGTTTTCAAAGTGGACCAAATAACAGTCACCCCATAGTATAAAATTTCAATAATTTTCGACTACTAACCTGCTATCGATTATGTGATAAGGCCTAAATAAAACATTCTACATTCATACAAACCCCATAAATGCAGGTTTGAAAAACTGGGTAGTGATAGGTAGGGAAATATTTTCGTTATTATTAAGATAATTGTCAAAATCAACACTGGTAGCACATTGTTTATTTTGTGTAACACAGAAGATGATACACATTGATCATAAAAAATTCTTTCAACAAAAGTATAAAAAATTGCAGCTCTCTGCTCTGGGCAAATTTTTGTTAGTTTGTCAAGTCAGGGAAAACATTCCTACTTTTCATCTAAGCCAAATTGTCAGATTTTCAGATAAAGTAACAACATGCAAACATCTCATACCAAGTTTGTTGTCCGCATTTTCTGTTGGTGCATCTGATGACTCTTCAACAATTTCCACAAAGTTAGAAGGAAACATTCCTTGCTTGCCATTGCAGACTCCTTCCCACCACCCTTCTTCTTCCTGTAAGGGAGACAATCAAAGTAATATTCACATATCATAAAATATTTTTACATTTTCATAAGAATCTAGGATTATATCATCTGCGAATACATTTCAAACAACTATTGTTTGGTTGAATTCAACACGATTATTAAAAAAAAATTCAGTTAAACATGACGGACAGTTGACCCAAACAGTATTCCTGGACTTAATCATCAACCAGTACTATTCTACCTTACCCTACCGCAAACAGCTGACAACTACCCAACAAGAATCAGAGAAGGAAGACATACGGCTTGTAAATTTTCACACTACAAAACTCCATGTCAAACATAACTGCAGTGTAAAACAAATAAATGGTTCATTGACGTAGATATATCATGTACAATATATTTACCTTTACTCAACAGGTGCTTTAAATTATTTCGCTAAGCAGTTAAACATAAGATCTTCCAAACGGTTAACCGAACGAGATAACAAACATTTAAAATTAACACACAATTGGTACGCATACCAACATTTGCAGTTTATGGCAATATTTCAGCTGTTTTAAAGACATAATCAAGCAGTGATTCTCAAAAGAGTTGTTTTGGTAAATGTCCTTTGAATTCAAAAGACTTTATGATACATGACTTATGTCAATGGCATAAATGGTCAAAGGCAACATACAATGTCTATTGCTGATTTGCCCTCGCGTTATTATTATTAACTGACGGAAAAATATCTTAAATAAAACATTCATTTTTTTTAAATATATATAGTCAAAGTATGCAATTTAAGACAACTGTTTAGCATACATAAGCTAACTTGAACCATATACAATGTAAATGTTTATCAGCAATGAGCGTGTCATAAAGATGTCAAAACTTAACGAATTTGCATCTTCAGGATTTTTCTTTCACTTATCACACTTTTAGATCAAAAGTATAACTACGTTTGGTCATTGATAACTTTTGTCTGAAATGTGATACACGTGTATAATATCCACATTGGCAAGATTTTACTTTTTTTTTAGTAAATTATTTATAATACACATAATAGATTCTATTTCGAGTAACTGTTTAATAATTTTAGTAACAGAAAGAGGACATTTGAAAAGTTAACCGACTAAATCAGTTAACCTCTACTAAAGCTCATTCGATCTATAACAATAATGATGTAAAAATTGCATGTATGTGTATGTATACTTTTCCCATTCACACTGTTACCAAGAGACAATATAATAAGAGTATATGCATATAAAATGAGTAAAGATAATGTGACTGTAACAATGACTCTCTGTGTATAAGCTGTTTCAGTTCAAGCATACAAACCTGTTTGATTACATCTAGCATTTCACCCACATCCAACTTCAACTCATCCTCGTTTTCTGGATCATATGAATAAACGACCTTAGCTCGTTTCTTCTTTGCACCTGGTTCTGAAATATGATTAAAATCTTGCATCAATGACATAGTATATCAAGCCGAAACATTAATCACTCATAGCAAGACATTACTCATCACAAATTACAACTAAACATAACTTTCGATTGTATTTCCTCAACATTTTCTGACACATTTACAATTGATTAAAATAATATGAGTCCATACCCATTTTAATACATTAACAGTTTACAACAGGACACAAATTATGAATAGATAAGTTTTATCTCATAAGATAAATGTCAGAGTACATCTGTTACACATGACCATACTTTGCTGATAACATAACATTTACTTTTAATCTAGAAAACGTTTCATGCACAATTTAGCAATTTTCATAGAAGGCATCTTTCTATGAAATCAAATAGCTATGACAAATTTGTATATATCAATACTGTAGCAATACATGATAACATTAGCCCTATGTTAAGATGAAATATATGAAACATTTTATACATGAGCAAACATTTCCAGGTTAACAGGGGTTCCATTTGACCCTGGAGTTGACACTTTCACACCTGGAATTTCCAAAAGGCCACATTTTGACCCTCAGGATTCTGGATGAAGGGTCAATTTTCAGCACCTAGAGGAAACCCTGATTAACAGCATCACAGAGAACAATTGCTTGTATATATCATTTCAGTTTCCTGGAAAAACACAGATCTGTTTTCTTACGATGAGCTGTAAACATATCATGGTGAGGTTTGAACCTACAAATCCCTATATAAGAAATCAATTATCTACAAATCTCTTACTTTCCATGTCAACTTGTTCATGATCACTCCTGTGCACACTGAATGGTGTTCTGATATCTTTATTTTGGTTACAGTAAAATTGCTTGGTCATACTAAGACGAAATTGACTAACTCTTTCCTCCCAAGGAAACTGGAAAGCTGCCAATCTGAATGCACTTACCTTTTTTTCTAAGAATCGGTGGACCCTCATGTACTTGACCCTTCAATTTATTGGCAAGATCTTTGACAGACTGACGTTTGGAGGCCTGGACATCTTTCTTCTTTCCTTCCTCTTTCTTTGGCACAACCTGTAACAATAATTCATGGCTGTCTAAATTCAGTGCTTCATAAACTGAAAAGTATGTTTTGCATAATTCTACAGTAAAACCTCATTAATATGACCACCATTGGGACCCTTGAAAACTGGTCTTCTTATTGAGGTGGTCCTAATATCGAGGTTGAATAGAGCAAAACTGAAAATGGACTTGAAAATTGTGTTCTTAATTTTTAGTTGGTCCTATTATTAAGGGGGTCTTTAAGTGAGGTTTTACTGTATATAACAGTATACTAATTTACTATAAATGTTTGCCCCAAAGATATACAAGATGTTTGGTTACATGTTGTCTGCTCATATCATTATCTTAATAATGCATTTGCAACCAGGAAAAACATCAGTTTTCTTATACACCATTCTCAAAATAAGTCTTTTACATACATGTCTGAATACACGTACTTAATGGTCTAGTAGTACTTGCATCAAAACGAGGACAAATATCTCATTCTGTGTCAGTATAAATAAAGCAATGACGAGTTTTCATAATGACTATACATATGCTTTATTACAAAGAATGTTACATCCTATTTATAACTTTAGGGAAATTAATCTGTCATTCTTTGATAAATAAAGATTAGTTTTCATTTTCAATTATAATGGATTTTAACACATGTATGGTAGTGAAACGAGGAAACTAGCACACAATTGACATGTTGTTTTGAATACATTTTATCATTTAGAAAATAAAGGATTAAATTCCTGCAACTACATGTTCATGTATGTATGAAGAAGATTTTGTACATAGCAATAATTGTTAATGCCTTCTTACCAAAAACTGAGTTACAGTAGTTTTGGTACAAGCCCTAATAGACTTAGTGCTTTTCTTAGAAAGTTAGATTGTGTATTTACTGCAGAGAACAATTATTTCCATTATACAAATTATGATGAATATATCAGAGAAATTGTGTTTAAAACAGGCAACAACCAAAAGTTCAGGAGTCCAACCCCAAGGGGATCTTGACTGCAAATCCATCGATGACCCAAAAATTGATATCTGGTCCAAATAACGTTCAACAAATTTATTAGAAAACTTTGAAACGGTTATTTAATTCACTTATCACTATTGATTTAAAATCATGATATCATTCATGCGAACATAAGAATATTTAAATCATGCAAATGACTCAAAAGCATGTCTTTATTTTTTGCCATGATATTATTCATGTAAACCACAAGCTCTTATATCAAGTTAAGTGTGGGGGAAAGCCCCAGGTGCTCAACCCAGATACAATGTTAATTGCTGTGTTGCTTTACATCCTCAAAAATGGTAATCTTAAATGAAACCTGCACCGATAAATATATGTGAACCGTTGGGGTGAAGATTAAAAGATTGTCACATGTATACAGTTATAATGTGTATATCTTCCTTGTACAATTTCACAAGTACATATATTACAAACTCTCTCAAGATCTAGAAGATAAAGCTTATTTTCAGTAAATGAGATAACCTCTACACATCTTCCTATCATTTGTGTTTTTCCCAAACATAATACAGCAAAAGTAAGACCAAACATTGAGAAGAAATACACATGAAGTATGAAATCTGTAACCCCACTAGTCACACAATTAACAGGATAAGTTGGGATGAAAAATAACAGACTTTTGTCAATCAATACAAAATTATAGTATTAACATTATAAAAAACTTATTGTCAGTCAGGGATTCCAGTAGGTGCTGAATCTCAAGGGTCATTTTGAAATTTTTTGACCAGATTTTACCATTTTAAAGCCAAAATACCAAAAATTTACCCTCCAGCCAGAAACCTAAGGGTAAAAATATGGTCTTTTGGAAAATTCAGGGGTCAAAGGATCAAGTCAATGGTCAAATGGAATGTCTTAGTCATGTTTTTCTTATATATTCGAATATATCAATATAATTTCTGCAACTGTATTTGTTAATGGATAATAGACAAAAAATCGGGAGCATTGTCCCTTCACATGACATTACCTTCACAAAGTTATCTGGGAACATTCCTCGTTTACCATGGAGATCGCCCTCCCACCAGCCACCTTCAGACATGGTAACATTTTTGATAAGATCTCCAACTTTGACTGTAAGTTCATCAGTCTGCTCAGCTTCATAAGCATATTCAACCTCAACATCCACTGAAATTTAGATCAACAATAATGAGTTTATAACATAAGTCAAATTAGCAGTAATTATAACTACATGACTGCTGGTGGCAAATAACCTTTGACCAAAGTTAATGTGTTCAATCAATTTTATAATTGTTCAGTTAAATTAATACATAGCAAATTAACAGTTATGTTTTTCATCAGCACTGATCTAGTTGTCATAAACATATATCCAGCTTTTAGTAAATTTTAAAGACGATCAAAAAACAGTAATCCATTTATGCAATGATAATAATTATTAATACAAATTTCATTAAACTTTCATCAAACCAGCACTAAGTATTTTGTCAGTTTCAATGATCAGACAGAAAGTAAAGCAAATGATTGAATATAATATGCCACTACATATGAATGATCATAGACCTGTACAAGATTGGAAGAAAGTTCAAAGTGAAATATTATGACAAAATATTTCACCTCAAGGTCTATTGCAACATTCACAAATTTCCATCTTGGCCAAATTATGATTTGCCAATCAAGAGGTACAACTTACATTTGACAGTAACAGTAACACTTAAGACAAGAGTGTTTTATATACATGTATATAGGAAGTCTCAAATTCCAACAGGAAGTTCTACACTTCTAACCTCATAGTTCACAAGCTATAAGTTCACTATAACTTATTAGTATAACTCAACTGGGATGGTGTAACTTATCCCTGACCACCAATCAACCAGTATAGACCTACACTGACCACTTCACAAGTATTGACCAGTGCAAGTTTAACCCATAATAAACAGTAAAACTAAAAGCCAGGGTTTGTTCAAACTTAAAATAAACTGGACATAAGATAAAAATATGCATGAAATTCAATACTTGCTAAAAAATGATAACAATGGCACTTGACAGCATTCCAGGACTGGACCATCCTTAAAAAAGTTTGTTTGGCATAATTTAGACAGGTAGGTTTTTTATTTTATTTTTATGGTCATGCTAGTGTTTACTATCAATACACTGCTAAAAATCATTTCCCACCTAGATCTCTCAATTATATTTAGTAGGGTAAGTAGGGTTAAGCAAAACAAATTATTTCTTAATTATGGCACTGGTACTCATACCCAAACGATGAAAAAGGGAATTTTGAGCCTAACTTATAATAGGATTAATTTCTAACTTTTTATAACATTTTCAATGAATCATGACGCATATAAAGCATTTCCTGAAAATTTTGATAAGTAAGGAACGTGGATCCAACTTATCATATAAGAAATTTCTTTCCTTATTGTGAGGGGAATTTTAAATTTAAACACAGGGATAACCATACTATATTATTAGGGGTAAGGTACCTAACCTATAAACAGCCTCAAAAATGGTCATACAAGTGCCCTCCTGTAAATATATTTTTTTTGGTTAAAACTTAAAAAATACCAATACATTGAACTCTCAACAAAAAATCAGTCAACATTCTTTCAGATGATATGACATTCCTTCAATAGTTATAACCATAAATTATAAATATGTACATGGAAAACTCCTCATTGTATTCAAACAAAATAACTAAAAAATTATCTCTGGTTATAGACTCAGGTTTGTCTAAATATTTCAGAGCACTAGTAGCCCCTTTGGGCATATTGCTCAGCCAAACCAATAGCCCAAAATCATTCTTCTTAGACTAAACTTAATTATATAATACTCATTCATAAAAAATAGGAAGTCACAACTTGTTAAAATCATGAATCCATTTCATATTTCTCTAAACTGAAGTTGGTTGTTTTGCATAACCCCACCTATCCATGAAAATAGCCCATATATATTCAAACAAGTTTTCGAGGTGTCTGAGCGAGAACTTTTTTATATGGAAGTGTATTAATAGTTAACGCTAGTATAATCATAAAAATAATAATTAAAAAATAATTACCTACCTACCCTCCTAAATTTTGCTGGGATGGGGTTATGCCAAACAACAATTTTTTAAAGATCTATGGCCCTATTTCTGAGAAAAGTATAATCACTGAAATTATGCACTTGACCATTTGGGCTAGCACTCAGTAATTTCTGCTAGTACAAAATCAATGCAACTAGCCCGAATTTTTGGGCTAGTTGGTTACTTTGAAGACTGCAATTCTCCAAAAATGTGAGAAGTAACCAAAGAGATAGAACAAGTAACCTTCAGTAACCGAAGGAATGAGTGGGTTACTAATGGACCCATTTGCGCAGAGGTGCACATTTTGGGCCATATATGTTACCAAGCGCTTAATTCCATGGTTTAGAGCGTCTATTTGATTTTCGGACTGGTATCCCGATTTTACACTTTCGGTTATCAGTTTGACAAGTAATTTCTGTCAAATCCAGAGAGTTCACATACAGGTATAATTTAGACGCAGTCAACGAGTTCTCTGCTTTTCCGACGAAACGTTAGTCACTTATTTTCAACTTATTTTTCTAGCAATTTACATTGTCACAGCGCTATTTCTGTGACTTTACTATACTCAGTGCATAGTAGCATAATCATTATTTACACATGTTTACTGTGCCACTTATAAGTTATAGGACAAAAGCGAGTCTTTGCAAGTGGCTCCCTGAATGGCTATGGATGCATGTAGATTCGCCTACATGTCTATAAATAGAAAATATCAGTTGTGTGACAGTTATAAAGCAGAGGGTGATTATGAAGGTATCGATTGTAATCCCCGAGGCTTGCGAACGGGTAACCGGTCAACTCGTACCGTAGTCAACTCGTACCTTGGTCAACTTGTACCGTAGTTAACTCGTACCTTTGTCAATTTAACTTGTACCTTCAGGGCTCTCACTAGGGGGCGACTTGAGCGAAGTGGTCGCCTAAAATGGTGAGACTTCGCCCATTCGCTAGATCAAAGCGAAATTGACTTCGCCGACAATTTTGTCGAAGTTACAGACGCTGTTAATCATTGAGTGGTAGGCGGAGCGTTCCCGCAGTCAAAACAATACAATTAGCCAGAAAAGTTCGTCTTCAAAACGTAAAATAAACCATCATGATTCGGAATATAAACAAACTTTACATTGAGGGATTTGATCAGTGCGATGTTCATCGCCAGCATAAATAAGTTGAATAACCATACGACTCGCTGAGAAAGTTCTGACAGAGGGGCACTCGACGCTGTTTCAAACATGGAATTTACCGTTTTCGATCCCTTAGAATCTGTTTTTCTTATTTTGACGCAGTAATATTTACTACTTGCGACATTTTTGTGATGGTGTCCATTCACGATAACCGTTTATAAAACGAAAGTCGGCGATCATCACATGTTATATATTAATAAACGATGAAATCCGAGAATACCCGAATGCATTGTTTTGATGTTTATTTCGCGACTCGTCGGTAATTATATGCGGCCCCAATAGAGATTTTTCATAGGTACTTCAGATTTGGATTTTTTTTCTGATTGGGAAAAAAAGCTATATTTTGCTTGGGGAAATTAGTCGGATCCGTGGGACCTATAGAACATTCATCTTTGTTGCAATCAGAAAGTGTATCCAAACAAACTGGTAACGACGCACATATTGACGTTCCAAAAATGATCACTTCTCCTTAAGTCTCCCCACTTCTCCCTAATTTGACTGGAGGGAGAAGTCACTTCTCCCAAAAATTCCAGCCTAGTGAGAGCCCTGTACCTTTGTCAATTTTTACCTGTTTTGGTCAACTCGTACCTTAATATTTGGTCAACTCGTACCTAATATAACTTTAATCTGTATACTAATGCATATTTGTTAGTGCTTTTTTCAGATATCATTTAGGATTGACATAAGTTATTGTGAACATTTTGCCAGAGGAAGCCTAGGAAAATGATAGTCATCAATACATCAATTAATGCATTTATTTGTATACTTTATCGTTATGAAGATCGTTTGTTCCAAGAAATGTGTACATTATACATTAATATAAAAAGAGATATTAATTAGCATAAAAAAATGACTTGAATTACGAAGGTACGAGTTGACCAACAGGCGTTATATGCTGTCTATTAAGTAATGATTAACGGTACTGTGAAAGTTTGATATGTTTACACTGGTCACAAATGAGCCACACAATACAGGAAAAGCTTACTTTCAATCATATTAACTCTATTAATAAGTGTTTGCAGGGCTCTCACTAGGCTGAAATTTTTGGGAGAAGTGACTTCTCCCTCCAGTCAAATTAGGGAGAAGTGGGGAGACTTAAGGAGAAGTGATCATTTTTGGAACATCAATATGTGCGTCGTTACCAGTTTGTTTGGATACACTTTCTGATTGCAACAAAAATGAATGTTTTCTAATAGGTCCCACGGGTCCGACTATCGGACCAATTCCCCAAGCAAAATATAGCTTTTTTTCCCAATCAGAAAAAAAAATCCCAATCTGAAGTACCTACGAAAAATCTCTTATCGGGGCAGCATATAATTACCGGCGAGTCGCGAAATAAACATCAAAACAATGCATTCGGGTATTCTCAGATTTCATCGTGTATTAATATATAACATGTGATGATCGCCAACTTTCGTTTTATAAACGTTTATCTTGATTGAACACCATCACAAAAATGTTGCAAGAAGTAAATATTACTGCGTCAAAATAAGAAAGACAGATTTTAAGGGATCTAAAACGGTAAATTCCATGTTTGAAACAGCGTCGAGTGCCCCTCTTACAGAACTTTATGAGCGAGTCCTACGGTTATTTAACTTATTTATGCTGGCGATGAACATCGCACTGATCAAATCCCTCAATGTAAAGTTTGTTTATATTCAGAATCATGTTGGTTTATTTTACGTTTTGAAGACGAACTTTTCTGGCTAATTGTATTGTTTTGACTGCGGGAACGCTCCGCCTACCACTCGATGATTGACAGCGTCTGTAACTCCGCCAAAATTGTCGGCGAAGTCAATTTCGCTTTGATCTAGCGAATGGGCGAAGTCTCACCATTTTAGGCGACCACTTCGCTCAAGTCACCCCCTAGTGAGAGCCCTGGTTTGTAAGACTTGAATATGACTTGCTTTACCGAAGGTACGAGTTGACCAACTGGTATTAGCTGCCGCATAATAAGTACTGACAACCATTACCAGTATAGTATATACTGTTCAAAATTGTTCACCGAATACAGGAAAATACAGTAACACTTAATTCTATAATGAATAACTGTTAATACTAACTGTTAAAAAATGAAGGTACGAGTTAACTACGGTACGAGCTGACCACGGTACGAGTTGACCGACCTACGAGTTGACTGGAAACCTGCTAACGGAGAGTAATTTTCCCAGGGGCTCAATTTATGTTGTATCTATTCCCACAACTAGCCAGTAGAATCAGTTTATTCCACAACTTGGCACAATAAAAATGGCTCAGGAATATTCACAGCAACATCAGTTATGTACCACAAGCATGAGAAGTAAACAAACTGAAGAATGTTCACAATCAAAACAGAGCAATACATACAAAATGTGCCAATATATTTACGCAAAAAGACAATCTAGGATTGACATTAGGAAGACTGGAATTACCACAGTTACCTACTGAGAGTGCAAGGTAAAAATAGATTGAATCTATGCAATATCAGGAGAAAAAACTTCAGAAACAATTGCAACAACTGAAAAGGGGAACTTCTTCGGGCAAGTGTCAACCAGACGATTTTTTATATTTTGTCGCCATACAAGAAACATAGAAATGCCATGGCTTGAATACATCATTCAACTGAATTTCTACAACAGAATGTTTACGCTAAATGATCGTTACCCATAGTGAAGTTAAGAATGGCTTGCTCCCATGAATATTCCGATAAAAATAAATTCAGCTTCCTCTACTACTGGAAAATGGCGGATAGATCACGTGACTTCTCATTCGAATAACTTCTAGATTTGTCATCAGCTATGCGGATAAACGAACGATACGCAACACCAAACCCTGTGCGGTCATCTCCCTTGACAAGGCAAGTCTTTTCGCGCGCTGTGAAAAGTTGCACGTGAAAACGGGCCTTATTTACAAAAACAGGACTGAAATTCAGACTTCAACTTTTCAATTCCCTAAGTTATTTTTACTAGCCTTTTGTTTTTATAAAGCATGAACAAATGCCTTAATAATTGTGGTTACCCAAGGTACACTTTTGTCAATTTTGAATTATATTGTTTTTACCTCCTCAAGTGCCTTAATTATGTTTTATGGATTGTTGTTTTCCCGGAGGTCTGTTGAGGGAGGCACTGTGTTATGTTTGCGGCGTTCCCTGTAGCAACAACGTAGTCCTAGAGCAAAGGGAATGTTTAATACTTTAAAGTATTTGTCTGAGTTTTGCACAGTCTTATAATGTTTATAAATAAATCCCACTCTGTTTTCGTGAAATTGAATTAATTAAATAGAACGAAAACATATATACGAGATGCTAAAAGAAGACCTCTCAACAAAAAGGGTAAAAACTAAATTAATTTAAAATAATGATGTCGTAATAATTTCGACGGAGCGACAAAGCAGTAAAACATACTTTGGGGGAAATTGTTACTCCATAGTATATACAGTCAAAATTATAGAGAACAAACAGACCCTAGATGTATACAGAGTAAAAAAACAACAACTGCATAATACACGTTTAAAAAATACTATGACTTCATATGGAGCATACTGAGCATACTGAGCATACTCTATGACGACTGACCGATTTAATCAACGTGTATGTAACAGGAAAGTCCCGATAATATAAATACCAGACAAAAAAGTCAATATAATCCAACTATTCCAGGCAGATTTGACAAAATAGACAACATCTGGTATATACTCATTAGTAAAAATTAAAAGAGAAATGTTAATCTGTCCATTGTAATTGGTTGGACATGCGGTAGTTTTCATTACACCAGGTTTATCAGGGAGTTATTGTCTTTCGAATGTGGCGTTCTCAGTGCCAACTAAGTCATTCCTTTAAAACTCCCATGTTTGAAGTATTATTTAATTGATTTAACAAACAACAGATCAAAGTAAAACAAAATGGAGCAGGAACGTTCATATAAACATATAATACATTCCCTAGTCAGATCTAGGCAAATATAGGACGTACACACTGTGAGGGACAAAAAAAGAACCGAGGGCAAATACAAGAAGCGGACAGAATGCAATACTGAAGATTGTTGGACAGGGATGACAAAAAAATTAAGCAATACTATTCATATGAATCCACTGATGCTGCTCCTAAATTCGTCCTGTCTACAACGACTTGTGGTATTATATTACTACAGAGAAATGTGCAAATCCATGCATGTTTTCCCCTGATGCCATAATGAGACATTGTGTGAAGAGTCTTCGATGGTCAACCACATCAAATACATCAACATTGCCTTGTTTATCAGGCTGTGTGAGATAAAAAAAAGATGCCTGCGTATCACAAGATCTTTTTGAAAGGAAGTCATGTTGATGATCAAACAAGATGTTATGGGCATCAAGATGTTCAATGGTATTACTGACTACAATGTACTATATGCTCAAGTAGCTTAATACTCTAAGATAGCGCCCCCACCAAAACCCGAAAGGATGGTGTCTGACGTATTAGTCCACCTTGTCATGGACATAACGACAACTCTCTAGTTTCTATGGCTCTGGTTGCGGCCAAAATTTCGTATTGAAACATATATACCTGCAGATTTAACACTAAAAGTCACATTTAATGTACTTGGCGGTACTGTGATGACTGGCACATATCAGTAATTCCAGGAGGTACTTGACGCTTCACCAAAAGACTTCCTAGTGTTGTTTTTTCTCAGTGATATTACTCTAATTTGAGGAACTTCGCAAAGGTAGCAGCCAGGCTGCTGTCATGATCCTTCGGGAAAAACCAGTCTATTGGGACATTTAATCGCTTAGCGTGTTTGGGATTAAATTGCATGATAAAGTAATTGACAATTCCGACCAATATTCGGCTTTTACACACTACCAATTCCATCCACCGCACCCTTTCACCGCACCATGTTTTCTCTATATTGTCGTAATCTATTAGCCGTAAAACGTCTTACCTGTCGTGTCCCAAAAATATTTACTTACCAGTTGCATAATTAAATAGGAAAGGTAAGTTAAATTAAAAGGTTTAATTTGAAATTGGTTTGGTGCTGTAATTTAATGCTGCGATGTTTTTAATGCTGCGATGTTTTAATATTGTCATGTGTCCCGTAATTATATTACGTCTTGAATTTGAGTGCATACATTTGAGTGGTATCAGCCGTGCGTTCGGTTAAGGCTAACACTCACACGAGTAAGAAACTGTGCACGCATTTTGCAACCGAACGCTCTGTTTGCCAAAAAGTACGCACCCACTGTGCGCCCACTCGCTCAAGCATCTCCGAGGTAGCTAGCGAAGGGGCGCATACTTTTTGGCAAACAGAGCGTTCGGTTGCAAAATGCGTGCACAGTTTCTTACTCGTGCAATTGTATAGTTTCTTACTCGTGCGAATGTTAGCCTTAACCGAACGCATGGCAGCCTAGTGTTCGGTTAAGATTAACTGTTACACTTGCTCGAGTTACGAAACTGTGCACACGTTTTGCTACTGAACGCACTGTTTGCCAAAAAGTGCCCACTAGCTCGCGCAACTCCGAATTTGAGAGCTGAACACTGCGTTCAGTTACGGCTTACTGTCGCCCACGTTTTGTTTTGTATCCCTGGCCCACCGTATCACATTGTATGCACACGCTGGTTTCCTGTTTTTGATGCAGAGAGTACAAACAGAATACAAACAAGGCGGTCAATACACTTGTTGGCGATGCAAACTGTGAGCGGCTTCCCTTAGCCGTAACTGAACGCAAGGCAGGACTTTTCGACCCCTAGACATCTTGAGACAGGAAGTGTAGATCGACGAACGACTGTCAAGATCTACACTGAAGATAATATCTTGGAGGAACCAATCTGTGTAATGCAAATTCCATGTGTAAATAAAGCTTAGAAGGAAGATGGATGCACCCGATTAGGAGATGGAAGGCTTGGTGGAAGACCCGAATAGTGTAGTGATTTGATCAAGTTGGTGTCATGCAGTACTGTGTCATGGCAATTTGACTACCCAACCAGCTCAGTTGGCAAATATGTGCCATATGTATTTATATACTAGTAGTGTTGAATGGGTAGAATCCCCTCATTGAGGGCAAACATTTTCGTTTGCCTTAATTGTTTCGTAACATCTAAGTTCACCATGGACATATTATATGTATTAATTACGTTTGTGCTCACACTAAGGTAACCAGACACTGGTTGTTGAGGCTTGAGCTATGATAATAGATTATGTATCTTGCAACTGCACAGACGCAGAAAACATGCAACCTGGAAACCCCTGATGATAGTCAATAATCAAGAAACCAGTTGAAGGATTATGTTGTTGTTGATAAAATTGTCTCACAGACTTTACCTTCATTGATATATTTATTGATTAATTAATATGGTAATGAAGAAATTCTTTGCATGTTTTGTGAATGTCAATACAAGTTTTTATTTCAAACAATCAGAGAGTTATAAAAATGATTTGTTCCTATCACAAAATGTTTTGTAATGTTATTAAGAAGGGACAATCTTCATCTGTCTCTTTGTTCTATTATTGGATATGTTAAAAAATGTAAGCGAAGAAGCATGTTGAATTGTATGATACATTTTGATTATTGATTACAGATTTATAGAGAACCATCATTTACCTTTCTGTTTTCTCATGAACTAAGTACAAAAACACAAACTGGGACCAGAGATGATTATTATTATTTACATTCAATACACTGATAATAATATACTTACATGCATATATTCAATGATTACTGGACACATAGTCAAATATTTTTCATGAAATGTCATCAGTTGTTATATTGTTAGACTGTGCGGCTACACATTCCTTTGGACATTGGTTAACCACCACCTATAAATTAAGGTTCATGAAAAGTGTCTTGTTAGTAAAACATGGCTTAATTGATTTGTTTTACGTCGCGTTAGTAAAATATGGCTTAATTGATTGAGAGGTTTTCTCAGTAAGTTGCTGTGTTACTTTATGAAATACATTTGATTAACTACACTTTGCATGCTATACCAGTGTTGTATTTTACTGTTTATATTTTGATTTTGACCATTGAGTATTTAGCTTACTATAGTCCATTTTAGTTAATTTGTGAACAATTGAAACAAATTGTGAGATGGTCAGCAGATGAAAATCTGCTTGGATCATAAAATACAGGTCAAATTCCATTTGGTTACAATCCATTTTTTTAGGAGTTATGGCCCTTTTCAACTTAAAAATGTTTCAGATCAATAACGCTTGAAAAGCCCATAGCAGGGGCATACATGACACATGGACACATTTAGTCTGCCAATTTTAATTGTATAATTGTTCTATTTAAGGGTACAGATATGGATAGAAGAGCTGGTTTTCAACTTGGTGTATTACTGTTAGCTGTACCTGTGCAGTATATTGTTTCACAATGGATGTTCTCCACAGAATCACAGCGGAGTTATGCTATCAAAAAGTTAGTCATATTATTACACATAGACAAAACCATGCTTGAGTGGTTGTAGTCTTTGCTTATTTTTTGGGACTGCCAGCTCATTCCAGCACGTTACTCAGTAAAACTATTTGCCCAAAAGCTGTTTTACTTGCCAAGACTGACATACAATTTTTAAAATCATAAAGACAACTTTCATGTAAGTCTACAATTTTTGACAATCTTGGAAGGATTTTATTTACTCAACTTCAATAAAAAGAACCTGGGCTAGCTCCCAGAAGTTTCTGCTTGCTCAAGATTAAGATTATAAGCCTTTGGTTCGGGCTTGTTGGTTACAACCACAGGAGATTATCATGAGTTATCTCCCTTTATCCCTTCTAGAGTTATTTCTCTTTGTCTCTTCTAGACTTCTCTCCCTTTATGCCTTCTAGAGTTCTCTCTTTAGCTTTTTAGAGTTCTCTCCCTTTATCTCTTCTAGAGTTATCTCTCTTTATCCCTTCTAGAGTTCTCTCACTTTATCCCCTCTACAGTATATACATATACAATAGAAGGGAAGAGGAAGAGAACAATCTCCTGTGGTTACAATAGTGAAGTGTGTGATAAATGAGCCAGGCAGTACACTCTGTCCTCTTGAAGTATGCTATTTTATCTCTACATACTGTTGTTTTCCTCTTTTGTGGCTACATTTCCCATCCCATTGTCATCCCTAAGTTAATAAACACTGTTGATAAATAACATATAAATGTAGTTATCATGAGATAGAAGCTATGTACTGGTATCTCGGATGAGCAAGATTTTGGTTTTGGACTGGATTGTTCAATATAAATCTTCACAATTACATTCCAACCTATCAAGATCCTTTTTTTATCTACATGGGGATCAAAACTTAATTTAATGTTAATGCTATTTTCAATTTATGTAGATTTTGTGTGTGAGGTTTGTGAGGTTAATGATAGAATTTTACACAATAAATAGAGGATATTGAATGAGTGTTGTATTAGTATTGAATTTGTTGAACAAGTTGAATAACATGGTATGAAGTGAGCTATGGCGAGCTTTGTATTCTTTTTATTCAACAAGTTCAATACATTCAATACTAAACAACACAAATTTAATATTCTATTTATCACATACCCGACAAAAGGAGGTAAAAACACTCATCCCAACTTGACCTCCTTAATATAGACAGCAGCGTCGCGAAAGTACTTAGGCTATTGAATAAAACAGCCGGAAAAGCAGGTCAATTCTCAAAATCATTATTTCTATAATTATCCATAGATCTATCAATATTTTATCATTTTCTTGTTTATTAAACATATCTAACCATTAACTAATATCAAACGTAACTGTAAAGCTTAAATTAAGGAAAACCATTCCTCTCAAAATTTCATCGATTAAATATGTTTAATGACATCATCACATAAACAAGTCTCTGACGTCATTCAGCATTCATGTGTTTAGAGAGTCCGTTCCATCTCTCTGACTCGAATCACTATCAAGTGTGCAGGATCTAGTCAATTTTGATTGATTTAGGACTGAGCTCTTGAACAAAGATAAATATGTTGATTCATGAATTTTTTTATCATTACTTGTTTTGTTAATTGTTAACTAGCAGCGTATGGATTTAATTTTGTTTTTTTCCGCTCATTTGCATATTATATGCACACTGTGCCATATGGATAATTATGGCATTGTAGAAAACATGCACAGGTATGTGAAAAATATCTTTATTTCATAAGTGGTATATATGAATTATGATGACAAAATGTGTTTTTTTTCATTCAGTTTTATAAATGAAGCCAGTGGTTTTACAGATGAATATCTGTCATGGAAATCCTGGAAGAAATGGTGTGCTAGACTTATACAAGGTGTGCCATATTATGAAGGTCAGGATGACCCCAATGGGGAATCCCCTGCTGTAGAGGTCATCAGCCGTTTAGATCCAAAAGGTTACTTTGCAGGTATATATATATACATGTACCATAGTTTGGGGGTCAGTTATCTTGGGGACTGGATATTACATTGTCCTGATTTCTAATCCTTTACAGCTCACCTCTTGATCTGAGAAGTATGATTGCTTGACAGTTGTTATTGGGTCAGAAATCACATTGTTCTGTTACTCGATGTAAAACTGTGAATACTTCCTTCATTATTTGTTTGCTGCTTATAAGAAAGTGAACACAATTTTGTATGTAATGACATCAAATTGGTTGTATGTATCAATGGAGATTGTATAGAATCAGGGCACTAGACATATTTATTGGACAGATACCCACAAATAGGGAAAATCTGCATCTTGATGAAAAGAGGAACTTTTGAGTAGATCAATTTAGACTTTTTTACTAATTTTAATAAATTGTGACAAATATACAACATTGTTTTGACAAATGTCTTAATACATTTAAAGAAATGTGGATAAACCCAGCTAAACTTACATGAATTATCCTTCTTTCTTTTGAGGGGAATTTTCAATGAAAATAGGAGAAAAACATACTATTTTAGGGGAAGGATACCCTTGAATGACCCCAAAAAATGGCCTGTAGGAGGATTACTTTTGATTAGGGATTGTTGTGTTTTATAGTTAATATATCTGCTTATAAATACATATGGAAACAGGCTGCTTTTGCTTTCACTGCTACCATGGAGATGTTTGAAATGTGAAATGTTTTTCTTTGCAGGTTCAGTTGAACCGAGAACTCATCGACCTCCTGAAGTAAAGTTTCGCGTTGGACAAGTGATACGACATAAACTGTGGGGTTATCGAGGGGTAATTGTAGGCTGGGATGAGTTTGCTAAGGTAAGATTGTTTTATGAAATGATTTAAGTCATTGATTTGATATTCATGTCTTTATCTTTTAACGCCATTTCTAAAACTGAAAGATTGTGCAAAAATATTTGTGCCCCAATTTTCCTCCTCAGTGTAATATGGTAGGAAACAAGGGCAGTCACTCTGGCAAATATATTTCGTGTTGAACCATGTTTGCATGGTATATAAAATAGTTTCAACAACAGAAGTCTGTGTTAACATTATTTATAATAGAGATAGTTCATAGAGAAATATCTTAACTCTTCTGCATAGTTAAGTATATTTCTTATTTCATCAAAATTCAACTCAACCTTTATTCTGTTGTATGACAGATGAACCTTGCTTTTGTTATATAACATGTTACCCTTCATTCTGTTTTAGGCTCCAGAGTATTGGCTCAAAAGTAATCATAAAAATCCGGTAAGTACCAGTAGATTTTTTACAACCGTACTATGAATTTGCTTAAAACTTAAAATTTCTATGCTGATACCATTACTACATGTATGTAAAAATTAGATATTCAGTATATCAGGCAAGTACTGTCGTAGAAACTGTTACATAATTTTTGTAACTCTTCAGTATTGATTATATTGTTCTGATGTACATGTATCATTATTTCATTGTATGACATTCTTTACTCTTTGTATACTAATAATGTTGGCCTATTAAGTATTCAGGGTGATTTACCGTCAAACTCAATAACTCAGTCTGAAGTCAGGGGCTTAAATCTGGTTCCCACATTCCCATTTGTTCTAACGCATTTACACTGACATGTTTATGTCTGTCTCAAGTTACCTCCTGGGTTTATCATTGTGTGAAAACATTTTGAGCTATCTGTTTTATTTATCTAAATAAGTGTGACATAATACAACGTGTGAGTGCATGTATGTGTGCTATGTAATTTTTGACTTACCATTTTTTTCAGAATTGGAGAACACAAACTAACTATGCAATATTGGTTGATACAAGAGATCGTCTTACACCACAACTCACTTATGTGCCTCAGGAAAATCTTCAATTCATTGTTAATTCACCAGTGAGTCTTTATATGTCAATATAATTGTGATATATCATTGTCTGTGTATCATTGTCTGTGTATCATGTGTATTACTCTCCTTAGAGTTGTTTTAATGTGAATTTATTTATCTTACATTGACTGTGAAACAAGTTTGCAATTTATATTTATCACTCTTGATGACTGTTTGTTACTGACCAGTGCTGGCATTTTATTCGGATATTACAAATTCTGCAGTTCAACCAATGGGGGGTTCAAACTCACAGTCCATGGTTCAGAAGTCAGACGTTCTACCCCTAGCTATGCTTTCTGTAGTTAAATAGTATCTACTTATCGACCATTCTGTAACGCGACTGCATTAAATGAGTCACAACTGGTAAAAAAATAGTTAAATAAATCCATTAAATGGCTGCATTCACTTAATCCTATGGGGCATTCACACCCGAGTAATTCACAACTGCATTCATGCATTATCCTTTAAATAATTGAGTAAATAATTAGTCCTGATTTATACAACCGGGTAAATATCATTACTGATTGTTTGAATCAATATGAGAATTCATTGGCTTGAAATGGTGGGTCATTTATAAAACAAGTGCTGCTTATGAGAAATGTTGATTATAGATGATCAATACAGAATGACGAGTATGATTATTCATTCAATTTAAAAAATCTGTAGATGTAACAAAATAAATTGCTACTTTACATTTTTTTGTAATTATCCTGCTGATATGGTTCTCAATGAAAAGAAATCAAGTACAGTAAAACCTCACTTACCTCACTTACCGACCACCTCAATAATATGACCACCTCAATATTAAGACCACACTTAAAAGTCCATTTTGACTTTTCCACTCCATGTTAAGACCACCTCAATATTAAGACCAGTTTTCGAGGGTCCCAAGGGTGGTCTTTTTAAAAGATGATTTGATATTAAACAAATTGGTATGATATTGTTTGTTACGGTTTAATTTTGTTGCAGTCAAACAGAATTGTGTCATGTTAAGGCCATTGTAAACTGTGAGTGGTGTTTGGTGGGCAGATGTCTGTAAACTAAACGTTTTAATTTTGACATATTAAATTGGTTTGGTGTTGGTTTCGTGTTACAGCTTTTTAATGTAACTTTGAAATCAATAACAAGTCTGTCTGTATTGATTTTGACATTTCTGCCCCTTGGCTATAAATAAAACATTTTATACATGTATGTGTGTGAGGTTGTGAACGTGTATGGTGAGTATAGTACATACATATCTGGCTTAAACCAATCAAGATTTCATTTTCACCACATCATGCTGTACAAATGTTTATTAATTGTTCAGGAAATATGAGTGTTTACCTTATAAGTAAATGACATGGAAAGATATGAAGGAGATGTTGGACAAAAAACCTGCAATTGGGAGCTTTTTACTTTAAAATTATCTTAAAGTAATATTGTGCTAATTTTTTTTTTATTTGTTTACCTAAACGAACATGAAAAATATATTTCCTATAGTTAAAACATCAATAAACATTCAATAACAAAGAATAATGTATTGATCTGTATTTGTTGAAGAAAGATGTTTGTACATCATAAAATGTAAAAAAAATCTTTTTTATCTAATATTTTCAATCGGTTATACATTGCAATGGTTCTTATTAGAGATGTTTTAGCCAATGATACAACAATACTGGATGAAGCCAATTCAACCATTTTAAGTTCAGATGAGCCAGATACAATTTTAACTTTTATGGTGCATGTATTTTAAATGGGCAGAAAAAAAGCGTGAACATGTAAACACAGTGAAACATGTTTAAACAACGGGTTGTAACTGGGTAAATTTTGGATTGTTCAGTGTACTTAATTCTTTCATTGTTTTCAGGTTCTTCATCCTAGCTTGGAAGATTATTTTGAGTTGTTTGATGGTGCCCAGTATCTTCCTCGTCCCTGGTTGAAGGCAGTTTATCCACATGATAATTAACATTCGAATTTTGTGATGCTAGCAAACTGATCTGTGATCTGTGTTCAAGCTTTCATGAAATATTTTCACATTTCAAAACTTCAAAGGAAGGCATATATAGGAATCGCACTAAGTCTATCAGTGTATTAGTTTGTTGTGGTTACTTCATCCATTTGTCCAGATCACTTAGTGTCTTGCCTATAACTTAAAATATTAAATGGATTCTAATCCAATTTTACACAAATGTTAAGTATAATGAGAAATTTTGTCAAGGTCAGTGGGGAGGGCTTGTCACTTTGGAGGCACTCGTCACGAGTTTTTTTCACTTATTTATGACATGTCTTGTACAGCTCCTATGACTGTCTGGTAATTTTGATGTGGAAATATTTCATCAATGACTTAACTTATATTATTCTCATCGACTTGTTGATGTAAATTATTTTTCACATTGTGTAATGGCTCTGTATAACTATGTTTCTCTCATTATTGTAAACCACAGTGGATATTGAATTCTCATTGATGTTTGTTTCTCCGAGTGTTTGTGTTAAATGTTTACCTTGTGTAATGGCTGTTTAAATACAAAGTTATGGTTCAATGGGCTTTCTTTGACTGTAATCTTCTTGGCTCTACCAAATAGGATCATTCAAACTGAATAGTTTTCACTATTGTAGATAAGCTAAGCCTCAAATCTTGTAGTCAGGATTTAGCAGTCTCTGGAACAGGAAGTTTATCTTAATTCTCACCTGTATAGTCAAACTAGACATTTTCGCACCTATTATTTATTTCTGAGTATTTGTCCTGTCTGTTGACCTGATGTGTTTTGATGCGTGGTTGGGTTCTTCCAAAGTTGTATGCTCTTGAACCTTTCATAATTCCTGTCAAATCTTCATGGAATTGTTTAACACTATTTATATGTTTGATATCTGGGCCAAGTTCGATAACAAGTCAGATTGCCCCAGACTCCCTGTAAACTCTTTAAAATAACACCAAACTGACATGGTCCTCATTCAAGTTTTGAAAGCCATTGTCCAATCTTCATCAAACTTTTCACTGTATTTGTTGAGCATTATTGTTTATTATGGAACTTAACAGTGAGTGGTGTATTTTGTTACAGTTTTTCTCTTTTATTAAAAAAAAATGTCAGAACTTGGGACTTTTATTTGGTCTGTATAAATGTTTTGTCAAAATATGAAATACAGTTTGACTACTGATATTTTTGTATAAAAAAGTTTCAAGCTTAACTTGCTCTGTGAAGTCTGATACATTCCGTGTTAGTCAATTATTTGCTATATTTTTCTTGAACATTTCTTGATTAGGCATAAATGAACAATGTTGCCTTATCGCTACCTTGCTCTGAAAATTGTACAATTAGTAAGGATTTTTTTGGTTATTATTTTCTTAAGGAAGAGGATTGATTGCCTTGTATGCTTCAAAAGTATTTGTATGTTTATTATGTAGGTATTGATACTGCAATAGGTAAATGTTTTACAACTTGAGCATGTGTTTATGTTTGCTCAAATTACAATAGATGGCATTTATTGGGTATTTTATTCAAAATGAGTTTCGCTACTCAAAAGTATACATTATTCTGAAGGTTTAAGTTAAACATGTATAAGTTTTGTTTCTGCAGATTGCGCTCTGCTGTTGATTGCATTTGAACAAGAATTGCTTCCTGAGTATTTCTTTATTTTGTATTATTTTGTGAAATGATTAAACTTGCTTGTTGAACAGACAATTGTAACATAATTATACAACGATGTATTTAATGGTTCAAACATGAGTATCTATGTTGGATTGAATTTACTAAATTAAAGCTGGCCTGGCTAGCTCAGTTGGTAGAGCGCTTGTCTTCTAACCTTGTGCTCATAGATTTGAACCACAAGAGTGGTGTGTGTTTTGTTGGACAATTTAACTGAAGGCTATACATGCAAGGTTATTTGTCCTCCACCTGTAAGTCACGTGGAGAAGTTGTTTGTAGAAAACTGGGTGGTACCCCCCCCCCCCCACAGGAACCAAGTTATGTTGAAAAAGTGTGTAAAACTCTGTCACTACATCACAATGATTTACCGTGAGTAATAGGGTATATGAAAGAATCTGTATATGAAAACAATAGGGGTTTCCATAACTTATATACATACTGTTTTTTCTGCTGCAATTGTTTGTAAGAACTCCATGACATGAATGAAATACACTCAGCAAAAGTTCTAATTGGTCACTTGGATTTTATTGATATTATTTAACAGTGAATGAAAATTCAACAATGCAAACACCATCACATAAATACTTTCTTCGTACAACTGTTCAGAATACATTAATCCATATTGATTCTCACGTGAACTGTACGACATATCAACACTAATAACCCTAAATTTAAAGTTCATAAAACGGATATATATGGTATGGTCTCTTCAATAAATATGAAGTGACCAATTAGAAATTTTGCTGAGTGTAGAATTTATAGATGTGTTCAATGTTGTAATGTGTTTTCTAGTCATTTGTTGAATCTGTTGTGTTGTCAGTTATTGAGTCCAGGGGCATTATTCACAAACACTTTAAGACTGAACTCGGACTTAGACTTTAATTTGTAACAGCTTTATTTACCAGCTCTTCGCTTTCATTAACTCTTAACAAATGAATTTTTTCAGAATAATTGTTGTTACCCATTCTACACTTCTGTCAATTTTTATGAAACTATGTATTGAATAAAAACGTAGGAGCAAAAAGAACCTTTAAAATTTTAAAGTCCGAGTTTCAGTCTTTAAATGATTGTGAATAAGGCCCCAGGCATTGGTTTCACCATTATCTCAGATTGTGAGGTCCGATATTTATTTTCTTAGAATGAAACCATGCAACCAAAAGTGTTGCCATTGTTAATGATGCAAGCGAGTCTAAATCTTGACATCACAGCTCTTTTGATGGGCTATGCATGGTATAATGCCAATACAAGTTCTAGAAAAGATCGAGATGTTTTGTTAAATGGAGACATAATCTGTTTGAAATGGTTTCATTATTGTTTACATTTTCTTTTTTGTTTTTTTTTTACATTTTGTCAGCCCATTCTGACTGTGTAAGTTATTATTATTTTATGTAAGGTACATATTCCAACAATGATAAGTTTGCTGGCTAAATATTTATTTAAAGGTCATCGTCTTGATTTTGTCAAAATATGCGAAAATCAATGATCGATGTCTTCAACACTGCATTGTCACTTTTCTTACACGTTTCCCCAAAATCCCAAGTTTATGAATCCCATACAGTTATTTTCTATCCTGACCTACACTCTATGTTAGTTCTAGCCTTGGAAATAACTGTATCGGACTCGTATTGTGCAGTTCTGGGAAACTTCCTGGAAAAGTTGTAACGCTGTGTTTAAGAGTATATTTGTATGAAGGCATTAACATGCCATGTTCTCAAAATTATTATTTTTAGTGTATTTTGATCAAAAGGCTATCTACCTTTAAGAGATCATCATCTATCGCAAATGTTCGTTTAGAAGTAACCTATAATCATCAGGGCTATCATTCTCCACCTTTGGTTCATATGGGGGAAATTCTCAAAATATGTATGTCTTTATATGTATGTCTTTACCTTCTTGATTTGTGGCGATTTAACTTTAGATTGATCTCGAAAAACCCAAATTTTCATTTTTGTGTTTAAATGTTCTCAAATTCATTCTGGTAGAATGTTGGAATTGATCATACAGCGTAACTTATCAGGTATACTAAAACATGTGAAAAAAGGTCTATAACTGTGACCAATTAAGTTGAGAATGAAATCAAGTTTTGAGCATGGAAGCTGATCTGAAGTTTAATAACCATGGACAATGATGCTACCGTTTATGCTTTTGTGTTTGTTTTATTAGCTCTACTTGCCAAAGGCCAGGGAGCTTATATGTCATGGCGAATTGTCCAATGTGTGCATGTGTCTGTCAATCCATGCGTCAGTCTTAACATTTTATTCAAACAAATTATCCTAAACTACTTGATAAATTGTGACCAAACTTTACATGAATATTCCTTACAGTCTATTGCATAATTAGGACACGGGAGCTAACAATATTTTTTAAAAATGATAACTTTAAAAATCTTCTTGTCCAGGCCCATAAGGCCCAGAGCTTTTGATCCATGTGTGTAATGTAGCCAGTAGAATATCTCTTGTTATTATGTTGTTGTGTGTTATGGTGTGGATATAGTATTGTGCAATAATTTGAAATTCCTGCAGTTGTATGTTTTTATTTATTCACATACACTTTAACACTTCTCTAATTTGTCACCCTTTGATTCTGTTGTTGATTCAGTTTGATAGAAATCTTTATAAGCATACATCATGTACAATCATGTTTGAATTTTGAGCTTTAAAAGACTGAGGAAATTGTAAGAATGATGTAAAACAATTTGAGTTAATTTATATTTCACTGTATTTATTTTAAAGAACATGACAATATAAGAAGCGACCAATTAGAAAAGCATTTAAGTGTATGAGAAATATGGGCAGTGTACATTTGTGACATTAAATGGTTTTGTTAAATATTTGAACTGTTTCTTGGTTGGTCAATATTTCTCGAAGAGAACTTGACAACTTGGATATTAGTAATATATATTTTTTTAGTTTTTAAAGATCATTCTCTAAGATGTCTGTTAAATATTTAGTTGTTTTTTTTTCAAATAAATCTTGTTTTTAGCTCGTGAAAATAGATTCTAATAGAAACATTTTGTTGACATTTTTTAGTTTTTTACTATTGTGAATTTATTGACCAATACTTTGTTGTTACTAGAAATAATTTGTTGGGTATGGTACATGCCACTACACCATGGCAAAGAATTAGTCATCCGAGACAGTTCTATCTATCAGGTCATTAATACCTATATGAGGGGTGTCTCAGAAGTTCTTGGATAAATATGCCAAAGTATATCCCAGTATGACGTCTCATAAAAGTGCTAGAATTGTGCATGTACATGAAAAAGTTCAGTAATTATTCTCTCTAAGCTGTCATTTGTTAAGCATATCAGAACAAAAAGTCTACAAACTTCTCAGACAACCCTCATATACTTGTGCTGTGTTGTGAAATGTGCCATAATCAATTACATGTAATTGTTAGATTATCCTATGTACAACCCTCCTATATTCTGGGTCTCCTTGAAATGTTTATCTCCTTGAAAAGGAAACCACAAGCCCATGGCTGGAGACAAAGAAAATAACAAATCCTTTCCCCATTCTCTCCCTTGATAAGAAAAAACCCATAATAATCCGGTGATTAATTAATAATAACCTAATTATTTACATTGTCTCCAGACATGTATGCAGTGCTGATTTGCGGGTTAAATGCACAACTGTTGTAACTAGTTCATTATTAAAAGCCAGATACAATAGTTTCGCACCATACCCTTGATATTTTGTCATTATAATTTACACTAAACTCGAGAACTCTTGATTGGTCACTTTGTATTGCCATATTTTCAACAAATTTTATGTACACCATAGAGATTAATGTTTAAACTATAGATTTATTTTGTTTTATGACATTGATAAGTGATTGTGTTGTAATATCTGAATTATAATAATCGCAAGAATTCTTCTGTGTAATTTTTACAAAATGGTTAAAAATAGAGTCCATAGAACAAAATTTGGAGTTCAGGACTCAAAAGTTGGAGATCCTGAAAACTGTGGAATTAGGAATAGTTTATGAGCAGAGGAACTATAGGATGACCTATTAGCAGAGGCTTTCGGTGTTTTATGTAACGTACATGTATATGTTTTCACCATATCTGATGCTTGTTATGCAACTCACACATATTTTCAATAAGGTTCCGGATTATATTTTAATAAAAATATGAAATGTACTGATCGTTTCTCTGTCTGCATCCAGAAATAACATATACCAAGGTATACATATCTTCAGCAATTACAGTGAGTAAAACCATGCTGAAATACCTTCTCGAAATTAAGATCATACCTTTCAAATAAGACCACCATTGATTCAAAGAGTCTTTAAGATATTTAATGATAGATCTGTTTTGTTGTTGCAAAGTAAACAATGCGGGTATCGCAAACAGACATGTTATACCATGGTTCGATCACACTTGAATACAATTTACAGATGTAAGTCTATGAAAAAATGTACTAATGTAAAGTAAATACCATTAAATACATGTTTAAAAAGCTGGAAAGAAAATCTCTTTTCCAATTACGAAAGTCGTCTCAAATAATTTGTAAAAATGTTTGAAACATCTTTCAATCCCATGAAAGTGATTATGTTTGGTATTTTTTATTAAGTTACCAGATATTGTTCATGTAGAAGTTTCAGATTTTGCATATTGCTACACAAATTGTGATTCGACTATTGGGATTATGCGGACTATACAATAAATTTCCCCAGGAAATAACTGTAGTACCAGTCGACTCTTTTATGGTTTAATATAAATGTTAAATAATGTTGTGCGTTCCTAATATCATACTCTCCAACAGCAGTGGTCTTTTATTACAATACTTCATAAAAAAGGTAACGGTAGTTGAATCAAAGCGCTGTGAGGAAACTGAAAATTTGGCGAAATAATTGTTTCCGGTGACGAAATACCAGGGCCCGTATAGCTCCTAAGATTTTAAGTAAGGAAATTCCTTATCTTTACAAAATCTCTTTAAAATAACACTCCAATATGTAATGAAACTTAATTAAATCTAAAAGAAAAATATTTAAAACTAAGGGAAATTTTCTCCTTAGGAGCGTTTTGAATATGGGCACAGACCGCGTAGGCTACTTAGTAACTCAGTTTAGTATCGGCGACTCGATGTTATTTCAAATTTGGGGCGAGGATCAAAGTTCGCGACACGGACTTCAGACATCTAGAGCCATGGAAAAAGTCGTGCCCGATAATTTCCTTGAGAATGAAGTGAGTGCAATGCATTACCATTGGATTAAAGAAGATAATATGCCTAATTGGAAATAAGTGCGACGTGTTTAATTGCTTTTCAAACTCGACAAAACTTAACGATCACGTGGTTAGAACAAACAGATCCTAGTAGATGTACAGATACACTTTACTGGTCATGTCATAGCATTATAATCTATTAACATAAAATTAAAAAAGGCTTGCAATTATTGCAAAAGAATTAAGGATTCTGCCAAGAATTCGAGGTCGCTGTTTTCTTATTAACACTGCCACGTCCTGTAATCACTTTCTGAATTGCTTGGCGGAATCTAGAGGAACTCATTCGCCTGACGCGATTGTCACGTGATGTCCGTAACTTCCGGAATTCACGAACAGCGTCACTGAATAAATCAACTATCATGTCAACCTGTGTCCAATCAGCAGCTGACACTTCATAGAACTTACACCCAATCTCGTCTGCTAATTCTATCGCGTCTGTTTCCAGAACTTGTCGGTCGTGCAAAAGATCGGATTTATTGCCAACCAGAAGACCACATATTGTATGTTTTCGCAAACTTTCCAACTGTTTTCTGAAGTTTACAATTTGGTCAAAACTTTGTCTGTCATTAATGGAATACACGTAAATGAAACAGTCTCCCCAGAATGCATAGTAATCCTTCCACACACAAGCGCTGTCCATCATCTGAAAATAAAACGGAAGCGTCAGAATCGACAGTGAACATTAAAATGATTTTGTATGTGCGCAAAAGTGTAAACAAGCATTAATTACATGAAAACATCCCGACTCAGGGTATGAATTATTTCACAAACCTGATCTGTTTATAACATAAGTTTATAGGTATGTTGACGTTATATCAATAGGTTGTTTGTTCTGTCTGAACCTTGGATTGAAGGATATACCACTGGTGTTGCTTGAACAAACCTTTTAGATAACTTTAATTGGAAGTACGTTATAAAATCATCACTCAGAACAGTTGAGCGAATAATTATGTTCTGTAAATTTATAGTTAACGATCAAATGTTGATAGTAAGCCAAGACTGGTGTTAAACCAACTTTGCTTAAAATAATATACATTCGTTAGATCTTATCCTTCTGTTTGTTCTTACCGCAGACTACTTGATTTTCATCCTATAAAATACGAATTGTTGAAATATTAATAGCATACTTTTCATTTCAGTTTTACCTAGAGGGTGACTATCAGAGTAGAGAATTTTCATCTCCATTTCTTATTCTTACTTTAATCCTCTCTATACATTTTCATTATTATTCATGTATACAAGTACATTTGCCGGAAATAGACCTGATAAGGTTTTAAGCTTATATTTACCGATTAAAGGTGTTTTGTTAGCTATTTATATATATTATACGAGTATATTTATATATTTTTTTACACATGGCCTAATATACAGTACAACCTCCACAGTGCAGATATCTTGAGAGCAACAACTTCTCTACAACAACATTATCAATTTCCCGTAGAAAAATATTCAAAACTTTACCTCTCTAGACCAACAACAATGCAGCAACAGCAATTCATTGTATCTTTCAAAGGGCGTTGCTCTGGAGAGGTTGCTGTTTGTTGATTGGATTTATTACCATTTTCGGTAATTTCTAAAGGTTTAATATGGCGGTCAGTTGATATAACCAGTTTCAACCAGTGCTAACTTGCCCTTCCGTAAATTATACTGACAATTTCCCATCAGAGATGGATGACACTGACCGTAGTCTAATGTCACGTGACCTGTCCAGTCCAAGAATCGAACCCGGACCTCATGGGTGACAGTCCAGCGCTCTACCAGCTGAGCTAACTGGGCGGGTCTTGTAGAGGTTGCACAATACACCGTTACCACTGGAGGATGGAGACCTGGCCCTGATCTCCCGAAGCATCTCAATCTGAGCTAAATCTCAGCTCAATTACTTCAAATCGATATTACAAAACAAAAACAGATGAGATGGTTTTTTCTCAGAGAATTTTCAAGAGATCCAATGAGATTGCCTCAAACGTAGACTCTGATTTGATCAAAATCTCATATTGATCTGAGATTTCTATTTGAGATGTTTTGAGAGATCGGACCCCGTGTCTCTGATTACACTTACTTGTCCAGCTGTGTCTAGAATTTCCAGTCTTGTCTCTTCATTGTCCACAACAGTCTGCAGTTTGTGAATACTTTCTGCAAACCAACAACATCAAAATTAAAATGTTATAAAGCATCATAGCGAACATTCTCGAACGCACAGGATCAAACCTCTCAAGCTAGGTTACCAATGGAATATATATTAGATCTCAGATGGTATAATTGTAATAAGGTATTGTTACGCGTTAGAATGGCTGACTCTCGGTGATTTATGGTGTTCCTAAAGACAAAAATATAGAACATCTACACCTTTCTTTAAATTACATGTTGTACATTAATAAATATAAATTAATAAACATTAATGATTATCTTTTTGAGCTAGTTTAATCTTTAAAATGTTACTTCGTGGTGCGATGTACCATTTCACATGCTTTAATTAGAACAACATAATAAACATATAACTAAATAACTTGTTTATCGATAAAAACATTAGAAGTCTAACAGAAAACCTGACCAGTTTTCATTCACTATTTTCAAACATGCAAGTTTACAAAACATTTACAAAAAGTACGTAAATATGATACAGCGGTTACTTCCCTTGGCAATTTTTTAAACTTACGAAAATGTTGTTTTGCTCAAAGAGCTCAAAACCTAGATGCACGCGGACGCTTAACAAAAATATAAAACTTCATGGCCTAAATAAACTCGAAAAGATTTTCATCTAAACAGAACAACTGAATGAAAGCAAGTTTACATAAGTACTCGATAGTGTTTAAAACAATAACGTGATATCATATTTGATATTTATTTGTTTTGGGTGATTTCTGCACTGATTTGTACCATTTTCTGTACAGTGCTCATATGCTTATAATAGTAGCAATAAAAGTGTATCATGCTATTTTTATTGTTCAATAAAACGCAATGTTGAGCATGTTCCAAATGGGTTTATGTTATTTAGGTATGAACCCATTTTATACATAATTCGAGGGATTAGCGCCAGAATCTACCATCTAATTAATAAATGTATTTGGAGATCGCTTGTGCTGGCACCAACACCTCATTGTGTCTGATGCTGCACTAGTAAATATACACTAATTACGTGTTAAATTGAAATTAAAATACTGATTACAAACATAATCGATTTCATCCTTTATTATCATGATTTGATTTCGATACTCGTTTTTAATTAATTACACGATACCACCTGTATCATTTCTTATACTTAAAATGTGTTCATTCGTTATGCACCATCTCCAATGTATGCCTTCGATAACTCTAGCTTACTTTTCTCAATTAACCATTAAAATACAATGGAATTATCGACGGAAAATGAATAAAAAGGTATAAACTAACTTCTTACGAGTACATATAGAGCTAGTTCAATTTGCATCTGTGTTTGAAGTGCAATTATTGTGTTGCTTTTCAAATCGACGAACCTTTCATTCCGTTTCCTATAGTTTGCAGAGCCCTATCGAACTAAAACGCGGCATGTAGTCGGATATTCTCCTTTTCATTTTACCGTATAATTTGTAAATAATTTGTACAGCAATGATTATTCCGGTATGTGGTGTGTTTCTGGGGTAATGTCTAGTTGAATTTTAGATGATGTCTATCACACGTGTAAACATTGATTGATGTAAGACAAATCACTTCAATTTAACCATGTGCCCTCTCCGCACTCCCACATACGTTCAGTACATTGTTCCGGTAAAAAGCCTACTTTTCAATTACATCAAGCGATTGGGTTCATATAAGAAACAAGAAATAACTAGACTGGCTACTAATGATTATAAAAAATTCACATGGGACACAACCGAAATATATCGTGTTTAACACTCAAGAAATCGCTGGTTATTTGGTAATTGTTCGATCCATCCGTCCGTACGTTCGCCCATCCTTTCGTTTTTCTTCATTTTTCGAAGGAAGCATTCACCAGACCTAATGGTTGAGTGTGGTTTTGTAAATTAAGAAGTTCGGGATGGTGCTCGCCTTTGATATTCGGAAAATGTCTGAATTACACATTTTTTGAAGAAAAACTATATATTATATTATATAAAAATTGAATTTGTTTTGTTGTTGTTTTATATTCATGTATCTCGTAGGATGTATCAACCGTCTCTTTTACTATAACACGAGCATCTCATTGTATATATGTCTGTTTTTATTAATTAAAACCATTCTTGTTGTTTTAATCCTGATATATTCTTCAATGTTGTTGTTAAATGTTGATGTTGCTTGATAGAAGGCTGTGTTGCAAATAAGATGTAAATTGGATGTTGACGTTCTGTATACATGTATGTCTTCACATGTTGCCTTCTTGAAAGAATGTTATTATTATTAATGTAAGTAGAAGTAGTTCAAATTCAAAACTTAAACATCGCTACAAAGTCGCGGGTCAGTCAATATGTTACCCGCGTGGAGAGATACGTGGACATTCCGAGTTCACTATGCTTGTTTGACACAGGTAATGCATGGGATTTTGTTTAAAGCGTCTTATCTCATCTTTGATGTCAATATGACGAAATTCTATAAGAATATCTGCAAATGTTTTTAGTTTCTTAAATTTAGATATGTGCATTGTCTCAGTTGAATACAGTTTGACTTTACGCAACCATAAAAATCCCTTGTCGAATTATTTAGCATTTCTGATCAAATTTTACCCAGTTATCCACGGCAAAAGTGTTTCCAACTGTAATAAAACTGTCTTCACGCGTTAATTTAACATAGTCTGTCCTCAAAATTTCTGGAATGCATTTTGTTCGCAATTTATTTAAGATAGAGATGTAAAAAGGATTTTCGCAAGTAATAGTATCCTCAATTTGCAGTTAAGGCGCTTTAAAATATCACACACCGTTATAAGACATTCTCAAGGAAAAAACCCAGATCGATCCTTTATCTTTCGTACAGAGGTTCAAAGACATGTTATCATAAATTCAATCAAATTGGTAATTTAGTGGAAATGTACAGATGAGATACCATGTAGCAAACATTCTATTAAATGGTCATTTCCTTTACATCAGGAAAGATAAATGAAGTCCACTGAACTGAACAACGTAAAACAGACAAATCCCTGTGGTTATCTAGGACAAATCCCTGTGGTTATCTAGTGCATTTTCCAGGGATGTTCTCATCGCATATAGCGAATTTTACTAATTAGCTGGTGATGAATATTAGTGCAGTCAGGTGTCAGAGAATAAAATAACGAGTCTGATCCGCTACAATCCCCAAAAAATCATTCATTCAAATTCAAAGACAATATATCAAGTTTTCTTGGCATCAAATCCACGCAAACGCCTCACTTAATTAGTTAATAAAACATTCGCATAATACTAGTAAAGTTCTTGCCATCATTCTTGCTGTAAATACACTTATATCATGACTTAAGTCCACTACCTAATGAATAGGTATCACAATAACTGACATTACGCGATATAAGAACTGGGAAACTTTCATTTAAAGAATGTACATTGAATATTATTCTATGGTGGCATATTACTGCCACCAGTTAGCATGATAGCGTTCGCGAATGGTTTCGTGTTTGCCACTTAATTATTGCGAAAATTATCTAGCTATCTAATTAATACTCGTGATACATTTTCGGTAAGATAAATATCATAAAACTAGAAACAGGCTTGAAAGTGCCCGAACTGCCACCTCTTACCTTTTTATGATGTATTACACTAGATTTAAGTGGTAACACGAATCTTATCTAGTTGACCACTTATTATGTTACTTAATAACTCAAATTCGCGAATTTCACTTACTTATAAATGCATCTGAAATTCGAGTTGACCACTTATTATGTTACGTAATAACTATAATTCGCGAACCATAACTAGATAAGCAGTAACACGAATCTTAAGTGAAATTCGCGAATTATTGTCCGTTTATATTTACTTCAGAACAGTTGTAAACAAATTTTGAGGTGGTCGGCCAATGAAAACATGTTTTGCAAACGACTGACCAAAATACATGACCAATTCTTAACTAAATTTGAATAGAAAATATGTTAGAATATATTCGAATAAACAATAACACAGACCGATTAGCTTGTTGATTGTGTTTATTTACTTACCAAGAGTTGGACAATATTCACCAATGAATCTCCGGGTGATGTAACGTACTGTCAGTGCTGCAATTATAAAAAACAGATACATTGAAAACATTCTTGAGTGGCCCTCACTTGAGCAACAACCTCTCTACAACAACATAACATATTTTTCCTATGTAAACATTTATTACCAATAAAGCTTCTGAAATGCAACTACCTCTCAACAACAACCGAACATTTAATTTGCAACAGGGTTGTGTAATGGAGAGGTTGCTACTTATTGTAAAAGTCTTCAAAGCATGGTAACCTATGAGACGATCTATTCACATCACATGGGAGAATCGATGATAACCTATGAGACGATCTATTCACACTACATGGGAGAATCGATGGTAACCTATGAGACGATCTATTCACACTACATGGGAGAATCTATGGTAACCTATGAGACGATCTATTCACACTACATGGGAGAATCTATGGTAACCTATGAGACGATCTATTCACACTACATGGGAGAATCTATGGTAACCTATGAGACGATCTATTCACACTACATGGGAGAATCTATGGTAACCTATGAGACGATCTATTCACACTACATGGGAGAATCTATGGTAACCTATGAGACGATCTATTCACATCACATGGGAGAATCGATGGTAACCTATGAGACGATCTATTCACACTACATGGGAGAATCTATGGTAACCTATGAGACGATCTATTCACACTAAATGGGAGAATCGATGGTAACCTATGAGACGATCTATTCACATCACATGGGAGAATCGATGGTAACCTATGAGACGATCTATTCACACTACATGGGAGAATCGATGGTAACCAATGAGACGATCTATTCACATCACATGGGAGAATCAATGGTATTCTATGAGACGATCTATTCACACTACATTGTAGAATCGATGGTATTCTATGAGACGATCTATTCACACTACATTGTAGAATCGATGGTATTCTATGAGACGATCTATTCACACTACACGGTAGAATCGATTGTATTCTATGAGACGATCTATTCACACTACATTGTAGAATCGATGGTATTCTATGAGCCGATCTATTCACACTACATTGTAGAATCGATGGTATTCTATGAGACGATGTATTCACACTACACGGTAGAATCGGTGGTAACCTATAAGACGATCTATTCACACTACATTGTAGAATCGGTGGTAACCTTTGAGACGATCTATTCACACTACATGGTAGGATCGATGGTAACCTATGAGACGATCTATTCACATCACATGGGAGAATCTATGGTAACCTATGAGACGATCTATTCACACTACATGGGAGAATCTATGGTAACCTATGAGACGATCTATTCACACTACATGGGAGAATCTATGGTAACGTATGAGACGATCTATTCACACTATATGGGAGAATTGATGGTAACCAATGAGACGATCTATTCACACTACATTGTAGAATCAATGGTATTCTATGAGACGATCTATTCACACTACATTGTAGAATCAATGGTATTCTATGAGACGATCTATTCACACTACATTGTAGAATCAATGGTATTCTATGAGACGATCTATTCACACTACATTGTAGAATCGATGGTATTCTATGAGACGATCTATTCACACTACATTGTAGAATCGGTGGTAACCTTTGAGACGATCTATTCACACTACATGGTAGGATCGATGGTATTCTATGAGACGATCTATTCACACTACATTGTAGAATCGATGGTATTCTATGAGACGATCTATTCACACTACATTGTAGAATCGGTGGTAACCTTTGAGACGATCTATTCACACTACACGGTAGAATCAATGGTATTCTATGAGACGATCTATTCACACTACATTGTAGAATCGGTGGTAACCTTTGAGACGATCTATTCACACTACATGGTAGGATCGATGGTAACCTATGAGACGATCTATTCACACTACATGGTAGGATCGATGGTAACCTATGAGACGATCTATTCACACTACACGGTAGAATCGGTGGTAACCTATGAGGCGATCTATTCACACCACGCGGTAGAATCGGTGGTAACCTTTGAGACGATCTATTCACACTACATTGTAGAATCGGTGGTAACCTATGAGACGATATATTCACACTACACGGTAGAATCGGTGGTAACCTATGAGACGATCTATTCACACTACATTGTAGAATAGGTGGTAACCTATGAGGCGATCTATTCACACTACATTATAGAATCGGTGGTAACCTATGAGGCGATCTATTCACACTACATTGTAGAATCGGTGGTAACCTATGAGACGATCTATTCACACTACACGGTAGTATCGGTGGTAACCTATGAGACGATCTATTCACACTACACGGTAGTATCGGTGGTAACCTATGGGACGATCTATTCACACTACACGGTAGTATCGGTGGTAACCTATGGGACGATCTATTCACACTACACGGTAGAATCGGTGGTAACCTATGGGACGATCTATTCACACTACACGGTAGAATCGGTGGTAACCTATGGGACGATCTATTCACACTACACGGTAGTATCGGTGGTAACCTATGAGACGATCTATTCACACCACACGGTAGAATCGGTGGTAACCTATGAGACGATCTATTCACACTACACGGTAGTATCGGTGGTAATTGCAAATAACCGTAATTGTATCTAAATATAATTCATGTTTCAGTTCAAATTTGAACAAACAATATGTCTCCAATTTTGCACTATTGTTAATATATTCATGCCATTTTTGTCTATATTGATCTATCATTCGGTTTACAAACATTGTAATAAATGCAGTTTTGTCAACAACATTCTGGTCATTCCATATATATCCTAAACCATTTGTATTTAATAATACCCTGATGGCTGTAGCCCAGTTTTGTTGACCATTTTGGTCGTATATCAACAACATGTTATAACATTGTTTAACAAGTCTGTGGTTAGGCATTCTCAATATCTTAATCCAATATGAGATAGTCCGTTTGGCTGCAGCTATATACAAAGGAAAACGGCCACAGTCACCTAACGCTGCTGCGTTTGTTGTCGATTGCTTGACACACATATACCGTTTACATGCATAATTATGAACAGTTTCTATGGTTTTATGTTCTTGTGTGCCCCAGAGTTCAGCACCATATAATAACACTGGAACAATCTTAGTATCAAAGATGTTAAAATAAATTCGATTTGATAACTGACCATACTTGTAAAGTTTTGACAATAGTGATATAAGAATTCGTTTTCCTTTAACAGATTGTTCCTCTGCCATTATGGTTGTAGACATTTGTCTGGACATCGTTACACCAACATAGGCAAACTGAGTCACTATCTCGATTTCTCTACTGTCATATTTCCATTTTTCATGTCGGGAAAGTCTGCCACCTTTTTTGAACACAACAATTTTGCTTTTGTCCACATTCACTTCTAAACCAGTTTCAGTACAGAAACATTTCAGCACATTTAGTAATTGTTGTAATCCCACCACCGTGTCATTTGTTAATGCTAAGTCATCGGCAAATAGTAATGACAAAATTTCCGTATTCTCTGGGAATAACTGCACACCTCTGATATTACTGTTATTGATTCTACTTATCAATTCATTTATGAATATAATGAAAAGTGTAGGAGATATTAAACAACCTTGTTTTAGACCCAATCTACATTGAAAGAAGTCGGTAAAACCATCATTTGTGCGAACACATGACTTAACAGTATTGTATATTGACTTAATTGCTTTATTCAACTTTCCATGTAACCCATTCGTCTTTAGAACCTTCCATAATTTATCTCTGTTGACCATGTCGAATGCCTTTTTGAAATCTACAAAAGCTACATAAAGTTTCCCGCCATTTTTAGAGAGTTGCTTGTTAGCGATTGCCTGTAAAATAAAAGCATTGTCAATTGTAGAATATCCTTCTCTAAACCCCGCTTGTTCTTCACTGACTAATCCAAAGATGTTTACATAGAAATTCTTGACAATATACCTGTATATATCTTGCCTATAATGTTTAATAGAGATATCCCTCTGTAATTATTAGGATTGTTAACATCACCCTTCTTGTGAATTGGCGGTAATGTATGAGACGTTCTACCTACACCATACGATAGAATCTGCGGTAATGTATGAGACGTTCTACATACACCATACGATATAATCTGCGGTAATGTATGAGACGTTCTACCTACACCATACGATAGAATCTGCGGTAATGTATGAGAAGTTCTACCTACACCATACGATATAATCGGCGGTAATGTATGAGACGTTCTACCTACACCATACGATAGAATCTGTGGTAATGTATGAGACGTTCTACATACACCATACGATATAATCTGCGGTAATGTATGAGAAGTTCTACCTACACCATACGATAGAATCTGCGGTAATATATGAGACGTTCTACCTACACCATACGATAGAATCTGCGGTAATATATGAGACGTTCTACCTACACCATACGATATAATCGGCGGTAATGTATGAGACGTTCTACCTACACCATACGATAGAATCGGCGGTAATGTATGAGACGTTCTACCTACACCATACGATAGAATCTGCGGTAATGTATGAGACGTTCTACCTACACCATACGATAGAATCGGCGGTAATATATGAGACGTTCTACCTACACCATACGATAGAATCGGCGGTAATATATGAGACTTTCTACCTACACCATACGTTAGAATCAGCGCTAACATATTACTAGACGTCCACTAGCTCTGCAGATATAATATGTTAAACTCCCAATTCGAGGTAGAATCGTTGGAAACCTAAAATATGTTATATTCCCATTACGAGGTAGAATGGGTCTCCACGTGTGCTACCCATTGCTGTGGTGATGCTATTCATCGAAGATACTTGCAATGAAGAACTATGCAATATTCTATCTGTTAAAACAATCAGTTCGATAATATGCATTCTACCATTTTAGCAGCATGGCGTGGTAACAAGATAATTCTCAACAGAAACGACGTAATTCTGCAACAAATGAAGGCTTTTATGATTATTCCTAAGCAAGTAAGTGCTGCAGTCTTTTATAATCTGCAATCTCATATTTTTAGAACAAAGGACTATTAAATGTAGGTATTACATAGTATTCATATTTATGACATACATTAAGATTACATTTATTGACATTACGTGGAAATCAAAGGAATTAAAATAAGCGTTTGTAATAATCTTGAAATAGCAACTGGATACGAATACATGTCGGTTAACATTTTGAAGAAATTAGACTACACAAGACGCAATAAAGTCTGAACTCACAGTGAATCTCTCGTGTTTAAGTTATCACGTGACTACTTATGTTCCATGTTATACATGCATATGAATACACAATTTACGTACATTTAGAGGAGCGAATGTCAATGTCATATAAGACTGCATCAAATTAATACAACGTGTATGTAGTTCTTCGGAATGACCTCATCAAATATTTCAAAACTTGAGCAAAAATAAAATTCATTCATTCGCATGCGGAATAAAATATCTTGCATGCGAGCGGACTACTTTTTATGAATGAAATCGTAGGAACAACGTTCCATCGGCGCATTAATTTTATTTTCGTTTCGGAATGAAAGTCATTAACCATTAAGTTATAAAGAATGAAATATTTGTTGAAACATTGTCTAGGTAGGCTTTTCTGACGAATTGTTCAGCTTTTGATGCAATAAAAGAGGCTCGTGCTGAACTACTTGTTGGGTAGTAAATTACACTTTTTGGAAATTGGGTCAAATGTATAGCATCTGAAATGTAGCATAGATACCAAGGCCTTGGACTATAGTCTCATGTCAAAGATGATACTGTTAATGCGACTCAGATTGAACCAGACAAAAACATACACAAAAAACACCACCATCTCACAGCTTGTGGCAGAAATTTCAATTGTATTGCTTATCGTTTTCCATGAGGATGTGCGTCTCCATATACAATGGTTAGTTTTGATGAGTTGCATTTGTTAAATATGATGAAAAAAAACCTATACATGTATATAGTCGTTCATAGAATTGTACAGTGGCTACAGATGTTAAAGAGACGCGTGTAGGAATCATGTTGTCTGTAGATCTCGATTTTATTCAAACTGATACTGTAAGTGTACACTTTGTGATCAGAATTGCATTTCAATTTTATGAAATACATTTTTATTATTGACGGGATGCCACATGATATTGGTCGTATAACATTTCTGATCAGTCATTCAGATAAGTTTGAAATGTTGAACGTATTTTGATAGACATGCTTAATAGCTCTTTGGTATAGACTAGATAAAGTTGGTTAAACGCTTTATCATAATACAATGAACCTAACAGACATTGTTTGGCTATTTTGTAACTGTTTTCAGTGTATAAGGACATAACTAATCTCAATTGTAGCATGCGTATTGAGAACAAATCCTGATATTTCAGTTTTACTTTATTAAGAATGGTATGCATTACAGGAATAATTGTTATTTTTTTGTGTACATTCCAGGATTGAACCCGAAAATTCGACATAGAAGTTCAGCGTCCAACCCATTTCACCACAAAGGTTGTAAGATATTTATCTTTATAGAGTGCGATTATGTATGATTTAGTGGATGGCTGAAACTACTCGAGTTACCTGTTTCACAATATGGCCTACCCAAACCTAAAATATTAAAAAAAACTTAGAATATATTGATAGAGAATACGACTTTAATATCACTGCTGTCCAACCAAACACAAGTTGAAGTCTATTGCTTGATATGTGTGTGGTATTCAAATTTTGACGATCTCAGACAAACCTGAATTGTGATCTTTCGAAAAACACTGGCCTAGTATATAATATAATTTACAATGACATACATTTTATTCGTTCCCGGAAGAGTTATATTTGATTAATCAGTGTCAGTTTTTCCCCATCAATCAACAGTTATCTCAGCGTTTTCTTACTTTCTCGTTTCAGAAAGACCTTACCCACTAAACAGAAGTTTAATTGTAATCATGGCTTGATTGGGGAGTATACCTGATTTACGCATGTTCTATATACATCTTTATAAACAAATCGTTCATTCACAGATGGTTTCCGTCTTTTTCTACATTTTCCTCACCACTGTGTCTACTATCTAGTTCAATACTTATCACTGAATGGTCGGAAAGCGATTCGTGGTATTATTGAAAGGTAGATTTGAGTAAATTACGTCAGCAAATTTACAGAAAATTAGCAATTTATTCCGCGATTGGAATGTGACAGTCATGTTGTGTAGCATTTCTAAGCAATCATAGAGTCACTTAACTTAAAGTAATAAATATAACAAATATACAGTATCAACTGTCTGAGCGACCGCTTGCATTAAACGGCTCCTTGTCATATACAACTGAATTTTATCCCGTCAGACGTAATTTCTTATATAAAAATGCTGAATTGAACGACTCCCTGTCTTATGTGATAAGCAATCCTACTTTTCCTACTTCTTGCATGACGTTTTAAGTCTCCTTATAAGGACACTCAAATAGAGTTCTGATTCTTGTCCTTATAAAAAAGAGTGAAGTCCATTTGAGCGCTGCTATGGGATTTACAATCTCTTCTGTCATTTCAAGAATACGCAGCATGGGATGACACTATTTGCAAGCAGGAAAACAATATCTACTTCATATGGTCACTTCGTTCTCATATCGTCATGTATGGGGCAAATATTGCTTAATGTCAGTACATGGTGACGTCACTTGTGACGTTTTCTGGAAACTACGTCACTGAAAGAAGTGGTTGGAAATCGTACAGCGGCGCTCATTTTATAAAACCGATAGTATATACATGTATCCGTAGAGTGCTGTTACTGATACGTTCAGTGGAGCCGAACGTGTTGTGTTTTTTCTTACGTGTTTTCAAGTAAGATGTTTTCACATTCAACAGTTTATGCGTATAATTCAGTGACAGCGAAGTTTCTCCGAAGACAGTACGGAGTTAAAGGTCATATTTATTGCAAATTCTGTAAAATTCAGTGAAATAAACAATATTTTCGTTGGCAAGAATGTCCTTCCAAACCAATTATGTGAAAAAAGGCTTTTCATACATAAATTACTCAAACATGTTATGCTACTTTAATGCACCGGAATCGGCTGCATCGTGCTAAGTACACCGGATACTAACACGTGACGTCTGTTTCTAAGTGGCCAATTTAGAACAACATCAATAGCCATTGGTCAGTCATTTCAATCATTGGGTCGGATATTTTATGTTAAAGCGTTTTATCTGTCACATGTCTTTTTCCCTTCACATTATTGCACCAATACCCCATGTATTCTATGGTTGACAGGGGCTGCGGACGCTTTGACGTCCGACTCAATATCAATGATTGAACATTTGTTTTGAATATAATTTGTTTCAGCAAAATAAACGCGGGCCTCTAGTGGGTATACATATTCGCATCCGAAAATAAACTGCCGAGTCTAGAAGGTGAGAGTATGAATATCGCCTGCCAAATATACACCAGTTTTAATATATCAAAATTTGTAGACGTATAAATATAGAAAAATAATAATTACCAATAAATGCCATGATTTAGTAGTTTTAATAATTTTCATGGAATTGCGTTGAATCTCGCGAGGAAAATTGGCTTGTAATTGCATGCAGAAACGATGGTAAAATGTAAAATATTAACTAGCCTTCATGCGATATAAAATAATGAATATGTAATTAAATTATGAAGCTAACTCGTTTTCTGTATATGTTTAAAGGAGAATATTGCATAGATAGAATAAAACTTGATATAAAGACCACCTCAATAATAAGATCACCTCCAAATTAAGAACACAATTTTCAAGTCCATTTTCACTGATTTGCTCTTTATTCAACCTCAATATTAAGACCACCTCAATAAGAAGACCAAGGGTCCCAAAGGTGGTATTATCATTGAGGTTTTACTGTATATGTAATATCTTATCCCCTACAGTTCCCGATTGAAAAAAGAACTTATTCGCAAATGAAATAATTTCAGTTTTAGTATCATTTTATATTCATCGTCATGACTTCACAGTCGACTTATTGCCATTGTTCTTAAGTCAGATGTTTAATTTCCTGTACAGTTAAACCTCGATAATAAGACCACCATTGGGTCTGAAGAAAGACGGTCTTAGTTGTGAGGAGGTGAAGATAAAACTCAACACGGTCTGAGTCACTGGTCCATGAAAATACGGTTTTAATGAGGTGATCTATATTTGAGGTGGTCATAAATAAGGTTTTACTGTAAAATAGAAAATACGTGACAGTCTCGCCGTTTCTAGTGGTGCTTGTATGTTTAAATCTGTTTGTCTGATAGCTCTTTTAATTGCCTTTGTGTAGCCGAAGATATATAAGCTCTTGAACACCTGTGTTTGAGATAGATTTCAACTGATTTTTTGTGTAAATTGGGATAAGGCTTTCAGAATTACATTGTTCAATTGTTCAGGTCTTGAACATTGACCAGGGTTGACTGAAAATCTAGTGTTGAACACGAAACAAAATTATATGCTTCTTCGTATATTGTTGAAGATATTTATATATATTTGTCTAAAGAGAGACTACATTATATCTGAATATAGACTGCTTTATAGCTGAAGATAGACTGCTTCATAGCTGAAGATAGACTGCTTTATAGCTGAAGATAGACTACATTATATCTGAATATAGACTGCTTTATAGCTGAAGATAGACTACTTCATAGCTGAAGAAAGACTGCTTCATAACTGAAGAAAGACTGCTTTATAGCTGAAGATAGACTGCTTTATAGCTGAAGGTAAACTGCTTCATAGCTGAAGAAAGACTGCTTCATAGCTGAAGATAGACAGCTTTATAGCTGAAGAAAGACTGCCTCATAGCTGAAGATAGACTGCTTTATAGCTGAAGAAAGACTGGTTCATAGCTGAAGATAGATTGCTTTATAGCTGAAGAAAGACTGCTTCAAAGCTGAAGAAAGGCTGCTACATAACTGAAGATAGACTGCTTTATAGCTGAAAAAAGACTGCTTTATAGCTGAAGATAGACTGCTTTATAGCTGAACATAGACTGCTTCATAGCTGAAGAAAGACTGCTTCATAACTGAAGAAAGACTGCTTTATAGCTGAAGATAGACTGCTTTATAGCTGAAGGTAAACTGCTTCATAGCTGAAGAAAGACTGCTTTATAGCTGAAGATAGACTGCTTCATAGCTGAAGAAAGACTGCTTTATAGCTGAAGATAGACTGCTTCATAGCTGAAGATAGACTGCTTCATAGCTGAAGAAAGACTGCTTTATAGCTGAAGAAAGACTGCTTTATAGCTGAAGATAGACTGCTTCATAGCTGAAGAAAGACTGCTTTATAGCTGAAGATAGACTGCTTCATAGCTGAAGAAAGACTGCTTTATAGCTGAAGATAGACTGCTTCATAGCTGAATAAAGACTGCTTTATAGCTGAAGAAAGACTGCTTTATAGCTGAAGATAGACTGGTTCATAGCTGAAGATAGACTGCTTTATAGCTGAAGATAGACTGCTTTATAGCTGAAGAAAGACTGCTTTATAGCTGAAGAAAGACTGCTTCATAGCTGAAGAAAGACTGCTTCATAGCTGAAGATAGACTGCTTTATAGCTGAAGAAAGACTACTTCAAAGCTGAAGATAGACTGCTTTATAGCTGACGAAAGACTGGTTCATAGCTGAAGATAGACTGCTTTATAGCTGAAGAAAGACTGCTTCAAAGCTGAAGAAAAACTGCTTCATAGCTGAAGATAGACTGCTTCATAGCTGAAGAAAGACTGCTTCATAGTTGAAGATAGACTGCTTTATAGCTGAAGATAGACTGCTTTATAGCTGAAGAAAGACTGCTTCATAGCTGAAGAAAGACTGCTTCATAGCTGAAGATAGACTGCTTTATAGCTGAAGAAAGACTGCTTAATAGCTGAAGAAAGACTGCTTCATAGCTGAAGATAGACTGCTTCATAGCTGAAGAAAGACTGCCTATAGCTGAAGAAAGACTGCTTCATAGCTGAAGATAGACTGCTTTATAGCTGAAGATAAACTGCTTAATAGCTGAAGAAAGACTGCTTTATAGCTGAAGAAAGACTGCTTCATAGCTGAAGAAAGACTGCTTCATAGCTGAAGATAGACTGCTTTATAGCTGAAGAAAGACTGCTTAATAGCTGAAGAAAGACTGCTTCATAGCTGAAGAAAGACTGCTTCATAGCTGAAGATAGACTGCTTCATAGCTGAAGAAAGACTGCTTCATAGCTGAAGATAGACTTCTCTCAAAAGTACAGTTATAGACAATTACTTGTTTGTTTTATCTGGTTTAACGCCATTTCTTATTGCTCATTTATATACGGTGGTCAGTTAACATAAACCAGTTTTGCTGGAATTGTTTATCAACCAGTGCTGACTTGCTCTTCTACAAACAGTTGATAACTCCCCCACATGAATTAGAGGTGGAAGACAAATGATCGTAGCCCCCTGCCCCGCCCAGCCCGAACCCGGACATTCTGGGTGACAGCCTAGCGATCTAACCACTGAGCTAACGGGGAGGAATTATATTGTGTTTCAAATAATCATGAGACGGAATAACAAAGTCCATGTTTCCTGGAATAAATCGTATTATATTTATAACAGACTAAGACTTTTAATTCAAGTTATTCCTGTGTGTATATGGTGTCAACTTTCAAGAAAAATGTTTACGTTTATTCAATCAATCGACATTTTAAGTGATGCTTGACAGACAATCAGATTGATAATTTACTTAATGTAAAATATATGTTTTGTATGACATTAGCGCACCATAGTGTATACAGATTAGAGGCAGATAGATGGGAAGAGGTTCCAGCGGGGACGTCTCCCCTGAATATTGGCAAGCATGGCTTTTGCCATGACATTGAACAATACTAGCATAACAAATTCAATTGCTTACTCCGGCATACAATGATTCAGTCTTATACATGTCGATGGGTTATGGCCGCTGATTTCAAATCACTTGGCCCTCACCGCTGCGGGTTCGAATTCGTAAGTGAGGAAGCCATCCAGCTTTCGGGAAGGTCGGTGCTTCTACCCACGTGTCCGCCCGGGTCCTTCCATGTTAATCGCTGGAATAGTCATTACACGACCCTGGCTGTTTATGCGACTTTTAGCCCATTAACATGTTTCCTTATTAATTACAAGTGAACGAAGTAAAATACCACCCCAACAAATATCCTGGAACCGCGACTGTAATAAATACGTATAATATGATATGAGATATTTAGAAAATAAACTCGGCAGTTAGGATAACTATAGTTGAAACAACAAATGATTACAGCAACGAATATAGTGAATGAAATATTTTGTCGAAACGTTGATGTTCGTTTGTGCTTACAATTCTCATTCGTACCAAGATTTTATGTGGCTTTTAGGAATCATAAACAATGTCGGTGCATTAATATGACGATAATATACAATAACATGGCCAATATAACAAATATAACAGGTTCACTGAACATTGTCAGGTACAAGGTCTGTTTTATTTCAAGTTGTTAGACATACATAATTTACTAGTATGATTGAACCATTATAATCCATCGATTACTGGGGTGGTATAAGAATAGAATCTGTATAAACGTGAACTTGTTTGAGAGAAGAACGAGGCCTTCTGACTGATTTTCACGTCTTTCAGTTTGGTATAGAAACGTAAGTCTTGACAAAGACGGACGGACAGACAACAATACGCTTATAACCTTTTTTTAAGCCAAAACATTGTACGAGGACAGTTGTTGAATGGTGTGTATTAGACAGCTGATCAGCACATATAACAGTCATTGTCGTAATACAAATAGAAGTCCACATCATATCACTCAATCATTTATCAAGAGAAATAAAAGAAAAACAAAAATTATGAGTAACGTGTCTCTGTTGTGAAGACATTCAAGTAACAGAGTTAATAATAATAAAAACCGACCATTGAAGTTTGGAAGGTGCGAGTCAATGATATCTTAGGGATACACTCAGAAAGTAGGAACATTCAAATTCAGCTCAGTCGGTAGAGTATGATTGTCAAACTTAAAGTCGTAGGTTCGAACCCAATATATAGCTGAAATACTGCTGACACACGGCGTATAACTCAAACGGGACCAACACAGAATCAAAAAGTACATAAAATCCTCGGTAATAAGACCACCATTGGGACCATTGAAAACTGGTCTTCTTATTGAGGTTGAGCAACGAGCAAAACCGTGAAAACGGACTTGAAAATTGTATTCCTAATTTCGAGGTGGTCTTATTATTGAGGTGGTCTTTAGGTGAGGTTTTACTGTATGTGTTTTCTTTGCAGAGGAGGGATTTCAAGAAGGCTCGACTAGGTTTCCGTACAAATCTCTTACCTATTCACCTGTTGACGGTATACATTACAGTAAGTAGATAAATGAACATATCTTTTCTAAAAAACATGTCAGACGACTCACTCTTTCATCTTATCCAATTTTACATTAACAAGAGCTCGACAATTGATTACCCTGATAAAACATGGCGCCAGGGTCTTATTAACCCATTAAAATTCAATGTTATTTTGATAACATTAAACTGTGTAATCCTAGAGATAAGGTTATACTGCATGGTACTCTGGTCAGTCACAAAAATGTATCAACTTACTACAAAGCAAAACCGCTTTTTTCTTGATACATAATGTGATACATTTTCAGTCGTGTATATTCTAACTTCAATTATGATTCTATAAGGGGCGTAGCTTAGCTGAAATTGATATGTAGGCCTAGGGTGACTTGGGGCATGGTTTCCCGGAATAAAATGTAGCTAGGTCGTCAGAGATGCGTTCAGGGGCAATATTACAGAAACATCTTAAGTAAAATCTTATCCTTATCCGGCTTAAAATTACATTTTCCTTAACTGGTTTATTTAACGTACATCATGCTCAAATCAAGAGTGATAAATGAATACTATTAATACGTTGTTGTCATTATCACAAAAAAGCCTAACAGTTTTAATATGGTTTTGGAAATACATTCATTTGAAGTGAAAATATTTAAGATTCACTTAAGCCGCTTCTGTAATACGGGCCCTGGTGTATGTTTCGTTCTGTAATACGGGCCCTGGTGTATGTTTCGTTCTGTAATACGGGCCCTGGTGTATGTTTCGTTCTGTAATACGGGCCCTGGTGTATGTTTCGTTCTGTAATACGGGCCCTGGTGTATGTTTCGTTCTGTAATACGGGCCCTGGTGTATGTTTCGTTCTGTAATACGGGCCCTGGTGTATGTTTCGTTCTGTAATACGGGCCCTGGTGTATGTTTCGTTCTGTAATACGGGCCCTGGTGTATGTTTCGTTCCGGTTAAAATGCTTACAGTAGAACCTGTACGGCCTATAGGAATCTACACCCCTGTATATAAATTCAATTAGAAGGCTTCTCGTGTTTTGCAGTGTGATAAATTATTTTCCATTTGTGCATATTTAAATTGGATTCAGTAATGATTTAACTACTTTAACTTTACGTTATTAGGATGATAAGTCTCACCCATCAAGTATTGTACTCGGTATGAGGTTATCAAACTTGAGAATGATACCAAGACTCAAAAGTATTGTGTGTTTTTCAATGTTCAGCTTCTTACGTTACTTGTGGTAACATTAATAAACTAAGTGCCCGCCAATTGTCAAGAGATTAAGAGAATACGTATAATGCTAAAAAGTGCATATCTATTACACAATGTGTTTACTTTTGTTTTCCAAGTGTGATCTTGACCTATGAGTTATGTACTGGTAGGGTACGGGTCTTGCACGACACATGATGTCACCATGGTGAACATTTGTGCAAAGAAATCTGAAAATCCCCCAATAAATGACAGTTTCATATTCCGAGCAAGATGTTTTTGACTCATTTTTTTACGTTTGACGTCATAGTGTGACATTGACCTTTAAGCTACGGACATGGGTCCTTTATATTTCTGTGTCAATTGTGAAACCTTATTACTGTCTCGAGTTATTCAGTATAAAACATATCAAGTAAATGCGCATATATTCAAGCACGCTCGTTAATACCTACGCACGATTTTTACAACAAATAAATAAACAAATCTCTAATCCAAACTGCAAAACTCATAATATAAAGACATGTTTTCTCTATCAGAAACAATAAAATCCGTCCTTACCGGTTTTTCCAACTCCGGAATTTCCGAGAACAACAATCCGGCAACAGCTAAAGTCACGCTCATTGTTCGGTGTCCTCGGTCTTTGTCCATTCACCAAAGACGCTGGTGTTCTTGTCCCATTCATTATTACAATTAATCCACAATATTCGAATCAACATCCATGTAAATCATGGATTCATTTAAATCCAACCGCCACATTTATTTTAAGTCTAAACTTTATCTAATCAGTTTCAATCTTAATTAGTCTACCTCTGTTATTGAGTCTTGTACCTTTCCAATAAGAACTAAAACCAACGGCAGTAGCACAAGCTAATTCTAAAATCCATATTACGCTGATCTTCGAATTTATTCAGAGTTTGAGAATAGCAAAATATACCAGTACATTTCGCGATAACATCATTCATAATTCGTATCCTAAAAACAGCACCGTATTGACGTTTTCCTGAAATATTATCGCACAGAGGAATACAATAATCCATTAAATTTATCTTTTTCTTGATTTATTGTATACGCGATATCTGGGAATGTCTTACGTCTTTCAATCCTGGGGTATAAATGAATGAACACACGTTAGAATATACACTAAATGCAGATATCAACCGAAATGGTTTATTTGTATTTACTTAAGAATTACCGATCAGCAAGCGACTGTTTGATATGTGAATATAGTGTACAACCGTGAACGGATCCCTTATTTCACGGATATATATCATAAGAGCATTCCGGAAGTTCCCTCAACATGATATAGCAATATACTGATGAAACTTTATCGATTATACCTGCGATAAGCCAACTGGCTTGTAGTGTTGGTATAAATATGATACAGTCACCTTACAGCTAGTGCAGGTGTACAGTAGACCGAGTTAACATCAGTCGGTTCATCCTTATCGTCAATCTCATGTAGATAACATAACATATATTTGTTTACACTACCGCCATCCCGCGACAGCACACCGGCCTACTCCGCGTAGAGTTCTTTATCTTAATCAACTCTTTTTATTTGATGTACTCGTAAAACCCTTTGTATAAATGCCCTGAAATCTTCAAACAGTTAAATAAGTTCAGTAAAACCTCACCTAAATAACACCTTAATAATAAGACCACCTCAAAAATAGGACACTGTTTTGCTTTTGTGTTCAACCTCAATAGTAAGACCATCTCAATAAGAAGACCAGTTTTCAATGGTCACAAGGGTGGTCTTATTATTTAGGTTTTACTGTACAGTACAACCTCTCCGACACAATCCTCTCCTGACCCTCTCTCTCTTAAACATTACCAAATTTTCCGTAGTATAAAATACTACAACTTTAATCTCTTTAAAGGGACGACCTCTCAACAACAGAATATATAAGCATTTCCCAAAGTATGTGTCGCTTCGGAGTGGTTTCACTGTATTGTATACTACTGTGATGAGAGATTAACTGTGATTAGTTGCTTTGATATTGTTCGCGGTTTGTTGAAATTAAAGAATTTCGAAGAAAGGGTGATTATGTTGAGGTTAATCATGTTTGGTTCTTGAAAAGTGCTTCTTCAATGTTCTTGCTATATTATTATTATAGTAGGACTATGTGTCCGTAAAATGTAGATGTTTACAGTAATAAACCGAAACTATAAGTCAGAGTACGACGTGGAAATTATTCGGACAAAAGTCTTAACCGCGCACAAATAAAATGTGTTAAGTAAAGGTGTTTAATTGTTTACTAAATTAGAAATTTATCCCAACTGGAGTTCTCTCCCTTTGCTCCTACTACAGAATACATATTCTATAGACATATTTGCGCATATACTATAGAAAGGGAAAAGGGAGAAAACTCTAGATGGGATAAAGCGAAACAACACGTGAAATCCCATGCGCTGTAATACTAGGTTAATCAACATATTGTTGTTTAACTGTGTTCATACATTTTCGGCGCAGCCGTACTTACATGGTTAACCATTCGATATGGGGTACGCTACCTTACCGAAATCCACGGAATTTCGGTGAAATTACTGAAATCAATTTTGGATCCTGAGTGACCAGCAATCGAAACATATCGGCATTTTTTATGTTGCACAACAAATCTTAACCTTCAAATTGCGCCGACCATCTTTTTTCAAGATATTTCTTATTTATTACGGTACATCAAGATTTTACATAAAGCAGTGTATTTGGTAGTTTATTACAATGTTATAAATCTGCTGATGTTGATAGATTCATTTAAAATAATGACTTTGAGTCCTCACACTCATTATTAAATTATAGAAATGATAATAATTCATGTAATTACCAATCCAGGTTCGTCAATATACAGTTTGAATACCTTTTTTTTTGTATTTGCGTTTATTTATCGTCGCCACCGGTTTGCATATGGAAGAATGTTAGTCATTTTAGATATTTGGAGGATAGTGCATAATACAGAAGATGCCCCAGTTTCAGACACACCCCTGGTTCTTTTATGTGCCCGATGTTAAGAATCATACACGGGACCTCGGTTTTTGTCTCTATCCGAAAGACTGTTAGTACTCTTAGTGGTGGAGCGGTGAAACCTGCGATCCCTGGATTACTAGTCCAGCGCGTTACCACTGAACCACGGATCCGCTCCATATACCATTATATTCTATATATTTTCTATTTATGCTGTATGTATGCCTACCGGAAAGATTAGAACTTGTAACAGATGTATACTGGCGGTCAATGAAAACGCACTGCTATTTAGATGTCAAAACTGAAAATAAAAATTAATTGGGAAGTGATTTTGTGATCACGTGCACATCACCAATTGCAGTGTTATTGCCCTTGGTTTAGAACACTTTCACATTTCATGTTTGGAAATCTTTTGGCACGTGCTGAACCTGAGCTGTATGTTAATAGTGTCTATTTGGTATACTCCATGTTAATAGTGTCTATTTGGTATACTCCATGTTAATAGTGTCTATTTGGTATATTCCATATTAATAGTGTCTATTTGGTATACTCCATGTTAATAGTGTCTATTTGGTATACTCCATGTTAATAGTGTCTATTTGGTATACTCCATGTTAATAGTGTCTATTTGGTATACTCCATGTTAATAGTGTCTATTTGGTATACTCCATGTTAATAGTGTCTATTTGGTATACTCCATGTATCATTGCTCAAACAGTTCCATCTGTGTATCAACATTTTCAACAAAGCTTTGGCTCTTATTTTTCATTATATACAGTGTGTTGTGTTAACATCAGGCTAGCGTTGATAGTGTTTATAAAATGTGCATAATCCTTATACTATCTTCATTTTTATGCAGAATTATGACATTTTGGTCAGCACACAGGTTTAATTTAATGTAAATTAAGTTCGTCTTCTCCGCAACTGTATATGTTTGAATAATCCTGTACATACATGTATGTGTAAATATGTTGTCCTCATAGGCCGCGAGGCTTATTGCACGGCGTGTCAACGCCGTGCATATTGAGTTCTGTTAGCGTCGTTTTGCAATGGACTCGGTTAAGAACAAAATTTGGGGAAAAATCGAACAGAGCCTAGGGTGGGACTAAAATCCGGGACTTTAAAAAAATCCGGGACTTTAAAAAAATCCGGGACTTTGGTGGGAAAATCCGGGATCGATATTTTGGACTATATCGTAGGTATCAACGGTCAATAACGGATAGAGGAACATTCGTTCACACCCTTCAGTTAACATATGTTCCACTCGAACAATTTTTAAAAATCGACCCCGGAGAATCACGGATCCCGGATAACGGGTTTCAGTCCCACCCCAGAGCCTATTGTGCGCCTGCGCAGACCGGCGGGAATATATGTCGGGAAGCGAACGATTGTATAGTCAACATCATAATTCTCGCGTCATCATAATTCTCGCGGCTTTTGCGTAACTCCGCCCACCGGTATAAATAAACAATTTCATTGACCCAGATTTTTTCGCCGATAAAAAAACAGATTTACGAAGATTATGAAGCGTCTTTCGGTGAGTATTTCTTAAAATATTTAAAAAAACACACAATCAATCGATTCAAATTGAAATCTTACATAATTACAGCTACATTAAGTAAAAATCGGCATCAGTTTCATCATGCATCCACGTCCGTCTGCTTTATTAAGATAGGTCTCAGACCACTAAATTATTGTTCCTGACTGAGGACCCTCTTTCAATGGTGTTTGAACTTTTTTACTTTTTTCTTTGCCTGATAAAAGTTTTTCTAAAGAATTTTAAATCAAATATTGCAAAAAAATTAAGGAAATGTTATTTTTTCAGAACCAAAAGTCCAAAAGGGAAAAGAAGCCATATGATAAGGCTAATTTACTAACAGCCTATGAGGCCACACTTTCAGGCCTGTCTGTTTACAGAGTATCACGAATGTATGGGGTACCAGAGTCAACTCTTAGAGACAGGACCAGGCAGAATGTTAGCCTTGATTGCAGACCAGGACCTGCCAGGATATTTACAAATCAAGAAGAAAAGGCCTTGGTTGACCATATAGTTTACATGGCCAATATTGGATATGGGTATTCCATTACCGATTTGCAGTACATGGCTGCTAATTATGCTAGATCGTTGGGAAAAAATGTAAAGGCCAGGGAAGGTTTAAGTCAGGGATGGTTTTATGGATTCGTGCAACGCTGGGAGCAGCTGAAAGTGGCGTCCCCCCAAAAACTTGGCATGGCACGTGCAAAATGCACATCACAAGAAGTCATAGATGCCTATTTCAAAGAGCTGGGCTCCATTCTCCATGACCATGACTTGATGAATGCTCCTGAAAGAATATTTAACATCGACGAATCTGGTTTTTCCACTGAGCATGTTCCCCCAAAAATTGTTTGTGAAAAAAACAGTACACCACAGTCTGTTACTTCGCCCAGAACAAAAAACATCACAATAATTGGTGGGGCTAATGCCATGGGAAACTATATTCCACCATTCTATATTTTCCCCGGAAAGCGTTGGTGTGATAACCTTCTAGAAGGTGCACCAACTGGGTCTGTTGGGCATATGTCAGAGAGTGGGTGGGTTAATAGGGGTCTATTTGAAACATATGTTACAACCCACTTTAAAAAGTATTCTGGTGTTGTAAAAGATTCAACCAAACCAACAACTTTGTTGTTATATGATGGGCACAAATCCCATATATCTCTTACCCTTACAAATTGGGCTAAAGAGCACAACACAATTCTGTTTGTGCTCCCCCCACACTCCTCACACCTAACTCAGCCTCTAGATGTAGGTGTTTTTGGACCCATGAAGCGGTATTTCCACCAGGAATGCAAGTCATACTTGCATAGCAATCCTGGTATTGCCATAACTAGATATGAAATTGCAAGGCTCACGGCCAAGCCATATACAAAAGCTTTTTGTCCGGAAAATGTTGTATCAGCATTTAAAAAGGCTGGAATACATCCATTTGACCGTGCTGTTATAACACAAACACAGACAATGCCAGCAACAATTTATCCGGATAAAGCCTTAGATTGTCCCCAAGATAACTCTGCTGAACAAGTCAATGTTGAAAAGGAAAGTAACTTCTTGGATGACATCACAATTACAAAAGTTGTTCTTCAGAGGCCTAAGAAAAAATTTGTACCCCCTCTGAAAATAGTCGGTAACCTACTTGCAGCACATAATGTGGACTCTATAGAAGTAATTGAACAAAATAAAAAGCAAAATAAACCCAAAACAACTAAATCAGCCAAGATTATACCAACTGAAGAGTCACCCAAACCGTCAACATCTGGGCTATCAAAACAGAAGGGTGCCCCTCTGAATGTGAGTGATTCTCAGAGTGATTCTGAATCTGATTTTATAGAGGAAGACAATGATCCATGCTGTGTCTGTAATAAAAGTTTCCCACCACAGCTTAGGGGATGCATGGCCTTAAACATTGTCAATTGGGGTCAGTGTGATGTTTGTGAGCATTGGGTCCATTTAAAACACTGCTCCAGTGTCAGCTTCCTTAGAAGAGGTAGTGCCTTCAGATGTATGCATTGCCCTGAGGAATAAAAAGTAAAACACTATCATATAAACATTGATCCAGTTATAAAGTTAAATTGTTATAAAGTTAATAGTTATACTTGTTTTGCTTTAAGAAACTGTTGAAAAGCTCTGACATATAATTTAGTGGCCTGATGCCTACAGTTAAATCTATTTTTAGACATTTAATGAAATACCGCGAGAATTCTGGCCCCGTGTTCACAAAGATTTTTATCTGGCTCAAGCCTGGTTTTGAATAAAACCAATTTTGGAGCTTACTTGAAACCCGGCTTGAATTTGGAGTTCACAAACCACATTTTGGACGATCTCAACTGAGTCCGATTATCTGGCTTCGATAAAACCGTTTGTCAAAGATATAAGCGGCCAGTAAACAAAAATACTCTTCAATCGGAGTCACGGCGGGTATAACTGTCAGTGTCAGTTGTCGTCTGTTTGTGATCAACAATGGCAGAAGTTTGCAAGTGGGCGGAATTCGAGAAGTGCCACGCACTGACCTTAATTAATGAAGCATATGATACGATTTATGCAAAATTCAAGGGCTCCACCAGCGGCGGAAAGGACAAACAGGCAGAGTGGAACAAGATAGCGGCTTCGCTAAACAGGTAGGGATTACTGTTCCAGCTCTGATGGTCTGTATTAACGTGTATAAAACTATTAATGCTTAGCTTGATTGTACTTGAATGATATCTGGACTACGATAGATGTACACTTTGTCTAGTCTATGTGGTTCTTTTCATTTGAAGTGTGGTTGAAAAGGAATAGCTGATCTGAGAGTACTATTTACACGTAGTCTTAGTAGTGACTTACTGATTTAAATTAGAATGATAAAAAGATGCACCTGTAGGCTGGAAGATACACACTCAGTGTTAGTAGCTAAGCTAGCCAAATATATTGTGCTGGGTAGTCAGTAGTCACCACTTTCCCATTTTGTTTGGATTTGATTAGGACCTAAGCTAGTACATGAAACCTACTACTGTACAGAATTGCTGCCGCCGCAGTGGTGCTTTTTATTATATTCATGTCCGCTGCACTCACTGATATTTAAAGTTTTTTTGCGTTTCCAATGGAATGGTTGATGTACAATGAGCCTGAAAGCCTCTATGGATTGAACAGAAATAAGAGAACCCGATAATAAGCGATGAGCTGGTAGTAACAAGTTCACCTTGAATTTGTTTTTCGGTTTTATGTTATATTATGGATAACTCTTGTGTATCATTGTATCATTGTACATTTAACCACAAGTTACCTCCCTTGATATGTCTTTTATATATGCTGCATGCCTCTCTGATACACACACTCTGTTAGAAAATCACCGAATAAAGATCTAGTTAGAACACTTCTATCTTAGTAGTTCTATGAACCCAATACATATGAACATATGAATACAACAATGTCATAGTGCCCATGCTAACCGCCTCAATTTCATGTCAACTTCATGTCAATTTCATTAGTGGGCGGAGCTAAAAAGTGTTATCACGTCATGACCTGAGAACACATAATGTTATCAGGTCATGTATTCTCAGGCAGTTGCATGATAAAATTGATTAGATATAATGACGTCATTTATTGGATATATTTACGCCATGATGTCGTTAAACTACACTAGTGAAGTATAGAAAAATACGTACTTGTTATAATTGACCAAGCATTCAAGCAAATTAATTTTAGAATAATAATCCTATTGTCGATTAATCACAGCAATGGTTTGCTTTTTAGGTTAAGCTAAAATTATTGTTTGGTTTGAGTTAAAGCTATAATAATTATTTATTTTGTAGTTCTGGATATGCTCAGTCCACCCGTACTGCCCACCAGATCAAGACTATGCATAAGAACATTAAATTCAAAGGTAAGTAAAATCAAATATTTATATGGTTGATGCTTTCTAGACCAACTCCAATAATTTTAAAATGCAATTTACAAATATTTTCCCTATGTGCAAGAAAACACAAAAGTTGTTGGTTGTATGGAGAAATAAAAAATGACCTTTGGTCAACTAGAAAAAAAGTACAATATTCAAGTAGTGGTTGTTGCTCAATGGAGATCCCCAATTTGAGAGATGTTGTGCTGTATTTCGTATTTCGTAAAGGTTCTTACAACTTTATAAATAAAGTGATGTTCTTAGGTTTTGAAACCATACAGCCAGTTCAGACAAGAATTTGGTATGAGCTATTTTTAACATTTTTTAAAGCATATGATCAATTGTGTGAATACTGTTTTTGGCAATTTCAGTAAAAAGCAAGGTTGATCTGTCAAAGAAAACCGGGGGAGGACCACCACCTGTATTTTCACAGGCTGAACAAATGGTGTTGGAGACCTTAAAGGATAAACCTCAATTGAGCGGAATAGTAGGCGCTATTGAAACAGGTAAACCTTTTATTCAATTATTCGGATTAATCAGTTATGAAATACATATTGTTTGGTTGTGCTTCACATATTATTTTTTTAAAGTACAGTCAAAGCTGTGGTAACAGCCACAAGCCAGTAATGGTCACCAGTCAACAATGGCCATTTAAATTACTCAACTTAATTAGACAATCAGAGTATATATAATCTATTTGTGTCTTGATTAGCATTTAATTGGTGTACTTACTATCACAAATCATAGAAATGTGACGAGCGGTCACTTTCCCGTCAATTTCAATAAAGGGCGACAACTCAGTCATTATTTATTAACTGTCTCTTTTATAACAAGTAAATATGGTCTGTTATCTTTTATAGTGCTTTAATAATCAAATGTAGGGTTTCAAGGCAAATTAATTGTATTAATTAGCCAGTTTTTATGTACTTACTATCTTCCCATAAAATACAAATGTCTCCACATAATATCTCAATACTTCTGGAAAGAATCAAAACTGGTGCCTGTCGATCAAATAACCAGCATGTTACAACTGGATCATAGCTTTCACAGCTGAAACATCTGGACAAAAAATCAATCAGCTATATTGAAGTTGTTAAATAAATGATACAGTGTTTCGGAAATGAAAACATCAACATACAAATAATGCATACAGAAAGGTACAAAATCAGCTCATAATGTTGTCTGTTAAAAAACAACACCCACCCAGGGCGGAAAGAACCATTTCTTCATCAATAGGTGACAACAGACGTCAGTTTTTCTACAACACAAGTGAGACCCAAGAAACAATAACATCACTGATGGCAGACAAGTATCTAAATCAGGAGAGATATATTAGTCTGAATTTACAGGGCATTGTTATTTATTGATGGTTCGGGCAATATCCAATATCATCATCCCGGCTTGTTTGTTCAGGAGTTTTGGTTATGTTATACTTAACACCAGTTTGTAACATTATTCCAGTTATACAGTATAATCAGTGGACCCAACTAAGGCTGCCCTTGGTTTCCTACATAGGCCATGGTTATAAAACTGAGTCCAGAGACCAGTCTCAGAATGTTGCAGCCTTCCCATTGGTCAATTATAAGACTCTGTCAAAAATCAACCAATAAGAATTGAGTACTAAGATCAACCTCCAAACTAACATCTATAATCTCTTGCCAACCAATCCTAATAGGACTCTTTTAATATCATGTAAGACAAAAACAGAGATTGTACAAAACTAATAAAACCCCATGATTCCCAGCCATAAAAATATTCATAACAAAAGCAATCATAGTATGGACCCTTCCGGTAAAGTTTGGTTGAAATAAATCCAGAAGTTACGCAGAATTAGCGAACTCGCGATGTCTCTCGTCACTCTCCATATATGGGAAGATATAAATATAGGCTAGTATGAGGATATTATACAGATGGATCTTCAACCATGGAAAAGTCAGTAGCATAATTATTATCTGCTCATACACCAGTAATTCCCTTCCTTAAATTAGGCAAATATGAGCAAAAGTTGTGGTAAATGTTTTATAGAACAGATCAATACCCTACATATTGATACTAGCATTCTCAGACAATTCTGAATTCACATGCCAATGTCTTTAAGATATATATTTAAATAAACATTTCGTTCTTGTGTATTATCTGACGGAAGTGAAGTCAAAGATCAATAAAGGAAATACATTTAACACACCATAGAATTAAAGAGAAGCTTGCTGAATTCCTGGAAATAATACCTTCAGTGTCAGCACGGTGATCTAATTGTCAAGCAAAATTCATTAGCAGCCTGGTATCCCCAAGGGGAACCTGCCACCTTCTCAACACACTGATGTCAACATTCTGAATTACCAACATAATAGTAATATAGCAACCCCAGGGGTTATTCAAATTACGAACATAGCCTCCATGATCACACTAGACCGAGAGTCTTAGAAATGTGAAATTTGAAATTGCAGCTAAAGTATATAAATATTTGCAGTTATCTTCCCTTTTCATTAACATTAAAATTTTAAACTCTGAGCGAAGAATAGAACTAGCTAAATTCTGAACAGTAGTCTTGTTTCTAGTTTCATCTTCACTTTATCTAAAATTTACTGGAGAATTCTCTTGGGTGAATTAATTAGACAAATTGCTTTCTAATTAGTGCTTTAATTATCATGTTAAAGTCCTTACTGTTTAATTTACAACAACTCTGTATACAACATTTGGCCTGAGGCCTTCATCAAGTTTCAAAGTGGACAAATATGTAATGTTTTAAAAACCATAGGCAATATCACTTGTTATACTGGTTAGTTTGAAAACTTGAGAAACGCCTCAGACCAGAAAGTTGGCGAATTTGGTGCAAAACTATTATAAGTGCTTCTTTATTGCAATGAAGTTATTGAGGTATTCCACAGTTATAGTATCAATCCCTGTTGATTTTATTGATATTAGTTCTATTTGGAATGTAAAATCACTCAGAGACAAACTCTTACTTCAAATTCCATTATTATCATCCAAGAAAAGATTAGAAAGCAGAAACAATGAGGCAACAAAAATAAAGTGACATGCAAGTGCTTGCAAGACTGTAGTAGACACAGCTTGAGATCATAGGTTTGAACTTCACCAAGAATACAACCATGTCTCCATATAATACACAAGCATATTTCTACCCAAATCTTCTAATTCTTAATTTGTACTGAATGAGTCACAATTTTTTTAATTAATTCCAACACTGTCAAACAAGGTATTCTAGCTGAGGCACTGCATAGCATTTATCTTCAGCTAGAATGGTGACAGGTGGTGACCACAACAATATTTATGTAGCCCCTATAAGATAACATAGAGGACAATGATATGTATGTTCTTGTTTGTGTCATCATTACCATGCCATATAAATAAGATAACATATACATATCATTGATGTATGTTCTTGTTTGTGTCACATTACCATGACAATCACGTATTCACTGATGAAACGATGTGATTTACGATTCTGTGCATGAATTCATACTTGGATAAATATCTTCCTTAATAATAAATGATAAAATGAACTTGTTGAATTGTGTATACATCTTAAACTCATTTATACATTTGTTGACAACGATGATCCTTGTTGATAACTTTATCAAATCAAGATTAATGACCAAGTGCTTCTAAAAAAGTGTGTTCTGCATGTAGCTATTTATCAATCTAAGTGTCATTCATTAGTATGCAAATCAATAAAAAACTTACTGGAATAGTCATATTGTGAAATATTTTTCATTTCATTTACCATACTGATATAAACCCAATTCGATAAGGCCTTTCATTATCTATTTATCCATTATATTGGGTATAGGGTGGGAAGGTTGTTAAATCATATTTTCAATTATGAACGGATGAATAGGTTTCATACAACACCCCTATAATCGGTATTTAGGAAATCACGATAATGAAACAAATAGCGAATTTGAGTTATACATACATTTCACATAACAACATGGACAGTAGTAAATCTCTTGGTATACAGTATTTAACTACTTATTAGGCACATCAAATTGGAATGGGTTATTGGAAACCAAGCATTATTCGAAATCAAATTTCGAATAAACGAGATCCAACAGTACTTCGAAAAATAGACCAATTTTTGTATGGTACAAGTCTATGCCATAAACATTCAACAATGCAACCTCTTCAGAACAAGACCCTTTGAGCTGCTGATTATGGCCAGTGTCGAGAGGTTGATGCTCTTGCAGTCTTACAGCAGGAGCTATTGATATTGTTCTTAATCAAGAGATGGTCACTATGGAGACATTTTACAAGGACATTTTTTTATTTCAATAAAATTTAGCAATTATAATATGTACTTCTGTTAAAAAATGAAAACAAGAGTATACTTGTTATATTAAAGGTGTTCGCAACTTTTGTTGGGGTGGGTCTAGAAATAAAAGAGAGATCAGGTACATCTGGTAGATGAAATCAGCTGATAACAGGAAAGAGGTTTGTCATATTTAAACCCATGCCAATACTAAAGATGTATTGTTTACACAAAAATTACAGTCAAAGTTAATAAATACATCCTGAATTGAGATTGTTTTAAAATAAAATGTTGCAAGTCATAGATACTTGAACTCACCAACAGTATAGGTGCAGACAGCCCATTCTTATGAACATACAGGCTTTTTAATTATCTAGTCAATAAGAGAGGTCACAATGAAGTAAAACTGGACCTAATGTAGAGTGCCCTGTGACCTTGAGGTGAAGATAGGAGTCTCATATGTGACACATGTTCTCATAATGCATAACATTTGTGCAAAGTTTCATTGGAATTTATAGAATGGTTTAAAATGTATGGCTTAAACATCAAGTGTTTCTGATAAACTACAGGCAAACCAATGGTCAATAAGAACGTTTGATAAGAATATACCTTTTTGCAGAACCCTGAAAAAAATAAGTCCTTGGAAATTCAAGTTTGTGACTGATCTCAGTTCAAATCTTACGTGCAACCATGGTACAGCCGGACATATTTCATTTGAGTTCATGAAATGATCTGAATGAATTTCATACAAAAACACAGGATATAGTTAACTAATGAACCACTTCACAAAAGGATTTTAAACATTCTTCATTCAAACCTTACCTTTCATATGTCCTTATATCTATGTAAAAACTTGAAACATCTATAGCAGCATCCAGAGTTCACAGACCTGATCCAACCTTGCTGTTACAATCAACAACATCCAGCAAGATTATACAGGAGATCATGTTAAGAAAACAAAGACACAAACAGAGAACTAATCACTAACAATGGATGTATAACTCTCCCATAAAATATTAGCCAGCAAGAAAATTTTCTAACACAGCATTCCAGTCACCATTAAGCAGTAATAAAACAGTCTAATACTGAACACTTCTAGCTACCTCCACTACAGCTCCAATCTCCTACCAGAAATCAATAGATTTTGTCAAATACTAGACACAGTTCCATTTTCTCTTCTCTCTGCATTTCTACTGAAGAGAAAAAAACTGATATCTGAAACTGTTTATTCAGGAAGAAAATTGGGGGACATTCTCTTACTATCCCTGCAGTGTTTAATTTCAGATTTAGGGGTTCTTATGTCAATAAAGGGGAAAAACCAATAGTCATAATGACAATATGTCTTGCTGTCAATTCTACATTATTGAAGTATCATGCCGAGTTCTTTTATAATTGGAAGAAATTCAAGTAGTGTGTAGCTTTAATGGGGTTCATTATCATGTCATGTATATGCATAATGGGTCCAAATTCATGTAATTGTTAGTTTTATGGAGTTATATGTCAAAAGAGAAAGATCATAAAAGATAATGAATGAATCTACCAATTATCAGTTCTGCATATTTATGGGTTAATTTGAAAATCAAGCAAACTTAAAGTTCCCAACATACCATTATTCTTCATATCAGGATGTTCAACTCTTTCTAAAAGGATTAAATACACTAACAACTAAAACTGTCTGAAGGTACACAATATTTCCTGACAATATATTTAACATTATAATACAGTGTACCTTGTTCCCTGTGCCACATAAGGTAGCAAGTAGAACTTAGGTCCCTATGCAAGACACAACAATAATAAGTGAATGGTTCCTAATACCACAAACAGTAATAAGATGAACCTGGTTCCCTATGGCACATGCAGCAATAATTTAACCTGGTTTCATGTGCCACATACAGCAATATTGGTACCTGGTTCCCAGCACCACATGCAGTGCTCAATATGTAGATCCTGGTTCCCAGTGCCACATACAGTAATAAGTAGACCCTGGTTCCCAGTGCCACATTTGGCCGTAAGTAGATCCTGGTTCCCAATGCCACATTTGGCCACAAGTAGATCCAGGTTCTGTGTGCCATTAACAGCAATAGGATCCTGGTTCCCTGTGCAACAAACAACAACAATTAGATACAGGTTCCCAGTATTATATACAATAATAAATAGATCAAGATTTCCTGAGTCACATTAAGCAATAAGTACATTTGGGTTCCCTGTGACACAAACAGTAATAAGTAGACCCTGGTTCTCAGTGCCACAATAATAAATGGATACTGGTTCCCTGTGCCACAAACAACAATTAAGTGGAAACTGGTTCCCTGTGCCACAAACAGTAATACATATATTCTGGTTCCCTGTGCCACAAACAACAATTAAGTGGAAACTGGTTCCCTGTGCCACAAACAGTAATACATATATTCTGGTTCTCTGTACCACAAACAACAATTAAGTGGATACTGGTTCCCTGTACCACAAACAGTAATAAGTAGCAGATGTGACAATTAAGTTTTCATGAGATATTTTCTTGTCTAATTACATTTATTGAAATATCACTACAGTCTGCCATCTTCAGACATTTCTCAGGATAATTTTACACCAATTTCTAAATAGTGTTTCAGAAAATATACATATTTCATGTAGTACTGTCCTCTATGTCTTCATTGCGCACAACATCATGAAATATTTACAATTTTCCACAATTTTCTTCTAGGTTGTAAAACTTTCGATTCTGTTTTGCTATAAAAGAAAGGGCAACATATTTTGATGGTTGCTAAATGCAGACTCAGAACACATAGTTTGGTCCTCATCTAGTAGAAATATGAGAGAACACATAGTTTGGTCCTCATCTAGTAGAAATATGAGAGAACACATAGTTTGGTCCTCATCTAGTAGAAATATGAGAGAACACATAGTTTGGTCCTCATCTAGTAGAAATATGAGAGAATTAACTAAACTCTTACACCAACCTTTGTCAATTTTTTGTACTATAATTTAATAACACAAATGGAATTCTTCTTTGAATGTGCAGTGTTTTTTCCACTTTAGGGGAATGGTGATACTGCCCTTTGAGAAGAGATAAAAGCATTGCAAGGGGATAAATGCCGCAATAATTTCAATTCAAAGTAGACATAGCTTTTCCAAACCTGGCATTCATCAACTTTAAGTGGTACAAACTTGTAAATAACCGATCAGTTTCATGAGATCTGCAATACTTCTGGTCAAAATTTCTTGTTTTCTGACTGCAATATTTTAAACACTGTGACAGGGGAATGTGCCGTAAAGCTGATGTGAATAGAGATTCAGTCTCTGAAAGAGGACTCTGAAAAAACACAAAAATTACTTAATTCTGTGAGTTAAACTTATATACATGAATATATTTTCATTAATACTCCTTTGTACTTGATATAACAACAGAATGAAAGATAATATTGTCATAATATCATGTGAAACTGGAAGCCTGATGATTTAAATGTATGGATATATGCAAACATGTACACATTTTCTTTTGTTTCATGCTTAAACCATTGAATTCTTTTCTTATAACTTATCCAATGTGTCTGCTTGCCAAAGAATAATGTATCTTATTACTACAAACACTGGAATCAGACAGACTATGATTATGCATTATGGTTGTTCAACATGCTTGACACAGACAACATTTTCTCACCATACGTTAACCAGTGTCTACAGTCTACCAACCTATTGCAACTGAAACAGCTATCACAATTATACTGGTTCAAGTAAAGACAAAATTAGCCTTTTTTATAGCAATTATATAGCAAAATTATCTCAATTTGACAATTGAGAACAATTCAAGCACACATAATCTGATTTGAAAAAATACACTTATGTTTATAGACCTTTTTTCCCTTTAATGTTACCTCCGAAAAATGGAAGCCAAATCCAGAAATAAAAATTCCCCAATGGCAAAAATTAATCATTTTTTAGTTAACTGATTTAGCCACTTTTTTAGCATTGTGTGACAAGTGTAATTTTAAAAATGACTAAAATGATTGTACTACAAGTACTTGTTACAAACATACCTTTAGTTATGTTGGTGTTACCAGTAGCATTCCCAAAATGGTGATAAACTGTTTATCAGATTTCTTTCAAAATGATGTTGGGAAATTCGAGATCTGGCAAAAAGGCTTTATTGCAAGCATGACTGATAAATGGCTAAAACCAGACCAGTCCCTAGGACACAGATGTCTCCGCTATTGTCTGTTCAAACATTATTAATCAGAAACTATTTTTTAAGACGAAACAAGGCCATAACCCAAATTAGTTGATTGTAACCGAAATCTTAAATTTGACCTGTATTTTATCATCCTATGCTTGTGTGCTCAATATGTTCTGAATCCATTGATCCTTTCAGGAATAAATTATAAGAAACCAATTTTTTGCATGTGCAAGTAAATTTAGGAATCCCTGCTGCAAAGTAGATGTCCCTGATGAAGACAGATGTTTGAGCGAATAAGAATGGAGGATTTTAATTTTTTATAAATAATATTTTATCTGAAAATCAAGAGTCACTACGTAACACCGAAAATGTGAGCTTTACGATCCCTTGCAATTTTTTGGTATCATCAGGATCCCGGGACACTGTTAGTGTCAAACGCTGCCATTCTGTTTACATGCGTGTGTCTGTCGTTCTTTTCTTCCTTTTTTAGAAGTTCAGCCCTCCACCAGTGTAAGTGTTGCGGAGCCTGTAGTGGTCAGGAGAGAGACAGACAGACCGTACCGGAAAAAGTCAAGTAAGTGTTTACACCTCATCTTGAGTATACCAGTAAAGCACAAAACAAACTTAAATCTCCAACTAATTGATGTCATCAAGTTTGCCTCGTGTAACAATGCAATAAAAGTTTTGAAGAAAAAAATTATTATGGCATCAGTCGTATCTGGAATGTGTATTGTGTGGCTGCTATGTGAGGAGAATTTGCTATGGTAGAATTGAATATAGAATCATATAGCTGTGCTTTGTTGTATTATAAAACTAAGGCATTCGTTCCTGGTGCGAACATAAAAAAGTGCATATTTAATACAAATAAAAACACTTGCCAAAGGATAACTTAATGACTTGTTTTTTCTGGACTTATTTAAATACTGATGATCTCCAAAGCCAAATCTAGACAACTCTTTCTAACCATCTGTTGAGCTGTTACAACAAAATATATTGTAACACCTTATTCGCATTTTTTATCATGTTGTTTTCCAGTCTTTTACACTTTAAGTGAATTGTAATAATTTTTGTTTACAATTAATAGAATAAAAAGAACACTACTTGGCATTTAGAATCTGTATACATGTCTATTGTAATGAACATTTTGTTAGTGAAGGTGTTATTATTTCTGCAGCTCCTCGTTCAAGAAGAAGCGAAGACGAGCTCTATGCCATAGAGGTGAAGAGGGCCGAAGCTGAGTTAAAGTTGCTTGAGCAGCGAATTCTCCATGAGGAGGAGTGTCACACAATAAAAATTAAAGAAATTAATCAAAAAATAAAACAGGACGCTGACATTTTCCAACTAAGGAAAGAAATTTTACAATCAAACTTAACCACAGCTTTAGAGTCAAATAATTTATTAATAGAAAGTTAAAAAAAAATCATTCTCATTTAATAAGAGGGGTGATTCCTAAATAATGCAACCAAGACTGTAAAAAAAAAAATCTAATTTATGCTTGTTATAATGCAATTAGAGCATAAAACTTATTTGTCGTTCATATGCCTACGGCCTTCGTGATTAATTCCTACGCTTATGAACTGCAAACCGTGCATTATTAAACCGTAATGCACGCAAACTTATGTTCTATTTCCTAAACAATATATATTAAACATTCTCGTTAACTAGTTCCCAATCGATAACCGTTTAGATAAAAATTATTATATTTTTTTAAAATTATTTTTTTTTTTATCTAATTCTACACTCGCGTCATATGTTCGATTTAGTTGCAATACTTAAGAATCACCACTCTTACAATGACATTATCACTCAAGGGCACTGCTTAGCCATTTATGATCTTGTATAATTAAGTTGCATTCAGTATTTTGTTAAGATTAAGTATCTGTTTTTTGAAATTGTGAAACAAATTTATGCAGCAGTTTGTACTCCTTACCGTCAGTTATGTTTTAATTCATCCTATTCAGTGATAGCTCTTGTTTTAATTCAAAGGGAGGTAATTTCCTACATACTTTAAGTTAGACTCATTGCCTTTTTAATTATACATCTGTTAACACTGTGTTATGAATGAGTGTACTTGCTATATTTTAATGAAATGCAATCAATGGTAATATGGGAAACTGTTAACTGTAAAGTCATTTGATTTTGTTGCTTTTTATTTTAAAATGTTATTTTATGGGGGTATAAATTTTCCTTCTATAATTTTATTATGATTAAATATTGTGTCTGGGCTTTGATTTAATGGATGGGATTTAGCGCAAATTTAATCGCACACAACACAACATTAAATAATTGTTCAATAAGTTCAAATGTATTTATCACATAAATACCATGATTTTCAATGTGAGAACAAAACGTAGAACATTGTTCTCCAACCTGTATGATAAAAATTGATGACGTCACAAGCGTTTATGGCGCATAAATGTAACTTTGTTGTCTTTAATTCATTATTTCTGGTGCTGTTTTGACCATTTAACTATGAAAATGTGATAAAAAAATCCCTCACTCATTGTCTATGTAATCAACTTTTCTTATGCAAGACTCGCCAAAAGCTCGCCTAATAACTTGTCTTTTCTAGTATTGTTTAAGAAATTTAGATCTCAAAAATCAACTCATGAAGGTTCCTATATATCTGTGATAATGATTATAGTAGTTATCAAGTGACTTCAATTATGGTGTCATTTTTTTTATTAAAGATTTATTAGTGTGATGTGAATATTTGTGTTTATACATTAGTTATAGCTTAATACTTGTTATTTCATTATATTTTTATCGATATACGTTGTGATTGAGAAAACATGATTCTGTTAACCCTACAACCATATTTGTAATTTCATCTTTTTCACAGTTAATACGGCTGTTTTAAACATGGATGTTGCAGAAAAGTGCATCTGTCTATTTTTTTAACAATTTAAAATATTTGCCATTTGTTAATATATAATTATGTGTTATTAAATGTTAAATGCAAATAAATTGAAATGCAGTAAAACCTCTTCAATAACAACACCAACTCATTAATAAGACACCAAGGTTAGAACACCCTGTTCAATGTTTGCCCTTTCTCAAACCTCGTACTGGCCAACATCAATAAGTAGATATTTTTTTCAAAAGGTGAACTTGTTATTGTGGTTTTACTGTATATTGAATTGATATGATTCTTGTTGATATATGACCAAACTACTGAATGAACACTTGTAATATTTATTAACATACATCAAGTACAATGTAAACGTTTCCATTTCAGTCTTATGAAATCATTCTTAACACTTCACTAATCAATTGAAAAAAGCATTAGCAATACGATCGCGTATGTGGTTGCCAGTACCTGGTCCATCATACACCTCGTTATCGTTATCTGGCATATCAATATCATCCAGTTGCTGCATCATCATATCATTCCGTTCAATTCCTATGTTATGTAGTATTGCACATGATATTACAATTTTGGCAGCACGATCTGGACTTACTCTGAGACCATATTTCAGACACGGGAATCTCCTTTTCAGTATACCGAATGTTTGTTCTATCAAAACTCTTGTTCTACACAAAGAGTTATTGAATCGTTCCTGAAATTTAAAGTGTTACTATTTCAAAAGTACTAGTGTAGCACCTATTAATGCTAATATCCGGCTTCATAGATTCTTGGAGACAAATATAATGAAAAAAAAAAGTGGACCAAAACTGGTTTAATTATACTTTATATTTTTAAACAACATTCACATAGTAAATATAATTATTTTTTGCTTAAAATTGATGAAATTAAAAATGCAAAACTAAGAAGGATCCCTGTGAATAGAAGAAAATGGAGCAAAACGGATAATAAGTCAATTGTACTTAAGTGTATTAAAGAAACCATGATTTATGTTTGTGTTTTTAATGACAACTTACCTGTGGACGCGTCTGAGTGTGTAGGTATGGTGTCATCAGGTACAACCGGCAGGGATAGCCACTATCTCCCAACAAATGGCCTCTAACCTCACCTGCATAACAATAATATAAATTATAATGGCTTGTGATTTGGCTAAACAATCTTCTATTGCCATTAAAAAAGTAATAGGGTAAAATTCCATAATTCATTGTTTGCAAATCTTGGCATTTTCAATAAAAACATATGTGTCTTGGCAAAATACAATGTCCAATACTCTCTCTGTGCTTGGGGATGTGTGGGGGAGCTTTATACATATGTACAATAAATAAGTCACTGTGTATCATATAAGATCTATTGGTGAATTTAATTGGTTTGCATGTGGATACTATATTGATGCATGATTAAATACTTTAGCCAAACACTTACCTCTTTCTAACATACCACCAATGATACTATCTCTGAAGATTCTAGCATCATGCACACTACCAGGCCATTTGGCAACAACATTTGTGATTCTGAACCTTGCATCGCAAATCATCTACAAGAAAGCATTTACAAACTAGTGACTATACTGATATGATTCTGTAATCTGGAGCTGCCTAACATGAACAGTACCAAGGCAGTCATTGCAGATTTTTCCTGTCAAAATTAATTATTATATAGCTGTCATTGGTATAATAGTCAGCGAAACTATGATAAATCTATCAATGACAGCTTCATGGTAATAAATGCGATATACAGTATAACCTCTCCAGAGCGGCCCTCCGCAGAGCAACACCTTTCTTAAGCAACATTATTAATTGTTTCCTAAAGTATACATTTACTATACATTTCACCTCTGTAGAGCAACAACCTCTGTATAACAACCAATTTTTGTGTTTCCCAATGGGTGTTGCTCTATAGAGGTTTTACTGTATCAACTACATAAATTTATTTTCTAAAACACTTAATCGACACGATCATAATATCATCAGTGATCATACTATCATCAGTGAATACAGACAAACACATAAATATAAATAAATAATTAATAACAAGCCTGCTAATTGGTTACAACATTGTGTTTCTGGTTCATCATATTTGTCTTAATACATATTCAATATATTTATTAATCTGATCACGGACCCTATATTAGTCCGTGATCTGATTCCTCTACAATCGGATCAATTCAAATAATACTCTACGTCTAGCAGATCTGTATAATAAATAGGATTGTTAGACTCCCATTTTACTGTGAAATTAAACAATTTATACCTGGATGTTCAAAGAATGGTAGCCCTTGCGATTCACAAAATCTTCTTCGGCATGACTAGGGGCTTGAATTTTCACATGCGTACAATCTACAACACCCGTGACGTTTGGGAAGCCTGAAAATGTGATATATTTTTTCATTATTTTTTTTCATGATGATGACATAATTATGACACATGAATACACCTGTCAATAACTATACAACTGACAGTTTGTTAATATGTCTGTGTGCTTGAAGTTTCATTTAAAGTATTAAAATATATACCATTGTAATAATTGTCTCAAACTAAACTCAATATAACAGTGTTTTAGATATGATACAATGACAAGGATGTCTGGTAAACAGTGTATGGTCAATATACTGGTCATATAACGCATACATTACAACTATAAGGGTACAAGGCAAGTGGTACTGCTATTCGGTAGGTATTTTTCATACAATCATCTTATCAAAACAACATATTTGGTGCATAATTAAATGGATATATTGATCTTGAAAAGAGGTCACATAACGAAAGCATGTTTTGAAAAGGGAAGTAACAGCTACGCTTCATGACGGTTCCGGGTTTTATACTTGTCCATTTACCTCCCCTTGTGTAACTATGCAGTCTGCTTACACGATCAACCAATCAAACACGTTAAACTGATTTGATACTTACCGGCAATTGAATAAAACTCCTCTTGAGTGTGTCGAAGTAATTCTCCGGCCGGAAACTTCACATATTCATCCAGAAGCACACTCAGTGCGTTAGTGAACCGCTTCACCGCCCTAGAAACACTAACCCTGGATATCCCGTGCACTGCGGCAGTTACGATATGGTGCACATTCGTGGCAAAGAAATGCAACGCAACGAGTGTTGTCAACAATGGTGGTAGCGGGTTCGATCTTTGTGTAGGTCGCCGCAAATCGACCAGACTGCAGATAAATATAATGGATTCCGGGTAAAACCTGTACCTTTCCCGTACCTCCTCGTCATTGTACATCTCCAAAGGATTGCTCCGGTCCCGAAATACTCTGTTATCAAAGGGAAAATTCCGAACGTACCGCAGACGACGATTCCTTCTGACTAGTTCGGCCATTTTGCAGCGTTTTTTGTTGTGAATTGTGGGATCGTTTTATTTGGCTTAATCAGCTCAAGCCAACTAATCACTAGGCTTCAAGTTTGGGTTTTGAGGCTTGAGCTCAAGCTCGATTCTGAGACCGATCTTGAGACTTATTTTTTTGTGAACACCAACTTTGAAGCCAAGCCTAAAATCGAAGCTCGATCTTGATTCTGAGACCGAAAATCGAGCTTGAGCCAGATATTTTTCTTTGTGAACTTGGACCCTGATGTATCTCCAATTCAAAATGGCTGCACCCCTATTGTGTTGTTTTAACATTTTGTAACAAACTTGATATATTTTGAAATGAATAATATTGTATGGATGACGGGAATTGGTGAAATAAAAGATAGACAACAAGAAATTTGAAGGTATGTTTTTTTTTCAAGATTTATTGTTCGATATTCGGTTAAGTACCGCGAGAATACGTATGTACACTGTACGTTGTAACGTCATTATTGATTTTGTATGCTACAAAAGCTAAATTAAGGTATGTGATTTTGTTGTATATTATGATTAATGTCATTAACTAATATTTTCAACTGTATAATTATTGAATTTTATCGTTTCAACATTGTGGTTGACCCATCGCGTGGTTGACCTACATTTTATTTGTTCTTGTTATGATGCAGCCAGCATTCGTCTCTGTGCTCTGTTTAATATTTTGCAGTATTTTCCCTCAATCATAAGTCATGTATCGTTCAAACATGCGTGATAATTAACATGTAAACGTTTAAACTCGCAGGTTGTATTAAATACACTGATCACATGTTCTAACCTTACAGCGATTTTCCGAAAATGTACTTTCAGTTTCAACTTTCAATTTCATTATTACATGCAGACTGAATGTGTCTAAGTACATAAGCGTCGACTCGATTTAGCATATTCCTGTATGACCTCCAATACTTGGAAATGACCCTGGCCTCGGATATGAAATTGCAATGACTTTCAATTTTAAAAGTCCACGGAAAACACTGCCAATGATAGATGGAGAATCTCAATTAAGATAATTGTCTGATGACATCTTTAAATTGATGTCTTCAGATACACGATCAGCAAATGAATGGCTGTTCTAAAACATTATTTGAGATGAAAGGCAAAATGCATTATTATCCATTGGAAAGTCTAATGCAGTATTTTATTGATTTACCTTTTATTGCAGGAAGTTCCGAAGAAGCTGTATGTGAGGTACTGAGAATGTCAAAATAAAGAACATATATTTTGAAGATGCAACAAACAAATGTTAGGTGGCCTTATGGTGCAAATGTGTGAATGAAACCTTTCAACCTGGAGACTTGTCATAACAGACAGTGTTACAAATACCTACAGAAATGAAGTTTCCCTTTCAACAACATCCCAGACCTTAGTCACGGTATGTCACATGGTTCTCCTACTGTATAATAAACTCACTTTAAACAGATGAAAAATAGTGACTTTGAAAGCATTGGAAAACTTGCGTTGAAGTACGTGTAACATTTCCTTGTATATAAGTTCATAATTTGAAGTTTAATACTTAAATGTTCATGGAAAAAGTTAATTTGAAAGATAAGTTGAATGAATAAAATAGCAGTACAAATGCTGTTTTGGTCCTTGAATTTTGTGGAAATACCCTTTGAAGAGTCCTTGAATTTTTTTTGGGAAGGGTGGGAAATCTGATTTGTGTTGTGTCTTGAACAACAGACAAATTGTGAGGTTAATTATTGCAATTATAGGAAATGATACATTGATATTCTGCTATACAAATTTAAATAGCAAGTTCAAATTATTGCAATCCTGTCGCCTGTTACCTTAAGCTAAAATAAGATATTGCAAAAAAATTCTGAATGTACTTTAGTACAGTAGTTATATCATCAAAAACGCATAAAGTTTTTTTTGTCCATTCAGATAGTTTTAGTTTAATAATTTTAGCAGCTGTCAACTGATACTTTTGAAATATATTGTTATTGGCTAATGCTTTTTAATACCATTAAATTTTACATGGAGACATTGATATGTCATGGTTATAATAAACATGTAACTAAATCCATTGTTAAAGCAGAAAAGTAAAGAAATACACAATTAAAGAACAACAAACCGTCAAAGAGTATATGCAGCAGCAAGATCAAAGTAATACATTTTTTTTATCATAAACACGATTGGGTCACTTATCCTCACACTCCATCAAAAAGAGCTTTAACACTAGGCGAAATGTTCAACACCTAAATATAGCAAAAATTGTTCAGATATTTCTTAAATATGTTTCATTAATACCCTTACAATATACCTATACTATTGTATTTTAACAGAAAACAGAATTTCCAGTAGAAGACGTAATTGATGAGGTGGATAGTGTTTGTCAGGAAGAAGATGAGTTCTCCTTCTTAACAATAGACGACAAAGTAGTTGTGGTACCTGTAGGAATGGTGAAGCAGATGTTCCCAGATATGCAAGATGAACATTAGAGCTTCATATTGTTGATTTGTGTAAACCTTACATAAGTGTCACTTGCACTTACAAGGACAGTGATCCCTTATCTATTCGGAACAACTGAGACTGCAATCAAAGTTATGCGAAAAACTAGATACTTCCATTTCTGATATCATTCGGTATTTATTCATATCCCGGTATTGAATGTGCTAATTTTTTTTAATTTGAAGACATGATTCCCTGTGGCATATTCAAAGTACACACCAATTTTGATAAAAAGCATGAAAAATTATGCAATTGCTTACAAGTATAATTTCTTTTGGAATATTTTTGTTGCCAAAATTGAAAACCTGTTGCCAAATTATTGTCTTTTTCACATTTGATGTTATTGGCGAATGACAGAGGGAACCCTAGAAACAAAAAATGTGGATTTTATTCTTGATTTACGACTGTTTCAGAGAGAAAAAAAACTCCCCTCAACAACCTCTAACACACCACTTTATTATTTTCTTCATTGGTTGCTTTTAAAAATTGAAATTTACCATTAGCAGTAACTTTATTTCTGTAGGTAATGGGATTAATATATTGCATCCTGTGGAGTGCAGTATTTTCTGGCCCTTTATTCTTAAATGTATAAAATCAGCTTGTTAGTGCAATGAAATTTACTTCAGGGACAATATTTATAATATTTGTGCATACGCCTTGGCATGTAACCAGGAAAGTACTGGGTAGATTCCAGGAAAGTACTGGTTAGATGCCAGGAAAATGGTAACTGTACGATGGGTCTCATTGGCACTATGCAGTGACCGTATTTGGCTTCAAAAATTGTCTGTTTGACCTATACTTCTCTACTGGCATCAAAAAAGTATATTTATGGTGTGCGGCAGACATACCGGGTCGACCAAATTACCATAATGTGCATTATAAAATGTGCGCGGCGACGGGCGACCTCATAAACACAGTAATACTATACATACATACCTTTTTACTAGGGATGTCAACGAATAGCAAATCAGGTATTCGAATATTCGTTTTTCATTTCGAACGAATATTCGAATATTCGATCGACACAACTTAGACAAAATTATTTAAAAAAATCATATTTCATATACCAAAGTTCCCTACGTGCTGTGTGTATTCTACTTTCATTTTCACCCGAAGTTAAGACTCTGACGAATAAAGTTATTGCAGTTAACAGATCATCTTCTGCCAATATTCGTGTTTATGAATATCTTTTCTTTAATCCCGAATATTGAGTACTTAATTAAAAATCGAACCAAACAAAATGCATTTACTCGTTGTATTTTGAGTAAAATGTTTTAAACAGTCATTTTGATTGGATCATATGACCTACGTGAAAAATTAGTATGCAAATTATGTTGTTTCCCGTCACCCCATCTTTTCGGCATGTTTCTTTTCTCAATTACATCTCTGATCTTCCTTAATTAAAAAGCGAGTCATTAACTCAAGTCCCTGTCGGTGTTTCTAACTGCCTACGTTTTCGTCAACAACAAAATTACCGACAATTAGGCACCTACTTTCTTCTATTTGAGACTATGGACTATGAAACTGTTACAAACGGTCAGTAATTAACGGATTATCGAAAGAGACAAACCGTCATCACCCGACGATATACAATTATATTAGCACCCCCCAATATACACAATGACACTTTTACAAGCGCGTTTCAACACCAACAACAACAACATCCTTTATTACTCTCATACTATCTTACACAAATCGGGGTCGGCAAATAGATAAACAAACAACAATGTTTTTTTCATCAATTTTTTATTAAGTATATTTTTTCGAATATTCGAATATTGAAACAGGATTCGAATATTCGAAGATAAAACGAATATTCGAATATTCGTTGACATCCCTACTTTTTACTGTATGGCAAAAGTTGAGTATGTCAAAAAACCACATGTAAAAAACCCAGTCAGCACTCAAAAGTTTAAAAAAACCAAGCCCTCCCTTATTTTGATTTAATTTTTGCTTGGGCCTCTTATTTGAATATATTGTACTGTGTTTTGATAGTTGACTTTGCTTGTCTTTGATACTTGTAACAGTTCTTACATTAATGTGCTTTTGCAATATTCATGTCTTGCCTCAGTCTTCAGGTGTTTTATTGCTGTTTGTTTCACTTTGATATTTTTTAATTATTTAACTCATTCGAGATTTGTTCATTGCATGATTGTCCTCAAATATTGTGTCACACAGCCCCACTCAGCCCCACTCGAATTCCAAAATAGCCACTTGGGCTTCTGATTGCCAGACATTTTTTCTAAAAAAATCTATTTACCCTTTGGCTGATTTGCTATGAACATGGCACATGATTGTACTGTACCAAAATTACATCCAACATCTGATTCGCTGACATATTTTGGATATTATATCTAAAGCTGCTGGAGCAGTTTAAACCAAACCGGGTAAAAATGTTCCTTGAATAGCCCTATGCTGTGTCTGCAGTCTACTTTCAACTTTTGATACAACTGGTCTAACATTCTTTTTGTTACTGGCTAAGCTCAAAGTAGTTTCCTTTAAAACAAAGCTTGGATGATTTGACCTGGATTCATGTATAAACTATATAAAAGATGATGTTTTTGCAATTAAGCTGCATATGAAGTAAACAGTTTAGTACTAATATTTAACTACAATGTATAATTATATAAACTTTGTTATTGCTTGTACATATGTGTTCATCATCTTGTATTTATTATGTCTCCACATGTTGTATGTTTGTCTGTCCAGTCTGCCTTGTTCTCCCTTTATCTCCAAAATCCAGTAATAGATTTTCATCAACTTGCTGGGAAGTATCAGTATGAAGTCTAGTAGTTCATATTGTAATTTGGGGTCATAATGTTAAAAGTCAAGGTCACAGGTGTCTGAAACTTGAAAACCTTGTCTGCTGTTCATCTCTAAAAAAACCTGTTACATTTTCATCAAAGTTGTGCTTTGAAAATTAATTGGAAAATACCCCACTGCAACAAGATAACTCATAACCTATGGCAAGCTAGTGTTATCATAACTTTATGCCTGGCCATACTGATTTTACTCTAATTTAGCGAGGATAGAATTTAATATGTCATTTCATAATTAAATATTCACAAACGTTACATAAAGGGTCTAATATCTTTGTATTTCATTTATTTACAATCGTGACAAACATTTCACTTGTTTTACAGTCTTAAGGTTCTACCATTATTACTGACCATTTTTCTTTATTTTGGATTGAAAATCTAGCATGTCTAGAACAAGTCGGATTGAAGATCTCTTGGAAAAAATGTTTATTCTTTCTTCAATAATTTTTTATTCTTTTTCACATTTATGTCTTATGTTTTTGTTTTATTCCATATTCCATGCAAACCTTCTTACCTAGTTACACAAACTTTGATATTATAAAACTGTTTACAGTCAAACCTGTCTGTAAAGACCACCCATGGGAACAGCAAAATGTGGTCTTTGTTTACAGGTGGTCTCTATTAACATATTAAATATCATTTAAAATGGTCTGATGGGAGATAAAATTGATGGTCTTTGCAAACAGGTTTTGCAATAGTGGTCTTTGTTCGCAGGTGGTCTTTAACACAGGTTTGACTATAGTTACAAAACAGAAACTTATATGCAACGAGTTGCCAGCTTGGCTACATAGACAAGTGGTACTGTCCCACACCCCATTTGTTTGCTTTGATTGTATTGAGTAATCGTTTTTGCTTTTTGGTCATTATTGCATTATTTCTTTCTACTGTTAATATGTATGTGATATATGTAAATACGTTTATATTTCTCTTTGCTATGTTCTTTTTGTTTACTTCTCTAGTCATTCATATACTAAGTCTGCTAAATCTGTCTGTGTACACCTCCTATCACTTTTGTAGATTCAGGTATCATTTACAGTTTTCATTTACATATACAATTTCACCATTATCCAGTGCTCCACAAAGTTTATACTCATTATACATTCACACTGCTTGATAACTTATCCAGTGTGTGATTCTAGCATGCGGTTGTTACATACTGAAGTGATATCATATTTTGACAAGGTGCTATATCATTTAGTGATTAATGTTTTTGTATTGAGTTATTGTGTTGCATTTTGGTCACTTTTGCATTATTTCTTTCCACTGTAAATATGTTTGAGATATAAGTAAATACGGCTTTATTTCTCTTAGCTATGTTCTTTGCCTTATTATAATAGTCATTCATAAACTACGGCCTGCTTTCACTTCCTACCACTTGTTCATTCAGGTAGCATTTTATAGTTCTCTCATGTGTCACTTTTTAGCTATCATTTACATTAAATTACACTATTTTTCTAACTTTCAAAATGTCTAAACTCATTTTACATTCACACATTGCTTGATTAATTCAGTGTGTGGTGCTGGATGTCTGTTTGTCCACTGACATGTTGTTAATTAAACTGTAGTGCTCTCACATTTTGACATGATATGCAATATCATTTAGTGATTATTGTTCTTCTTTTTAATTTTTAGTAAATACTAATTATGTAAATTTGTCGGTATTTCTTTATTTATTTCTACCGTGATAATGATTGTGATTTATGTTAATATGTTTCAATCAATGTTTTGCATTTTGAGATGTATAATGTTGTCTTAATTTACATGCATGATGTTCATTATCATGAAAGTTTTCCGCACTATCAATTTCTATTTCTGTTTAACTGTCCATACAAAAACTAGTCTGTTCCTTAATAAATTCCTACTACTAAAACTACAAATGTACTTTTTATACATTAATATATAGTGACACATTAAAGCATAATAAACACATACTGTTAGTTCAAATTGCAGTTGTTCTATTTCATTTTGTTTACGCCGTGCACCCACCTTTGCTGCATCAGGCAGCAATTTTTTACTTGTTGGATTATGTGCTATGTTGGCATATGACCTAGATAAACTGGACATGATTTGATTACTTAAGTTTAACGGTGGCGGTAACGGTTCATTGTATTCAGTGCTCATGTTTTGCTACTGAACGCACTGTTTGCCTTATAGTGTGCGCGCACTGTGCACCCACTCGCTAACGCATGTCCGAGGTAGCACGCGAAAGTGTAATCCGAACACAACACTGCGTTCAGTCATGGCTAACAGTCACTCACCTTTTTTGTATCCCTAGCCCACGGTATCACATTGACTGCACACGGGGAACCAAATTGCAAAAATGAACGCATGGCTGGTTCCCTGCTTTTACTGTCTTTGAGGCAAGGAACCAGAGTCTAAACGAGGCGGTAAACAAACTTGTTCGGTCCCGAACTGTGAGTGGGCTTCCGTTCGCCGTTACTGAACGCAAGGCTGGACAAGGTTTTGTTCGTATCATCACTCAGTAAGAGCAAAGTTTGTGACAAATTGGGAAAATAGGGACATCCGTGTCCTATGGAATAGAGTGGCAAAGGTTTCTGGAACATATTTCCATGTTTTGAAATAACAACAGCTGCCTGTCAACATTCAGTGTTGCCACCCGCTGAATGATAAGAACGGTAACTAAATATACGTACAGACGGGATGTCGGCTTATCACATGAATATAATTTTATTTTCTAACGTCATGCAAACATACAAATACATTATATTTATGAATTATATTTAAAAAACAACAACAGGGGCCTTATTCACATTTTCAGACTGAAACTCAGACTTTAAAATGTTAGAATGTCTTTGTGCTCCTACGTTTTAATTAAAATATAGTTTTGAATAAAAATTGGCAAATAGCGAAGACTGCGTAACAACAATTATTCTGACAAAATTTCATACGTTTTAGATTGAAGAAATTGAAAGGATTGTAATTTTTTGCGAATTTAAATTCCAAGTGTGAGTTTCAGTCTTGAAGTGTTTGTGAATAAGGTCGCTGTACACAGTTTACAATCTGCTATTTACACAAGATGGCTACACGGAGATGACACGCCACAGGGGTCATTACATTATTACATAAACAATAAATACAAGACAATACAAGTGTAATACATACATTCATGCATGAATACAAAACCAGTACAATATAAGAAATCTTAACATCTCACATACATCCGAAACAGATTTAATGAAGTTGACGGGTTCTTTCGTGTTTCTGATATTGCAAGATCAAAAGTGTTAGCAGATTGATTCAATTTACGCTTTAAACTAAAACAAATCGGATTACCAGAGTTAATAGAGAATATTGATCAACTGTCTAAGATTGAAGCCTCGCCATTAGTTGATTTAAAGACAGAGTTCCTCAACAACCAATCACAGGTCTGCATTAACCGTCTGGTCTCAAAGTGAGTTTTTGTCTCAACCCTAGCCTGTTTGATTTGCTGACATTCGGACTGATTTATTCGGATGTAACTTGACTTGTTCTTTGGTTCCGTAAGTAAGCATTATTCCCGAAAAAGATACGTCTTATATCTGATCGGTATTGTGTACTGCTCAACCAAAACACCAAGAAGTTTAGAGAGTTATTGAGATAAAGTGTGTTACGAGCCGTGAAGTGCAGGATTATCAAAGTAGGCGCGAAATTAGTAATTTTATACGAGACAAACAAATATTTCAACATAGTAGGAAACAAAGATATAGTCTGTAACACCCCACTTGCAATAGAGAACTTTGTGAACATTGCCAGACGTCGTGATCTCTGTCTCTTCATTGCATTTGTGCGTTTCATCAAACATAACTGTATCAGTATCACTGCATTACATGATATAATAAGAAAGAATGGAACCACACAGAGCGTCCAAACGGAGGATACCTCTAGCATTAATTCATATACAATTATGTGATCATCTCTGGTGTTGCAACCGTAGCCATCCAATATTTTCATAAATGCACGACAATTTATGCCAGTTAGCACCAAGATCAGAACTAAAAATGCAACTTTTGCACGAGTTTTCGCACGAGTTGGAACAAAGGAGAATGGAAATGTGAGACTGAGAACTCTCTCGACTGAGATGCATACAATCAGCCACGTGGACAACTGAGGAGCATACATGCTTAGAAATTCGAGTCCCATACACATGGTTAAAGACGGGATGTCAATTAGTCTTAGTGATTCAAGTACAACATAACACATTCCACAGAATATAAGAGCAAAGGTGTCGGTGATGGTTAGTAGTTTGAAGTATGTGGAACAGGCAATGTTGCTACATTCTTTACCCATAGTCCAAACTATAAAAGCCATAGAATTCCCCGCCAAACCTATAACAACTTGTAAACTAAGAAAAACAAACGTGAAATAATCAATAGAGCTAAATGACGGTTCGTAAAATGTGCGGTTTGATGAGTTCGTTGCACCATAGTACTCATAATACACATCATCATAATATTCCACAGAAGTAGCATCCGTCAGATTGCGTTCCGATGTACCAACAAAATAATAGAAATCATCCATAGGAGTATTATTCATAGCTTCATACGACAATTCCGTCACGATCGGGCTGAAGATTAGTTCACATAAACATAAATTCGTGGTTAAGAGTTTGAGCACGATTCATCCAAACAAGGCTTATCGGATTTGTCACAGAACTGAGTACTATTCTAAGCAATTAGACAATTATGTTCTAGATTTCGCGGAGTCTTGTAGATAACAGTTTGTTTTATACAATTATAAAGTTGCTGAAGTAGTCAAAATAACTCAATCAATCTGTGTAGGGTCAAAATAACATAATGATAACATGTACCGCATGAAACGTTGGTCCTTATATCAGAGTTCCAGTCACTGCGTATCACTAAACACTCCTTGAAATTGTTCGTTGTATTTTAATCATTGACAAACTGTTCTTGTCGACTCGGAAATCACCAGTACCTTAACAGCTCACATTTTGTTTTCTTTGAATGTTTCCTCGGGATTCCGGCAAATCTTACATGAATTCAGCGTACTTATTTCGTCCATTGTGTAAATGAATTTATTTGAAACATCAAACACAATGCTGTAATATAGTGTAATGTGTTGGTAATTGTAATCAAGTATGTATCGCCTGTAGTATTTTCACGAATTTGATTATTACTACATTTGTATTTACTAGTTTTTTCATACTTTCTTCACTTACTTAACATTCGCACAAATGAAGCCTCCAGCATTGCAGGTTGTGTGGTAATTGTAGTCTAAACATGTTTCAAAGTCCAATAGCTGTTTGTTTGGAACAGTAATCCGACTTCCACATTTCTCAGAAATACGTATGTCAAGCTTATATTGTCACACAAATTAGAATAGTTGTGTTTATAAAGGTTTGTTATTTTTACAAGCAGACGCCTTGTTCAACACGACGCAAAAGAACGCCCAACATTGAAGGTGGTGACAAACGTCAGTCTAACAGTATTTACAAGTGCAGTAGCTATTTTCAATAAAAACTCCGAATATCATTTTTCTAAAGTCCCCAAGAAACAAGCTTCACAGCAGTGCAAACGAAAACAAGTTGACTTTAATCCAGCATATACAACTGTAATATGCAAGCTCGAGTAATATTGTCAGAAAATTGAGCCGGAACTTGACATTACCCTCTTTTATAGCTGAATCCAGATACGACATTTACATAGAATGCGTTTGGTAAAAACATGTTTAAATACCAGCGATACAGTAACAGTCACCAAACTATGATATAATGTTCCATACATACACACATTACGTTACATTAGCAGAACAATTTGTTTTGTTAATTGCAATATCTAATTAAGTATGTTGTTAAGCATACAGTCTATGCGAGTAAGTACATACACATTTACATACAATACTAGCTATATTCCTTTTGACAATATTTACCATGTTTACGGGTAAGATGTGAAGTCTTGTTTTGTCAGTAAACTTCATATTGAGCGCCGCTGTACGATTTCCAATCTCTTCTTTAAGTAACGTAATTTTCAGAAAACGTCACATGTGACGTCACCAGTACTGACAGTAAGCAATATTTGCCCCATATGGCAATATGAAAACGAAGTGACCATATCGAGGGTTCAGTGCAAGACTATCCTAACTCCTATATAAATATATAGGAGTAAGGGTAGTCTTGCGCTGTACGCGCGATATGGAGTAAATATTGATTCCTGCTTGGCAATATTGACATCACATGTTGCGTTTTTTTAAATGACGTCATTTACAGAAGAGGTTGTAAATCCCATAGCAGCGCTCAGGTGGACGCGTTCAACTGTTTGCACTGGAATCACTGAAACTGTTTAGTTGTTCGGTACAACAACTAGTTCCATGGCAATGTTCGACTTAATACGAAAACTACTTTTTTCCGGAAGTGGTGCAAGAATGACAGGTAAGTGAATTGGTTAAAAATAGTTCAACATCTGAATGTAACCTGCATAACATACTCAAAAACTAGTATGTCAATGCTAAATAACATGAGACTAAATCGTTCTAATTAATTGATTCGGTTTCACAGCGAGAGTTTCAAGCGTTGTTACGTCACGTGTTTTCATCTCATTCTGCAAGCCCACCATTAACTAGGTTATTATTTCGACTTTTATATATCATATTAAAACCATCTATTTATTTGTTCAAAGGCGACTAGCGGCGAACTAATGTTAGCTTCACAAATTAAATTCTGGAAGGAATTTTACATTTTTGTAAACCAGGAAGGGAGATAACCTCTGCGGGGCTGTTGACTGGCGTACGTATGAAACGTTGTGAATTAGTGATCGTATTTACAGTAAAAGTACAGAACAGAATTTTTAGTAATATTTGTGTTATTTTATGTATGCAATTGATCGTCCAATGTAATCAATTTACTAAATACTAATTACACAGTCTATGAGAGTAAGTACATGCACATTTATTTACAATATAAGCTATATCTCTTTGGACAATATTTACCATGTTTACGGGTATGACCCGAAAATCTATATCGAGTTCCCAGCTCTACCAGTTTTGATCAAAATATTATAGAGGGGAATTATTTTCATACGTAAATTTAAACATTTTATCTTTATACTAGAATATGTTAGCAGTTATGACAATATTCTTCAATTTAATACTCTTTCATTTAAGTGTAAAAATATTTATTCTAACTAAACATCTTCTTGCTTCCAATTTGATTTTAAAACTATCACCTATCATTACATAGAACATAGAGTAAAATTAGTAAAATTTTCCATTTCCAAAAGTTTAAGGGCTAAGAAATCATAATTTTCTATAAGTGGAAACATTTTAGCAGTTATGTCTGTTTTCTTGATTAAATTAACAATATGGTGTTTTTAAATAATAAGTTGCTTCTTGCTTCCATTCTTTGTTAAAGCTAGTAATGTACTAAAAAATCTCGATTTTTTTCATTATTCTCGTCTGCTATGTTGTTGCTGTTGTTGGAACTATCAATGGGTTAAATTGTTTGCCGGTTGTCATTGGCTGGTTTTAAATATTATAAATCATTTTATATGATTTAGATCCGTTCTTGTCACGGCGGAATATAATTATCATTGAATTATTTTAATTATTGTGAACTATAAATATTGGCTAACATTGAATAATGTGTGTTCTCAGTGTCATTTTGCTAAATAAACACGTAATATAATGGGTAGTAAGTCACATTAATAGTCAGGGTCTTGCAGTGACATTTCCAGTTATTTGGGTGGAGGAAGACCCCGGGTGCTCCAGGGTCTAGTATTAGTTTGGGCATAGACGGGCACCTAGGTAGAACCACCGACTTACCGTAAGCCAGCTGGATAGCTTCCTGACATGAATAGTGTACATCCCGGGTGGGATTCGAACTCACAGCACTGAGGGGCAATCTGCCGTCAGCCAACAACTCGAATACGGAGGCCCGCACTGAGGGGCAAGCAATCTGCTGTCAGCGAACCACTCGACTACGGAGGCCCCAACTGAGGGGCAAGCAATCTGCTGTCAGCCAACCACTCGACTACGGAGGCCCCAACTGAGGGGCAAGCAATCTCCTGTCAGCCAACCACTCGACTACGGAGGCCCCTACTGAGGGGCAAGCAATCTACTGTCAGCGAACCACTCGACTACGGAGGCCCCTACTGAGGGGCAAGCAATTTGCTGTCAGCGAACCACTCGACTACGAAGGCCCGAACTGAGGGGCAAGCAATCTGCTTCGGAGGCCCCCGCTGTTTTGTTATAACCACCAATTTTGTTACAATTGAGGTACAAAAATGCACAGCTGTTTAGTTAACTTTCTATCAAAACACAATCGCGGCTATTTCTCCGTCAATCACACGGAAAAACACGCTCAACTCAATGCACCTATTTTGAAATGTATTAGATCGGGTATTATATTCACGCGTTCGCGATTAATAGCATCAATATCATATAATTAATGTGTAGTCCCAAAGGTGACCACTGTAGACAGGTTGGACTGTATTGTTCTTATAAAACATCATAAATTGATCGCTCGTTTTGATATTGTAATCGGGACATGAATTTACATAAATTTACCTATTTAACTACCAACGGTTTGTTTAATAATACCCAGGCTTGCAATCCAAACAAATAATGTCATTTATATGACAATTAATGCAGTTAATAACCGGACTAATTTCCTTTGATGTTACATCACTCTCACGGGAATCATGTGTTTTTAATGTAATATGTTATTGCAATTATTCTGTATAAAGGAATTGGGCACAACTTATCAGAACATTATTATACGTTTATAGGAAACAAGTTTTTTTACTTGTTTTTATTGGGTTTTACGCCATTTTCAACCTATTGCAATCAGTTGACCTAACGAGTTTTCCTGGAATTAATTAGCAATCTGTACACCTTTGCCCTTCTGCAAGCAGCTGGCAACTTCCCCACATCGATTAGAAATAAAGGACATGCCCTTGAATCTAACCCGACCTTTCCGGGTGACCGCCCAGCCGCGCTCAACAGCTGATCAGACTGGCTGCATAGAAATGGCTATGATGATTTTAAAATAATACATTATACGTTCAATTAATATGTCTGACCCCACACTTTGTTCTACCAAATACTGACATATTTCAACAAAAGTTGGACAGCGTGTTAAATAATCATTTCATTTTTATAAATGATGACAACATAAACAGTCGGACGTAAACTCTTTGAGTCATATTATTTACTGTAAGGTAGCCCCAAAATAAAAACGTCACACAGTGAATGCATCCGATTGGGGCCACCATGTTCCCACCGTTGCGTGCACACTTGACCATGAGGTTGGTTGTGGTGTTAACGTCGCTGTCGGACGACCTGGCTGCTTTAAAATAACGTAGAGCTGCAACGACTGATGTATCTCTAGGTTCGGTACGGTTTAAATACTACCCTTCCGGTTTTCGATTATTCGGTACGATTTTCTAAAACTAATAGTTTAATGGATAGAAATGTCTAGAGTACACTTCTGACTACATGTACAAGGTAAATAGAAGCAGAACAAAGTGTGCTTACATAGAATAAAGTACAGCAATGTGTGGAAATAGAACATAAAGTTTTCCTACATGAATACAGCGGCGCATACTAAAGACCGTACATTGACGGACCAAACCGAATATTCGTAATTCAGAACCGAAAACCGAACCGAGAACAAAAATCCACGAAGATAACCAAACATCAATATACCGTTGCAGACGACAAAGTCAAACGTCACCTTGATTTGAATACAGTTTGTTCCTAGACCTGATTGAATTCAGTGGCGTATCTGTCTGTAGGAGACTCAACTCTGAATTATTTCCACAGAACACCGCTTTCGTCTGTTGTAATTCGGGGCATGACATAATAATAAATTCTTTATTTTCAGAAGGTTCCATATTTAAGGTTAACAATAAATTGTTCATCTTTTTTTAAATATGGTCTTCTATCAGCATTATAAACACGCACAGACAAACAAGAATTCACACACGCACGCTCACACACACAAACAAACTCGCATTCACACACGCACACACAATAAATTGTACATGTACATCATGTTTTAACATCAAGATGTAAATGAGACTATTAAACACTACAAAAGTTAAGATGATCTGATAAAAAAAATATTAAAAAATTGAAATAAAACAACAACAACAACAGACACCTCACACAAGACACATAATACAATAATGAAATATTATTAAATTCATTGTTTAAGCATTAAGTAGTTCCTATAATTATTTCTAAATGTTTCTGTATCAGACAGACAACGTATATTTACAGGAATTGAATCATAAACCGGTGAATGTTATCATCTTTCCACTCGTCGATCACCAGATATTTCACAGTTGGTCAGTTTGGTAGAATTACAAACGTTCACATACAGGGAAAACACGAAATGCACGGTGCAAAATGGACCAGATAAATCACGGGATTAACGGTCGATTAACATAATGAATTTTGTTGGACAAAAGGTAAAACTGAGCAGGCGGACGTTTGTAAATCATATTTAAAATGCAAGTATGGAGTTACAAAAATTGTAAAGAATGCGTTGCATTTAAAGGTATCCGTTGAATGAGTCAATTCATTTCAATGTCTGTTTTTTGTCGGAAAACATTAATATGTATACCGGAAGTTATGCACAGCTATTGTCTGACGTAATGTCGCCCACATTTCTCGCTACTTTGATTGGTTTGTGTATAAAACGGATATCGATGTTTTAAGTTGATCCTAGTTTTTGTGACACTGCATGTATTTTTTTTAAACCATGTGATATACCGCAATGTAAAACAAAAACAGCATAATACCTGCATACAATACTAACAGTATTATAGTATTTTAATTTAAAAAAAAAGTATTTAATGTACTATTTAAATAGTACTCGACAACTGCCCGTAGCAATCTAGTTCAATTGATATTGATGACATCAAAGCTTCGAATATTTTCGTTTTTTATCATATAATCACGCATTACAGAAAAAAAACGCCGCATCCTCCCTCCATGACAATCTATAATACGATCGTTATATTCATGTCACTTGTCGGAACACAGATCTTACACGTTATCATATAAATCTTTTGAACAGAAAACTACCGCACAACGGTAAACGGTCTTCTAAAGGTATGTGTGGCGAACAGTAAGAAGCAACTGCTGGCGGTTACACACGAATTTGATTTTATTGATGGGATACACGGTTAAACAAACATAATAGGCACTTGCAAGATTAGTGCAAGCCGTTGATTATATTTAAACATCGTGTCAGTATAATTTGGAATACAGTACTAGGTATATCTGTGAAGTAGAAAAAGGTAATTTGGATAAATATCTAATCGGCATAGCATAATGGCGCATTTATGGGGCTCCTCTACCCTAGTGTGTCTGCTTCTAAGACGTTACTGTGTATTCTTGTGTTTAATAACAACAGTTGTCGGATTTAAATTGACGATATTACATACGAACGATGTACACGCAAGATTTAAACAATTTAATAAATACGGCTCAGATTGCAGCCAGGGCGATTCCGATGATGGTAAATGTTTCGGCGGAATTGCCAGACGATACACGAAGATCCAAGAAATTCGCGGTAACCATGACAACGTTCTGCTACTAGACGCTGGTGACCAGTTTATGGGTACCACATGGTTTACTGTCTACCAAGGAATGGCTGCGTCATATTTTATGAATCGACTTCAATATGATTTCATGGTAACGTTGTTGTTTTTCACTAATATATATCTTGAAGTGAATATACCGTAATCTTAAGCCAACATAACTTCTTTTATTCACAGTGCTAAGACATGTGTCTTGATAAGATACAATTTCTTGAAGAAATTTTCTCCAAAATGTTACATATTATTAAAAGATCTCAGATACTAAGTCCATATAGTCTAGAACAAAACGCTTTGGAATATGCAATATTCAGCTGTTGTGGAGAGGTCGTTGCTGAACAGATGTTTGATATTACAAGATGTACTGCTTCCAAATAGAATTTGAGATACAGTTCGACCTCGTTTATTCAACAACATTGTATCCGAAAACTCGCTGTCATCCGAAATAAATTTCAGGTTCCGATGTATCTTCGTATGCTCGTCGAATTGAAATAGGCTATTCGAAACTATGTATTATTCGAAAATAGAATTTCAGACCCGATGAATTCGATTGAACGAGGTTCGACTGTACTTAATTACGACGACCTCAAAACTCGAGCTACACAGGAGTTCTTTAGTCAAGAATCATTCTTTGTCTCGACATGAAGTAAACGGTTTAATTTAAATATCAACATTTGTCGACTTCCCTGTCTGCGACTTTGAGTATATTAAACTTTACAAATCGAACATACAGGGATGGCGACAGTACGAAATATCAACACAAGGAAATAATATCAACCGGTATGTCGCATGTATCGTTGAAATGATCCAAAATACACGCCTTTACATACAATTTACTCTCATAATTTCTCACCAGGTTGTATGTAGAAGATATATGTCATGACTCTGTGGTCATAAATTACTGATTTTAAAGCTATAAAACCAAGCTGGAGGCGAGTGGTTCATGTAAAGTAACACGCAAGTATGATATACTTACATACATTATAGTTTATTGTGACGTCATTTATTACACGAAGACCAAAATAACTGAAGGGTTTTACCTGCTTTAACGGTTTATTTCGCCTGGGGGAATTGAAAGCACACTCTGTTATACTTGGCGCAAACACACGTTCTGGTAATCTGATAACATGCGTGTCCGAGCTATGACCTTGACATTTGAGAAGCTGTCCAACTTTGCCTCTTTTTTTTCAAATTCACATTTAACATCATTGTTAGAATGCGCAAGGACGCCGTAATTTGATTTCAACATACGGATTCAAATATATCTAAAAAGCGTACTATTGTGAATCTGTCCGACCAAAGTGACAATTTTTTTTAAAAATGTAATCTTTTCGGCAAACTCGCATGTGTAGTTCAGTTCTGACCATTGGGGTTCAGCTAGCAGGCTTTTCTGTAAGCAAAATCTTTGTGCTTGCATTACAAATTATCAACACTTGTATTGTAAACAATACATACTGTCATTAAAATTGTATGAAAAACTCTTATGTTGACCGCAAGCAGTATGAAACTTCCGGGCCGACCCATGTCAATTGTGGTAAGATACCTGTCATCCTTTTCACTGTGCTTTTACGGAACAAAATGCACTCGAGTGTAAAACTAGATCAGAAGTTTGAGATACTATTATATCAACACGCAATCGCGACTATATCGTCGATTTCACGGAAAAACACGGACAATTCTGAACTCCTATTCAGTCGAAAATTAATGGACCGGTGTAGCATTTTCAGACCACACCCGTTTCAAGTTACCTTCCCGGTAACTTACAATCGCGTTCAGATAACCGGAAGGTAGGATGAAATCGATTTCAAATTACCCCCAGGGGTAGCTTGAATGTGATTTCAAGTCACCCCCTAAGATTTCAGACTACATCCCTCATTCCCTTATTTATGTACATACTATACATTTAACGTGCATAAAGTGAAAAGAACAACAGCAAATAATATAAATAAAATTAATGATTGTCAAAAAACCCAGCAAGAAAACAACAGCAGCAGGAATGGCAACAGTAGCAGCAACACCAACAACCATAACAAAGTGTAACTAACATATTATTGATAGTTTTTGCAGTTTGAGACTATCTTTCAATTTTGTTTGTTTCATAATTCTTTATTCAATTAACTTACCATGATTTCAAATACATGTAATTGAAAACTATCACATTAGCTTAACCAGCGAGGGGGTAATCTAAACTGTTCGGGGGTAAGGCGAAATCGGGTTCAGGTTACCCCCGGGGGTGATATGAAATATATTTCAGATTACCGGGGGGTTAACTTGAATAGGGACGTAGTTTGTACTCTTTACACTGACTGATTCATAAATTAGCGGTTAATATAACAGCACTATAGGTGAGGTGTATTACATGCCAAAACATTGTTAACGCAGAAACTGGCAGATTTTACAAAACAAACTAGCGTCAATAACATGATATTTAATCAGTGAATTTAAGACGGATTTCAAGGACGGTGATATTTGCTTAAATCCATGAGTTGAATAAATAAACCATAAATATACCCCCGCCACGTTACCAACGCATCCCGGATTTTTATACTCAATGTCTGATTACAGTAAAATATTTATTAGATCTTCATCTATATATTGGATCCACTGTAATTGCAAATTAGTTACGCTACAAAAAGAAATTATCTTCACGAACGACTTAACACGAGCTGTTTTAACTTTCACAACATATGTTTTTACCTAGTTTTATTTGTAATAGTAAATTAATAAGATTTGTTCAAGTGTGACATAGTTTTACCCTTTTGAGAGAATTATTACATACGGGGTTATGGGATTGCATTTTATTTAAGTTACGTGCATTCTAGAACAATATAGATAGTACAAAAAGTTTGGAAAGACAGTTTCAATGATACCAAATACTATAATCCGCTCATTTTAAACTAAATATTGATTGAGCAAAGACGATATACTTAAAGCTGTACATGTATATCCGTTCGTTATAACACTCGCAAGGCTGTATGCATATAAATAAGTCTGACACGATGTGCTTAACACATACGTTACTGGCAATTCGATGAAATATAAACTTCCGCCAATATCAACCACTTTCGCCAATATCTACCACTTCCGCCAATATCTACCACTTTCGCCAATATCAACCACTTTCGCCAATATCTACCACTTCCGCCAATATCTACCACTGTCGCCAATATATACCACTTTCGCCAATATCTACCACTTTCGAATAGGCTTTAAATATCAATTTATGTTCACAAAATGACTGAATATGTGCTGTTAGGATATGTATGGACAGGATATTTCGTACATTTACCAGTATCTGTCTAAACCTCGACTTTCCTCGAGATATTGTATTCATTATCTCGCCTACCCTTTTCCTACCGTCCTTTGATAAGTACATAGCTTTTTTTCACTTTGTTCCTGGCCTCAAAATACGAGGGTTTTGTATTTAACCAAGTAGCTAAAAGTAAACATTTCAATGAAAGTTTATTGTTCACGGAGGAGGAGTACTTGTCCTTTCATGTAATGTTCAGTCAACATATAATTGATATATAAATGTATATAATAAATATTGATCATTAACAGCTCTTCAACAACACTGTCAATTTTACCTTCAGTAAAAAATCACTATCACTTCAACCTCTCTATAGCGGAAACCTCTCAACAGCAGCCACAATGATCGTCTCCCAAAGTGCGTTGCTATGGAGACGTTGCACTTTATGTTTAAGCCAATTACTGTCAATACTTTGTTTTTGTTACTGAAGAACGCTATGTTTCACTGACAGCGCAGATATTTGCCAGATGTCGACTTTCCCACGGAATGAATTCACTCGAGTTAGGTACAACACTCACTGTGGTACAGTCATCAAATAACTCGGATAATGACCACCTTAAAGTGTATTAGGGTGTATTTCTGGTAATTAACCGATGCATTATCAGTATTAAGTGATTAAGTATTTATTTTACCACTATGGTATATGTTTAAGCACATAAATGATGGTTATTATATTTGTGACCACTGGCGCTCATGCTTTTATCTACACTCATTGCAATGTACTTGTTAAATAGATGGGGGAATGCGACAACGACTGTGGTGCCATTTGATGTTATATTCTATGATCCGGTTTGATAAAACCATTTGTTGGGATAAGTGCATTTGTATGTATATAATTTGCATTTCACAACGGTATGGTCACGATGTGAACACGGTCTGCAATACACTTGACGAATCCAAATTTCTAAATTTAACGGATTACTGATCATCATCAGTACTCAACATTTTCCACCTAAAGTCATTCTAAATATATCACGAAACTGACCGATCGACAAATAACAGGTCAAGTGAACCGAACTATTTCATGTCATGTTGGTCATCTTAGAGTAATCCTCAGTGCTTTTAAGAAGACGTCCTACTTCATTTTTGATGGGTTTAACGCCATTTTCAATATTTTGTCAGTTACATAACAGTAACAGTCAACCTTACCAGTTTTCCTAGAATAAATTATCAACCAATGCTTACGTGCCCCTCCACAAATGACTGACAACTTCTCCACTTCAATCAGAGGTAGGGTGAAAATGACCACCGCTAAATGACAAGGGATGACATAATCTGCCCAGCCCGGGTATCGAATCTGACTTCCCTGGTGACAGCCCAGCACACGACCAACTGACTGAGCTAACCCTGCCACGTCTTGCTTTAAAGACCACATATATCAAACTTGCTTCGAATGCCCACACTTTTATTTTCCTAATTTAAACTATCGAATAGTGAATTTAAATATTTCTAAAAGATTTCCCACCGACATGGTCGAAAGTTTTCCTCATTCTTCAGAGAGGCCTTTATAAACATATATATATGTTACACTTGCTTAACTTTCAAAAACCTGCTCAAGTCGTTCATGTTGAATGAAATCACGAGTGATACATTGTGCGCTTATAAGTGAAGGAAACGTGTCAAGTAAAGAATTAAAATATCGAATTACCTAAGATACCGATCATGCTGACTGTGTACCATAATATAAAACACTCTTTACAGTCAAACCTCGATAAAAAAGTCCATCTCACTATTTTGCTCTTTATTCAACCTCAATATTAAGACCACCTCGATAATAAGAGGTTCAAGGGGTCCAATGGTGGTCGCATTATTGAGGTTTTACTGTACAGGTTATGAAATGTTTACATAGACATACTAACGAACGAACATTTAGTTGATACGTACAGCATTGTGATAGCATGGGCGTTACATGTAGGAGAACAATAGTACTACATATACTTGTATTATAAGTATCTTAAATTTCGGTTAAAAATTGAATCTGGTCAGGATACGTCCAAGACTTGATACAATACCGACCAATATGCTCTGAATGCGACATACACACTGAGTTGTCTTTTTCTATGAAACTGCATGTATAACCAAAACCGAATTGCAGAAATTCAGTCGCACAGAATAATCACGTGATATCTTTTCTACCACAGTGCCTTGGAAATCACGAGTTTGACCTCGGCGTGGAGCCACTGGAAACGTTTCTAAGCAACGTTACATGTGATGTTGTGAGTGCTAACACTGATGTCACCAACGAACCTAAACTGCAAGGAAAGTTTGTTAAATCGACGAAAAGAACCGTGAATGGAGAAATGATTGGCATTATTGGATACATTACAGAAGACACTTTTCAAATATCGAACCCAGGTACGTCGTCCATGTACATTGCGTTATGTGTTGAGTAAAAGTCATCCGTAGTTCAAGATTGACACAGATCTACATGAGACCATTCTCTAATGCAGGTTTGCCAAATGATCTTCAAACTCAAATTCATAACTTTCATGCCCTTGTTTTGATAAGACATTCTCATTAATCTCATAAAACAGTGATTCCGAAGTCATAGCAACCAGATATAACTAAAAACATGTACATGAAATAAAATATATTATGTTTGTTTTAGGGCACACTGTAAGTTTTACTGATATTATCGACGCAGTGACACAAGAAGTAGAAACACTCAAATCATCTGGTGTGAACAAAGTTATCGCCCTTGGTCATGCTGGTATATCTGTAGATCGTCAGGTAGCTGCCATCGATGGTGTAGATGTCGTGGTGGGCGGTCATTCTAACACCTTTCTCTATAACGGTATGTCCTCAAAATGTGTTCAAAAATGTTTTTTTACTATTGCTTGTATGATTCAGAGCCTTATGAAAAGTTTCACTAAATGTTTCAACATAGGGATTCTCGTCTTCATTCCAGTTATTTATTTCAGGCGCATATGCATTCTTATAAAGAATAACCGCTACTGAAATTATATAATGTTATACATGTATCGCATTTGGACTTCGGGTTAAGTGACATGGTGGGTTTTGCTTTCTACAAACAAGTTCAGTCATGTTGGGCAATGCTTCCTGTACACTGATTTTTCATTATTTTATGTTTCTTTACGTATCTTTCGTAGTTGTGTGACGTAAAGGTTCAAACAGTACAGACATTAGAATGACAGATTTCCGCATGTAAGCAATCACGGAGCACGATTTGAACTTTCATTGTTACACCAGGGGCCGTTTGTGTAAGCTGATATACACTCTTCGACTGTAGTATTATATAGGCAGTTAGTACAAACAGAACAGTGTGCATGTGGCAATTTTACAGCATCATTGTTTCAAATACTCTTTCAGGCGATCAGCCATCTGGCGAGGCAATACAGGGGCCGTATCCTATTGTGATTGGTCAGCCAAGCGGTGGCAATGGACTGGTAGTGCAAGATTATACGTGGGGGAAATATCTAGGTTACCTGAACCTAACATTTGATCAGGCTGGGACGGTGACTGCATACGCCGGCAACCCGATTCTGCTCGATAAAGATGTAGCCGAAGGTATAGTAACAGCGAGTGTGTCTCTTTCCCTGAAAAAATGTTGAAAACCACGAACATATTTAGTACCTCTATCTTTACACCAACGATTGAGGTTTTTTTATATATGACAGACCGAGCAATAGATAGTCAAACGCTTTGAAAAGCTCTTCAACAAATGCAAGCGTTTTCGGACACGGTTTGGACATTTATGAAATGAAGAATATTGGAATTCTTTTGAAACCTTAAAATAACCCGATAATCAGAAATAGAATATACACTGAAGAAGGATTTTTTTAAAATTCTAAAAACTTCGATACTTTTGTTTCACTTAGGTCATGTAATGTGATACTTAAACATGTATGTATCTGGCCAATCTGACCATGAAACATTCGAACTGGTTTTCATCTAATGGTGTTGCCACATTGGTTAATACATCTATAATACAAACAAGTGTAATGCAATACCGATTCAAAAGAAGCTTAATTTATCGCTTTACGCATAGACAAAACTTGTACGATTTACAACTTTGATGATCTTACAAACTTCTTTCTTCGACAAATTCAGAGGCATACCTTATTAATGTATTCTTTGATACTCGCAATGCAGATTTATTGATGTTTAAACAATATGAAATATATTTTTCATGTTTGTTCAGGTAACGGAGACATTTTATAACCTTTTATGATCGGCCCATACTTTGCATGCATACACCACAAAGTTATACATACGACCTTAATTTTGACATACTCGGTCGCATACAAATGTCTTATATCTAAAAGGTGCCGGGCTTTGAAAATATTTCACAATGAAACTTCCATGTATAGTGTATTGAAGTTGCAGATATTTTTGGCACAGTCGTACAAAGTTGTCTGAAGCTATTCGATTGAATGTAAACAACTCCAGATTAGAATGCTGAACGAATGTTTTGTACCGTATCGTACGGTGGCGTAGATGTGACATGTGTGAACTTATTTTTTATATCGGCCAGGACTTACTCACTTGTGATCACGAGATAACTATGTCGCGGAAACGTGATAGTTAAGTCGTAGCCACGACATTTTGAGTCGTGGCTACGAGATGATATGTCGCGGGCACGTGATAGTTAAGTCGTGGCCACGAGATGAGAATAATTTCACACATGTCATCTGTATGCCACAGTAGTATCTACATTGAAATATAATGTAATATTTGACGATGATGAGTCAAGATTGTCTAACAAGGCAGATACGATAACTCAGTTTGCTTATCAATATCTGCAAATCTGAAGTTGTTTTGTATTTCTATAACAAATGCATCTAATATATATTGAATGGCATATTAGCAAATGCAACATTGTCTTGATAGTACATTCATTTGATTCTAAAAACATTGTAACCATGCATTATAATTTAAAACTGGATGTATAGTATTATTTGCTAAGATATTTGCTACCGAAAGTATAGAGTTTGCACTGTAGTGGTAGTGATAGTGGTTTCCACATACATTTCAACACAATTAAATACATGAAACAAAACACGCGTCCTCTGCAAGATAAGTGTACGTGAAAATGGAAGATAATTTATAGTCTGTCTACCTCTTTGAAGTATCTGGTGTTTTCTGCTTAAAGTGTATACCTTCTTTTGATTGCCGATATCAAAACAATATTCATGACTTGACTTATATGTTACTTGCTTGATTTATATGTTATTTGCTTGATTTATATGTTATTTGCTTGATTTATATGTTATTTGCTTGATTTATATGTTATTATGTGTTATTTGCTTGACTTTGATTTCGCTCGTTCTTAGATTTGCGACTTTAATTTCAATTTAAGTTTTGAACCATAATGATATGCTTTTTATCGTTTTGATTACAGACACGGGTATGTTACAGAGCGTAGCGGAATGGAGTGCGGAAGTAGATGAACTTAATGCACAAAATGCTGGTTTCTCTAAAGTTTTACTCGATGGACGTCGAGAGGTTTGCAGGATGCGTGAATGTAATCTAGGTATAAACTGAAAAATATTGATATATTTGTTTAAAACTGGTCGATCCAGTCTGTACCTGAAACCGATTAACCACTACATATAAAGAATATTTCGCGGAACAATATGTGTCCAATACCCAAAGTCACGTGATTCTGATGAATCAAAACGAGGCTTAAAGTGATGAACTTTCAACATCAAATGGACTGCTAGCAAAATAGTGCAACGTTTTCTCTAGCGCGCTCATACAGTTTATCTATTATTTAGCATGACGACCAAGTTTTGTGCAACATACTTACACACTTTAGACAAGCTACAATCAAAGTTAAATGACAGAATCGTTGACTGTATAATATACATTGAATTTACAATACAACAATACCACGAATTTCCCGACACTGGCCTGATGATGAGTGTAGCGTTTGGTATAAATTATGCTGACTACATTGGAATCTCTTCAGGGCGTCTTTACTTAGAAACTGAAGTGTTTGCCAAACTATTTATGATCAGCTTAAAACCAGATTTATGATACATTGATTGTGCAAACTGTGACTACTTCATGTGTTACTGTTCAGTACTAGCTCCTAATTCAGGGATTGAGAAGTTGGTGGTTCAACCTTACGCAATGCGGAAATCTAACCTACGACCTTCGGAATAGAAGTCAGGCGTTCTACCCCTCCTCGACCGCTATATCTCACTATCAATATTCTGTTATCGTTATCATGATAAAAGTATGTATTATCGGTATAAAGTTTGAAGAATCAGTGACACAATACACATGTTTTGGCCTATTTTTGGCATTTTCTAAATACATTTACATTTGTATTTTGTTTCAGGAAACCTAGTTACAGATGCAATGTTATATTTCCACGTGAACTTTTCACACCCAAGTACACAATGGGCTCCAGCCGCCATAGCTGTGTGGAATTCTGGTGGAATAAGAGGTTCCATAGTCAAAGGTAATCTATTTTTGTTAATGCATAAGGAGACATTTCTACAAGAAAGTTTGTATATTTGCTATTGGCTACGTGTAGATCATGATTCTCAGGTCGAATTTATCGGCTTGAATAAGACGATGGGCACACATACTATTTAGACACTTTCCAATCAACCGGATCACTTTTAAGTAGGAGCTGCAGTATTTATTTTTATCGCATCATCCCATTTATTTATTTTATTAGTTCAATATGTAGATTTATGACATGACATACACAACACATTATGCCAGGTGTCTACGCTACATTTGTTGAAAATTTCAGTAAGATCACACTAATATTGGCCAAGATACGGTCATATCTATGTCTTCACACTTATAAGTTTTGTTACGTGTACAACAATCTGTTGACTTATTAAACCAATATATTATCTGGGTTAACAAGTCGTACTTAAATGTTCTTCCACTAGCACCTGACACATGCCAAACGTGAATCGGAGACGGTTAGCTAACACCTTTGGATGTATTTTCTTCAATCAAACTATTTAAATTTTAAACTTATTTCTTTTACATCGATTTTGAAAATAGTTCTTACAACTTCTACTAATCACACTCGATGACTGCTTCCTGACTACCAACAAGCACTCGCAACTATCTCGGAAAACTTATGTCTCATCCAAGGTTCGAACAATTGACAACCTTTGTGGGGTCAATTTGGGAACTACGTGTTTGAGATAGGGTGGTAAAGTTATTATGTTGTAGAGTCATTTCAGGTTTTTGAGGTTTTTAGATAACAGAGCATCTAAGCGGTATTTGTAGTGACTTAAAGAATTATGTATCTTATAGATAAAAGTTAACGAAAGTTGCATTTGTGTCTTATGGTCAGTTCAGATAACAATAAAACATTTTTTTTCAGGTTTGGTGACGGTAGGGGAAATTCTAACAGTTCTTCCATTCAGAAATGAGATAGACCTGGTGACAGTTACAGGCAGCAATCTGAGGCAACAACTTGAGCATTCTGTCTCGAACTGGATACCTGATGACCTGTCCGGACAATTTCTACAAATGTCCGGTAATCCATTTAATGAATATATTAATACATGTACATACATGTACAGTACATCAATTTAATTCACTTCAGTCGGGTTCAGACATATGCGACACGATGAGAGAACCAATCAATTGATTAGAATCCCCAGGAACCATCGAAATAGATGACATAATGCGTGTATGTGTACGTATGCATGGTCATACATCGAAATAGATGACATAATGCGTGTATGTGTACGTATGCATGGTCATACATCGAAATAGATGACATAATGCGTGTATGTGTACGTATGCATGGTCATACATCGAAATAGATGACATAATGCGTGTATGTGTACGTATGCATGGTCATACATCGAAATAGATGACATAATGCGTGTATGTGTACGTATGCATGGTCATACATCGAAATAGATGACATAATGCGTGTATGTGTACGTATGCATAGTCATACAATGTACTGTAGAACCTTAATAATAAAACCACCCTTGAGACCCTTGAAAACTGATCCTCATATTGAGGTGGTCATAATATTGAAGTAAAGAGCAGAACAGTGGAAACGGACTTGAAAATTGTGTTCTTAATTTTGAGGGTGGTCTTATTATTGAGGTGGTCTTTAAGGGAGGTTTTGTTGTATATGAGCGTACACACTGCTGCATACACTGATGAATGAGGGCGTTATCCTGGATGTTACTAACCCTAACCATGAAGCTAAACCTACCAATTATGAGTCCCTAACGCTTATCCACACTGACACTCTTACTTTTTACGGAATAAATGGAGTTTTCCGACATAGGTGGTCCTCTGTTGTGTCTGTGTGTGGTTAATCAATCACCTGTTTAGGCAGACACACACGTTCTCATTAGCCGGCGTATATAGCCCATGCACGTGTCTGTGTATGTTCGTGCATATAATTATCGCACGATCTTTATTTTGAAGGGAATGGCTTCGGAATATAGTGTGGGTCCGCATTCATTGAACATACATGTACTATACATGGTCATGTTGATGTTCGTGTATGCAGAATTTAAATTTCATAACATAATAACTTTGTTAGCTGCTATATATTAAGAGTGTAAAACGTATATTATTTGTTTATTAGGTATTCGTGTTGTCTACGATCTTAGTAAGCCAATTGGACAACGTGTACTGACGGCAGAAGTTAGATGTTTGGAATGCGAAGTACCGAGTTACGGCCCCTTAGATGATAGTAAGGACTACAAACTATTCGTTTCAACATTCATGCTCGGTGGAGGAGACGGTTACAACTTCGTTACATCATCTAGACAGTCCTTTAGTAAGTATTACTTTCCAGCACACATCGGCTGAATATCTGCAAAATGTAAACTGCAACAGCATACTCGTATTGGCGGAGTGATACATTCATTCATTTTATAATTGGGCTTTATGTAACATAAACAGCCAGGATAATGTAGTGACTTTTCCAGCTATTAGAGTGGAGGAATCCAGACGGTCACCTGGGTAGAACCACTGACCTTCTGTGAGCCCGCTGGATAGCTTCCTTACTTATAATTATATATACCGAATGGGATTAGAACCCGCAGGGGTTAGGGGGAGGTCATTGGAAGTCAGCGACCATAACCACTCCGACTCGACCACATTCGTTGGTTCTGTATTGTGTTAGGCAGAAGTGGATATTTATTTTTAAAGTATTCCAAACAATGGCGCCCTTCTATAATTCCACTTAGGACAAAAGGATAAACACATCATAATGACGCACCACCAATCTACATGATCTAGTCGTGGCATATTGTATTTGAGAACCTATTTTTCGATAAAACTGAAATTAGTTGTATCGCTGTAACATCATTGTGTTGTTGTGTTGTTGCTGGATAGGGTGGAAAATGATACCACGATGGCTTTCATTGAACACCGTAGATTAAGCTCTCAGATATATATATATGATTTCACACATATTTCGGGCAAATGGTAGTTATCCTATATACAACGTATGTTTCATTGGTATAATTATGTGTTCCATGTTTTGTGGTTATTGTTCTTGGTATTTCTCGCATTTATTGGAATCATTTATAGGCGAGGATTCCTGGAAATCATGTTTATATATTGGTTATTGTTCTTGGTATTTCCCGCATTTATTGGAATCATTTATAGGCGACGATTCCTGGAAATCATGTTTATATATTGGTTTTTCGTGCGAACGTTATGAATATGAAATGTCAAAACATTTTTGGCGACTTTACATCTTTTTGTTTTGTATGTGATATTTGTGGTCATATTATCGCAATATCCGTGTAATTATTGTTACATAATGTATACATAATAAGTAATTGCAAACATTATCAGCGAGGCAATGTGTGATTCACTGTCCATATATTTGGTGAATTTGTATTATACATATCTTGTTTTTGATTCAATGTGTCGCCATTTTGTTTTTAGATACGTTAGATTCAGAAACTCTACTCCATTACTTCAAAGTACACAGCCCTGTGTATGCGTATGAAGAAGGCAGAATAAAGTTCGGCTCGGATTCTGTGTCACGGTCTTCCACAACGAGCGGAATATCATTTATATTGGTGTTGTTTTTGTCTTTCGTCGCAACTTCATGTATGTGATGCTCTTTGAGGCGTTATACACATAATGGTTATATTCCGGACTTCAGGGACATAAAACATATACACGTACTTTTATTATACATAAGCAGATTTTACCATTTCTCTTTCTTAGACTGAAACTGTTGCTCAAAATTGTTTTATGATTGTGTGTACGAATCATTATGTCATACATTGACCACTCAAACTCCAGACAGTCATTATCTCCCCTGGTGATGTTTTTGACAATAAAGGGAGGCCACTGCGTAAGTGATGGTGCAATAAGTACTGGGTATGAATAATTCCCCTTTTCATGTAATGTACAATTACGTTCAATGATTAATCCATTCATATGTGTTGTATGTATGCGATGGTTGTATGGTTTGTTAATTAAAATCACAACATATATACATGTAGTATACTATTTACGATGTTGTATTACGATGTTCATCTACTTTCTTATTCATAATGCCGTTTCGTATTTTGAGCGTGATTTATGTAATTTTCTATTATTGTCACATATTTGTTGTATATTGTCATTGTGAGAGATAATTTTGTATATTTTACATGTTTTGTTCCCATTCTGTGTTTGACAGTACATGCATATATAGGATGAACATTTTAGTGTTTGCGTATTTCATTTTACATATAAACATAGGTTGCATTGGTTTTTTTAGTAGACATTGTATTAGATCATATACTTTTTCATTCATGTTTCTGATATGTTCTTAAAGAAATACATTTTTACACTTTTAGTAATATGGAAGTGTTCATTATTTTTACCACGTTGACCATAGCTTACCTTCCGTCAAACTTTTAGTATCTTAACTTTGAGTCTTTGACCCTTGGGTCCTATTCATTTTTACCATCATCATTTTGATCATTATGAATCTAATCATTCGTAGCATCTGTCTCCCCCTACACATTATTTGGCAACACAAATTCAAGAATATGGGTCTAAGATTATAAAACTTAAGAATGATCTCAAAGATCAAACATCATTTTGCATTTGTTTGTCCTCAACTTAATTGTGATAAGATTTGAACATTGTGATTGTTCTCAAGTTGAGAATGAACATGATACTTGAGTAGTGATATTGTTCTAAAGTTGAGAATGAACATGAGACTTGAGTATTGAGATTGCTCTCAAGTGGAGAATAAATATGATATTTGAGTATTGAGATTGCTCTCAAGTTGAGAATGAACATGACACTTGAGCATTGAGATTGCTCTCAAGTGGAGAATAAATATGATATTTGAGTATTGAGATTGCTCTCAAGTTGAGAATGAACATGACACTTGAGCATTGAGATTGCTCTCAAGTTGAGAATGAACATGAACACGAGCCTTTAGCATTGAGATTGTTTTCAAGTTGAGAATGAACATAGAATTTGAGAATTGAGATTGTTCTCAAGTTGAGAATGAACACGAGACTTGACCTTTGAGATTGTTCTCAAGTTCCATGAAGACCATGAAATAACACTCAAATATATGACCTCTAAGATCATTTAGTAGATCGTTTGCATCATATGTCCATCAGGCATTATCATAATTATATAAATTAGATATCATATGCTCATCACGATTTTACATCTGCGGTATATACAACAGTGCATTTTCAGTTTTCTTATATGTTTCCCAAAACTACAAATACAAGTGTCCAAGACGGATATTTTCTATCCTGACCTACGCACCGAGTAAGCGCTAGCATGGGCAATACCTGTATCGGACTCGTATCGTTTGCAGTTCCAGGAAACATTTAAGAACATTGGTGATGCGTTGTTTTAGAGTATATCATTTACACGCCATTTCCACAAAATAATCACTTAGTATTTTTTGATAGAAAACAAGATTATGTACCTTTAAAACTATCGACATGATGGATGCGAAATGCATGAAAATGGTAATACTGTGTGTTGGGTTTTACGCAGTTATATAGCATGTGTCAAATATAACATACATAGTGCTTTGACACTGTACCATGGCGCAGACACGTGACATGATACTAAGCCGATTTTCGGTTAATGAGTAATAATTATAGATGGGGTCACAAGGGTCGGTTGCTCCTTGTTCAGGGGTTCTGACGCCCCCAGAAGCCAACGGCATTTTCTCGCTGATTCTCAAGAAAAGGCGTTCCAAATGTTGCTCAAAGTATCGCCATGCTTAATAGATATATTAGGCAAATGTTTCTTCCGCTTGAGATACAAAATGCTAAACAAACTTGCCAGATTTTAGGCTCCGCCACCCCCCTAAAGCCGCCTGTGAATTTTAAGCCATTGGACCGGTAAATTGATGTAACTGTTCCGAAAGTACTTGTCGTAAAGTTAAGACAAGAATCGCTTTTGATGTCTGTAAGAGTATACATACATTATATAAAATGGGATATTGTGAAGTTCCCGAAGAAAACACTTAAATCGATGAATGTAATTATTTATTCGTTTAGTAAACCACTCTCCTGTGCCTGCTAGGAGTAAATGCAAACGAAAATGAGAATAATTTTATTGTATATTCTCCGTTAATCATCAGTATCAAAATTGAAACATCTTCTTTTCGAGAAATACAGAGGAACACATTACTAGTGTATTCGTTGATACTCCATATTTATTGATCATGATGTATAACTCTGCTTATGTTTATGAAGTATATTGTTTAGGTTTGTTTTGATAAAAAATGAAAAAAACGAGCGTAATATTTTTAATTTGATAGTCCGTACAAGTGCGTACCCTACTTATATTATAACCCGTAAACCGGTCCACTTTAAACCCAGATATTTGATACTTTGAAAAATGATTTGACAAAAGTAGATTCATATTTAACGTAGTCGGAAATTCTATTCATTGGATACCCGGCGTTAACACCCTACTTGCTGTGTGTTAAACATTGATATAACTTTAGAAGTACGGAAAATGGATGACTATTTGTTCAAGGTGTGTTGTGTTTTACTTGTATCAGGTACTGTTATAAACGGTTTTAAGTTGACAATTTTACACACAAATGATGTTCATGCAAGATTTGAACAATTCAACAAGTATGGTTCAGACTGTAGCCAGTCCGATGTTGATGAAGGAAAATGTTTTGGTGGCGTTGCTAGAAGATTTACTAAAATCCAGGAAATCCGTGGTAACTATGACAACGTGCTGTTACTAGACGCCGGCGATCAGTTTATGGGAACGACTTTCTTCAGCGTGCACCAAGGAATGGCATCGTCGTATTTTATGAATAGAATGGAATACGACGCGATGGTACGTGGTGGTAAATTTTGATTCAAATCTATTTTTAAATTTCGAATACCAAATAAATTTAAACTTAATTATTTTACATCGATTCTGAAACAAGTTCTATCACTTATAACTTTCACTAATACCACAATTATTAGAAATCTGGCAATGTATTTATACCATGCTAATAAAGTTAGGGATGCTTTTCTTCTCAGTAATGTATAATTATCTATTTTTTCTAAACATTTCATGTACATTGATGTAAATTGTAATCATGCTACTTTTACATGCATTATTTCCACATGTTTATATATGTGTCTTCACAGGCAAATAACTACGGTTGATGTATTATGTATATATGCTGTATGTATATGGGCCGGAGGCCTAAGTACAAATAAACTTTGAAACTGAAATTGAAACTTTCAATGACTGCTTCTTTGGTTAATACCAGCACTCGCGTCAAATTCAGGAATTGTGAATTTCGTGATCAAATTCCAGCTCAAAGCAGGGTTCGAATAAAAGACCTTTGGATCAGAAGTCAGATGCTCTACCCCTGGATCACTACGCTTCCTGAATACCAAGAACTGACCAAAACTGTTTCCACTTACAATGTATTTTATTATAATGTTTCTTCGAATGGCTTCCGAAGTTTAAACCCGATATGTAATTGTTGCGATAGTATGTTAAACGATTTTAAAAGGTGTCTGATCAAGATTTGAACAATATTTTAAAATTTAAAGATGTATCTGGCTCACTCGTGCGAAAACAATACCTACAATTATATTCTGGTGACACTGTTACGGCCCTATATACATGTTTAAGTTACGAAATGAAGGGAAATGTGTTGTTTCAGGGTACCGAGTTTAAAACGAATTTCTCAGAAGCTCAGCGATCTTTTCTTTTTTTCTTAATTTTGTTTTTATTCCCATACGGACCAACATTTCCTTCATTTTTTCCACTGACATAGTATTGAATACAAGGTATTGATACGAAGATTTTATAAATCATAGTAACATATACACAACTCTGAAACATCATAAAGTTGTGTCTATTTATATTGACTATTTTCTCTGTTGCTCTTGTAATCTCACTGATATTATATAATATGCCTTGTTGTATTCATTACCACTGTAATATTTTCATACTCATGCTTTCATGTATACATGAACTGAGCTTAGTAAAATAAACTTGTAACTTGAAACTTGTAAACTTGAAGATATTACTTGTGATCCGAATGTCAACACCTATAGGTCATTTTCGTTTTGTCACCTTTTATTGTTTTGTCAATTAAGGGTCAGATGACACTTTGTTGTAAAAACAAGCAAGGGTTTTTTATTACCACAGGCGATAGAAACCCCATCTAAAATGATGTTTATACAATTTAATGCAAGGTTTCATGACACGATGTATTCCTTAAAACAATAAATTCGCAGTTTTGGCAGCAAGCAACTGAATGTCAAAAATTCATTTTAATTGTAACTACTATGTATAACTTGCAAACGGCCAAAAAATACAATTCTGCGGTAAAATTTATTTTTATACGATTTCAACAAAAGCAACATTTTTTTATATAAGTTATGCAACTATTTGTCTAAATAATTGTATCATCTGTATTAAATACAATATTAATAACATTTATATAAAAATATTCACATTTAGATATAAAATTAAACAATATCATATAAAAACATATTAATTGTAATCGAATTATATACTGTTTTAAAGTTCACACCTTACTGAATAAAAAGTCAATCTAATGAACCAAACCAATATTTCATTTCAAGGCTATTCTATAAAAAGTCACATTTCCCCTAAATTCTTCCCTATAAAGCGCACTAATTTGTTAATTAACAGCTTGTATAATCGCTGCTGGACCCCTAGTGTGCCCGTCCGGAGCTCAAGAGCCATAAAACTTCGGTAATATTCGGTCATACTCGGACGGTCTTCCGAACATTTCCGAACGTGGTAAAAAAACATACCATATAATTTTAAAGTGAAAAAAGACCATTTTCCTCTTTAAATATTTTCACCAAATAAATACCGATTGACAGAGCAATAATTATAGTTTATGAGTCCATTTGCATTTTGTTAATATCATTAACCGTTTTTAAATGACATTAAGTTAATTTCAGACTAATTTTTTTCCGCCTATATATTCTATATAGCACTGGTAGCTGTTTTAAAGTTAAAAAAAGACCATTTTACTTTTATTTCAAATAAAAGGTAAAATATTTGAATGAATGGGGAATATTGAAACATTACAAAACCGTTTGCATTTATTTGATATCTTTAACGGATAAAAAATTATACCAGTTTAAAGTTAAAATCCTTCATAGTTCTATATAGGCATTTTTGCGCAGTATCGATTATCGGATGATGAGAATTCTGCCACATGTCTGAACCTAAACGTTTTTAATGGACTTCATCCAGTTTTGTTGTTATATAGTCTAACACATTATTAATAAGAACCATTGTCATGTATAACCGTTTAAAAAAATCTTGTTTAATCATATTACTAAGACACAAAACTAGTAAAAAACACCTGCTTGTTAAAAAGCTGGAAGTTTTTTTTAATTTTATGATAATACAAATGTCTTTTTCGACAAATAACAAAAATGAGCATAATATATCTTTAAGGACACCAAATAAGAATGAACTTTGTGGTTTAAGTAGGGCTTTTTAAAATGGTATCGTTCGAATGTAAAACCTCTACTGTATGAATTGAAATATTATCGCAATGCGTCAGAGCGCAATTGGATCAATTGTGGTTATTATGAATAGCAAATGTTTGCAAAACACATTCATTTTAATGAAATGCAACTGTTATATTCAGATTATTGATTCACTACTTTAAATATTAAATACTGAGAACTAGTCAGATCGATAACATGGTGCACACAAGATGGTATAAATAAAATAGTGTACCTAAATATAGTGCCCTTGATATGGTGCACACGAAATATTGCACACACAAAAGTGTACTTGAAATAAAATTGTGCTCATATAATGGTATACACTGAAACTCCTTTACATGTATGCACAGAGGATTAACTTCCCACCAAATATATCCGACATGTTTTAGGGCTAATTACAGTTTTGCATTTTGCAGTCAAATATCATGTAATGTCATTCAAATATTGAATTACGCGCTTGCGTGATATAATTTCTTGACAAAAAATCAAAGTATGATACTTAAACAACTAAATACATTCACATAAATAGGGCTTTTCAGACAACGATTCTTTTTTCAGCCATCAGGTGCATCGTCTGTTCAATATAACGTCATTTGTCTCCATGACAGCATTTTTCACACGTAGGAAAGAATGTATTAATACTTCGGCATACCAATCTTCCCCCAATCTTGCAGAATCATCAGTTAATGTCATTCTTGCTTATAATAAATATAAGTGTTGCTGTTGTAAAGATGATTATAATTGAATTCATGTTTTATAAACAAAACAAACAACACTTATATTGGTATAAATTTGGGCCCCCTCGCTAACCCCAGTCCGTACCATACTCTACTGCCAGTATGTAGGTCAAAGATCCGAACCCAGGGTGGGACTATGTTATTCGTGACAGTTTGACTGGAGATAGCAAATCCAAGTCATTTGTGCTCCATATCTGTTCAAGTAGGCAGTTGTAATTGCTTGCGAAAGAACACGCTAGTACCGGTTGTTAGGTCATTTGACCGCTGGACATAACAGAAATATTATTGAAAATACGCCATTAACTAAAAAATAAAGCACATCATTCTCTAATTCCATGAAAAAAGTGAACATTCTGTGGTTAGCAAAAATATCATCTTATAATTCAACACGCTTTAGAACGTGTGCGGAATCCGTAAATTTGTCATACTCCAGCATTATCAATATAATTATGATTTTTTGTTGTTTCAGTGCCTGGGTAACCATGAGTTTGACCTTAACGTCCTACCTCTGGCAAACTTCCTTGACAACGTCACGTTTCCGGTTGTGAGTTGTAACCTTGACGTTACCAAGGAGCCGAGACTACAAGAGAAATTCATGAAATCAATGATAAGTACTATTGGTGATGAGAAAATTGGTATAGTTGGATACATCACCCCAGATACTGCCCAACTTTCTGCACCAGGTGAACCCATGCTTGATTCAATATATCTTCCCAGTCTCGCCCTATTTTAAAAATATTCGTCAAGAAAACTCGAATTTGTTTGAAACAAAGTACAGATGTATATATTACGTTTGTGTTACGGAAATGCTTGGAAGAACATTGTTACATAATTATACATACATGTATTTCACTCGGCCTTTATATACGTCTTCTTTAATATCATCATTATACATATTCTGGTTTATCTATATGGTCAAATTGTCACAGATTTATCTCTTAATAACATTATATGATAAAAAACCCGACAGGTCCAACACTTTCATTTGGAGACATCATTGAATGTGTCACAGCCGAGGTCAGAGAATTACAAAGTCAAGGGGTCAACAAAATTATCGCCCTTGGTCATGCTGGATTCGACATCGACAAACAGGTGGCGGCCATTGATGGCGTGGACATTGTTGTTGGTGGACATACGAATACATTTCTGTATAACGGTAAATTCATAAAAGAAAATATAGTTTAACCTAATGTCTACATATGTACTACCAATTTCGAATGTATTGTGTAGCGTCACGGAGACAGCAGTTCGTGAAACTGTACTTTCTGGTCCATTTGATATTGTTTTGTGTCCCCTCCCTACGTGTGTTTCGCTGATTTCTTCAGTCTATATCTGTCTAGAACAGTTTTGACTTGTGAACGCGGCCTTCTCTGCTACACAATGCTTTCACTTGTATATAAAGTGTTAAATGAACTATGCACATAAACTCTGTATTTGGTTGTGACTTAGTTGTAACATTTCAATATATTAAACTCATTCTAATTATAAAACATGAAAACATGAAAGCAATAAGATAGTTAATAGATAAGTTAGTTAATTGATAATATTCAGAGATGTGTTGTTACTTGATATAATTATGGCATTATCTAAGTTTCATTTAACGATCTGTTTTCACAGGCCCACCACCTTCGGGGGAAGGATTAAAAATTTCGGGACCGTATCCATTCACAGTGGAACAATCAGGAGGAGGCATATGTCTGTGTGTACAAGATTACAAATGGGGGAAATATCTCGGGTACCTAAATGTGACGTTTGACGAGAACGGCGCTGTCACAGAATACGGTGGAAACCCTATTATTCTTGATGCCAGTGTTGAGGAAGGTAAATTATTGTAGAACAGAGTTTACTTTTTATCAAAACAAATTACCTGTTCATTGTCAAATGAAAACAGGTACGTCTATTGTCATTTGACCCCTGATTCGTGTTCCCAAGTTATTTTGGTTGCTTGCAATCGAATTAAATAGTACTGGTTGGAATCGTATGGCCATTGGTTAAGTCAACTGTATACTAAAATGTCAAACTAAATTACAGTATCGCGTTGATGTGAACTTGTCTTTCATTTCATTGGTGGTGTTCGGGGTTTAGAGCGACTAACCCTTGATACAACGATCATAAGTTAAAGTCCCGCCTTGGGCGAGTTTGACCCGTGAACTTCACAATCGCAGAACGGGATGTAATTACTTAATATGCTTCAGTTTAATGCACTTAATATAGATATATTGTTTATATATTTCTAATTAAAGAGTTAAATGACAAGACATTGTGTTTGGTTTTTAAGTCCTTATATATGAACAATAGATCCCCTCAAAGATAGGAGTAGGCCTAAGTCGTCCATGCTCGGAACATGAATATTTAAGAAGTACATGTAATTATGATTCAGATGAAGAAATGTTAGAACGTGTTGCGGAGATGAAGAAACCGGTAACAAAATTAATATCGCAAGTGGTTGGTTATTCCAATGTATTTCTAAATGGAAGTAAACATGAATGCAGGCTGAAAGAATGCAATTTGGGTAAGTAACCCTAGTCGTTTTGCTAACTCTTTCAATGCTGCTGACCGTTGTTGTATTACCTTGATTATCCTGTTGTATAGTCGTGTAGTCCTGTCTCATTTTACTGATTATTAAGTTTAGTTTATGCCCCCCTCCCCAATGTGCGTGTGTGTGCCTTCTGGTGCCTTTCCGTGCTGTGCATATTTTTTGCTTTGGATGACAATTTTTATTTAACATACGTGAACAAGTAAATTCACACAGCTGTACGTTTATTGGACATGGCCCTGTTTCTTTTTGTTTCTGTTTCTTTTTTCACCTACCATCTAAGTTAATATTTCAATTTTGTATTATACTGGTCTGTGTATAAAAGCCCGGTCTCACGAATGTGGCCGTTCATGTGCTTTTCTTTCTCACTATTGTTTTATTGACCGTAAATAACATGTATAGTTCGAGTATATTTTACATTTCTCGAAGTTGCCATGGAGTTCTGATATATCGCCTGATTCTTGTCTAAAAAGAGAATACATGGGTTTTGTCAGAAAAAATGATATAAATAGTGTTTTAATGTACATCTAACGTACTTATTTCATGCGGAAGAAAATATGGAAATGGCTTTAAATTATTACAATGGAATTCAACACAAATCTTTGTTCCTCAGGTAATCTGATAACAGACGCCATTATTGATTACCACATTAACTACTCACATCCGGCAACACAATGGGCACCAGCTGCCATTGCTCTCTGGATCGCTGGTTCCATTCGCTCGTCAATATATAAAGGTATAAACTAGACAGTTGCTCTACGAACCAACATACCGTCTGTCTTATCAAACGTCTTGTTACCATCTTCGCATTGTCTTATAATGATGCGCACTGGTGCCAAGTAAGAGTCTATCCGAAGCAATACCCTTTGGAAGAAAACAATGTTGGCTGTTGTTGAGAGGTTGTTGCTCTTGAATTGACAATACATTCATACAACAAGTAAAGGTTATACTGTTTTAGAAGAGCGGTTGTTGCTCAAGAAAGGACAACTCTGTAGAGATTACACTGTATAACAAAGATTGGGGTGTAGAAACCATAATGTTGATTTGACTTTGTTAAGAAATGGACAGAGGATTTAGTCAAGTGATATTTTCATACAGAAGTGAGCATAACAGTGAACGAATGTTCGGTGCTTGAAATCGTAATTGGTAGCTAAGTTAATTGGTAATAATTACACAAGTATGTAAAGAAACGTTATAAAGTTACATATACATGTATTTGATCTGTAGGTATGAAATTAATTTATTTTCTGTCCTGTTCTCTAAATTATAAATCACTTACAATCATTTTGTCCAGGGGAAATAACTATGGGAGACGTGTTGTCAGTATTACCGTATGGTAATGAGATAGATCTTGTCACAGTGAAAGGCAAAAACCTTAGAGAACAACTGGAAGTGTCTGTACAAGAAATTGACACCACGTGGCCTGAGGGAAGATTTCTTCAGATGTCAGGTATGTTAATGTATCAGAGGCGGTCCAGGATTTGGGCTTACGGGAGGGGCGGGGTGTACCTTTTTGGATATCATTTTATTTTGCTCGTAACTTACAAAATGACAATGACTGTGTTTCAATCTTTTTTTATAAACGTCTTCATTACATACTATAATGCTACAATAAATTAGAATCGCTTATCTGAAAATCATATATTAAAGATAATTGTTTAATGTGGATTTATACTCAGACATGTATGGTTGGGGAATTTTAGGGGGGGGGGGGGCGGGGAGCACCCCGTCTGGATCCGCTAGAGTGTATTACAACTTTCATCTGAAATCTTGCATTTGTCTGAAACAAGCACACTCCACAGTGGTCTCTTTATTTTTGAGGAATAAGACTAATGCCGTTTCTTGGTTTAAAACAAATCTGGTATTTGAATGACCGTGATTTCCTGGTGTAATTGTCATTTTATTCAAACGTCCATATTTGTGAAGGCAGTGATTTATTTACTGTTAGGGGACATACGCGCTGTGAGGAGTAAGGCTGTAGTTGTGCGTAATTGAAGACATGGTTGCAATGAAAGGTTTTTACATTTCCATTGGTAACGTTGTATAAGTTGCAATCTTCAGGAATGATATGTTTTGTTGTTCCAAGAAGGCGCACAATACTTGCTGATAGGCCAGTCTCTGATGTGGGTCAAAAATGGTGGAACGATCACCGAAATTGCTTAAATGGCATATCACATAAAAATCACTTCAATAGTAAAGTCAGATAACGGTTGTGTTCAAAGACATATTTATGCACTGTTGGTTATGAAACTGTATTTGCATTTATATAATAAGTATCCAGCCAGAAGCTAAACAACTATGGTATGTTTGTAGGTATGCGTGTCGTATATGATTTCGATATGCCAGCGGGACAACGCGTGGTGTCTGTGGAAGTTCGGTGTTTGGAATGTAATGTACCGAGTTATTCCCCTTTGCAAGACAACAAAGATTACAAAGTATTTTTATTTGGCTTTGTTCTGGATGGCGGGGATGGATACAGCTTTAAACCATCAAGTCGCGAGCCATTCAGTAAGCATTATATAAACAGATAAATGTTAAGTTTGTCTTTATCAGTTTATTTTTTCATAGATTGTTGAAGAATTTGTAAATAACATGGCGAAGACGACAACAATGTGGATTATTATTATTATAGTGTTTTCGGTTCTTGATGTTATCCAAATGTAAATATTTAACTTCGGGGACATTGCCTTTAAAATTACCATTATTTTGAATTTATTTAAATCGTGAATGATATTTTCATGTAATGGACACATGCTCATCTTCGATCATATAATTAGATCACAGCAAATCATCCAAACTGTTAAAACATAAAACGAATGAGAAAAAAATACAGATCTTGTTAAAAAATAACAAGAAGAAAGAATGTACACAAGTCTACTTATTTGATTAAAGGTTAAATCGTGTTTAACGGAATGTGGATTAGATACATTTTTAACTGCAATACACGTGTGGAGAAACCGTGTGGTTTGTTACGTCATGATTACCGAAGCTATAACTGATACACATTTTTCTCAGTTTGAATAAGGCCTAAGTCTGGGTTCAAGATTGCAAATCTCATTTAGAGACCAGTTCCAATGCTCTGATTGGTTGGTTTGGCGCGCAATTACAAAACTGACCAATAACAAGGCTGCATTTTGAGCTTGACATTCAAACTATATACTTTATTATAACACTGAACCAAGAATGCCCTTCTATTACATATTACACGTTATTTTCAGACACCTTGGACTATACAACATTTGTGGAATATCTCCGTCGACATGGTCCAGTGTATGCAGGGTTAGAGGGGAGAATTCGTTTCGGGGAGAGCGTCGTATCTAGCAGTTCAACTGTAGCCGCCATGTTTACTCTCCTACTTCTGACAGCAATGACGTCATTATTCATTTAAGTGATCGAAATAGTCTGGAAAATGGAACTTTAATTGTGTAACTTTCTGTTATTACACAGTTAATGTCATTCTCTTAAACTAGGGCTCCCTAAAACTGAACAACGACTATTTCGAGGGTTCAGCGTAAGACTACCGTAACTCCTATGTATATATATATAGGAGTTAGGATTGTCTTGCACTGAGCCCTCGATTTTTCTATCGTAAATATGACACACATGTTATTTCAAGAGTATAATTGTGCATTTTAAAAATGTGACACTTTGTCTGAAATTTCTTGTCACTTATAAGTTTGAATATCAGTAACACCCAGTTTTTGATAGAATTCTACTATACATTTGACTTATCGCCATTATAACTGTGTACATAATCGTATTTGTGATTACTTGTATATTCGTAAACATGTATTAATTATGATATAAGACTATAGTATTGTGTATTATGTTATTGTATTATGTATGTCATGTGTGTAACAGTTATTTGAGTTACTTGGGGTTAGCAATTAGTTCTGAAATAAAGAGGTATGGAACCTTCAATGGGGTTTGTCTTTGATGTACTTAAATCAAACTAGATCAGCTATGAGATGGGACAACATCACAAAGACAATATAATTGTACGTATAATTTGATAACTTCCAAGGTAGGAGAGCACATAAAACAAAATTGCATTCAAATAAAGCATGTATACATAGCCCACACCACGAAGATGTTCAAACAGTTAAACAAACAGCCACACAGTAAACATACTTACCATACATGCAGCAATGGCATCATAGTGGACAAATAACTTGCACCAAACATTAAAGACATGAATAAATTACATACAGAACAATTAATATGTTGGTTTAGTGGTTAAAGTAAGATTTGATTGGTTTACACAACACTGATATGAAAATAGCAAAGCCATGTTAGTACGACGGCGCCGAAAAATGTGCCTTTTGCCGTTAGCGAGTCAATAACTTGTAAATAAGGGAGATAATTTCATCTATAAGCTGGTTAAGTGAATGGGAAGGGTGGCCATGAAATCATGAATGCGGCAAATTATTTTTCCCAACCCATAGAAGAGAAAAACAGAAGATGCGTTTCTAACGAAAGTACAAAAGCCTATTGGTGACATTTCAGCTTTAAGATTTCTGTACCAAATGCCTAAAAGATCATAACAAATTTCCGTCCTTAAAGTCACATCAGGTGAACAATGTCCAGTCATCAGAGCCGAACAATGCAGATGATCGGTTGAATCGGAAGAAGACATTTCTTTGCCTTTCGATACCTTGAAATGTACAATACACCAAGGCGAAGTTATTGGCACATACTGCAAAGACCATGATGATGTGTGTTGCGGAGTATGCGCCGTGGTTAAACACAGGTAATCACCATTATTAATTTTCTGTGTGAATCTTACAGATTGTTCAATGTGTTAATTTCTATCCAGCCAGTCTACTTAAAACAGACGAGGAAATTCGAAGTACAGTTAAACTCTAATTAACAGTTTTAAAAGTGATATATTTGGTATCATTTAGTCGACGGAAAGAAACCAGAAGCAATTGTCGCCATGTTTATCTTAAATGCTGCTATAGCAGTGGTGGAGGTGTGGTGGTTGGTATATATTGCGGTACCAGGGATGGAGGTGTGGTGGTTGGTATATATTGTGGAAGCAGTGGTGGAGGTGGGGTGGTTGGTATACATTGTTGTAGCAGGGGTGGAGGTGGGGTTGTTGGTATAGATTGTGGTAGCTTGGTTGGAGGTGTGGTGGTTGGTAAAGATTGTGGAAGCAGGGGTGGAGGTGTGCTGGTTGGTATAGATTGTGGTAGCAGGGGTGGAGGTGTGCTGGTTGGTATACTAGTAGATTGTGGTAGCAGGGTTTGCGGTTGGGTGGTTGGTATAGATTGTGGTAGCAGGGGTGAAGGTGGGGTTGGTTGGTAAAGATTGTGGAAGCAGGGGTGGAGGTGTGCTGGTTGGTATAGATTGTGGTAGCATGGGTTGGGGTGTGGTGGTTTGGGTGGTCGGTATAAATTGCAATCAGCCACCGCTTTATGGACAGAACTTGCATCATGCTGCAAATCGACATTTTTCTAAGCAGTAAGCTAATAGTTCACATAACTTTATAAGTTAATCACATGCTAGATATTACCTTACGTTGTGATACGTTTTGTGTATCTTTCTCTTCATTTTAGACCTTGCACCACTGAATCAATAGCTGTTGCGGCAAAGGATTTCAAGCACACTCCTGAGGAGAACGAGATTAAAGAGGAATTGGCAAACCTTCTTGTTCAACTAAAGCAAGAAAAAGAGAAGCATACAGAAAACTTGGACCATACTGATAAAGCGAAATTGGAAATGATCCAAAACGTTGACAGCTATGAGGAGCAACTTATTGCAAAAGTTAAGACGTTGGCTGATTCATCGAGAAAAGACATACTTTCTAAATTCCAGGATCACAAAACTGTGCTTTTCTTTCTCACTATTGTTTTATTGACCGTAAATAACATGTATAGTTCGAGTATATTTTACATTTCTCGAAGTTGCCATGGAGTTCTGATATATCGCCTGATTCTTGTCTAAAAAGAGAATACATGGGTTTTGTCAGAAAAAATGATATAAATAGTGTTTTAATGTACATCTAACGTACTTATTTCATGCGGAAGAAAATATGGAAATGGCTTTAAATTATTACAATGGAATTCAACACAAATCTTTGTTCCTCAGGTAATCTGATAACAGACGCCATTATTGATTACCACATTAACTACTCACATCCGGCAACACAATGGGCACCAGCTGCCATTGCTCTCTGGATCGCTGGTTCCATTCGCTCGTCAATATATAAAGGTATAAACTAGACAGTTGCTCTACGAACCAACATACCGTCTGTCTTATCAAACGTCTTGTTACCATCTTCGCATTGTCTTATAATGATGCGCACTGGTGCCAAGTAAGAGTCTATCCGAAGCAATACCCTTTGGAAGAAAACAATGTTGGCTGTTGTTGAGAGGTTGTTGCTCTTGAATTGACAATACATTCATACAACAAGTAAAGGTTATACTGTTTTAGAAGAGCGGTTGTTGCTCAAGAAAGGACAACTCTGTAGAGATTACACTGTATAACAAAGATTGGGGTGTAGAAACCATAATGTTGATTTGACTTTGTTAAGAAATGGACAGAGGATTTAGTCAAGTGATATTTTCATACAGAAGTGAGCATAACAGTGAACGAATGTTCGGTGCTTGAAATCGTAATTGGTAGCTAAGTTAATTGGTAATAATTACACAAGTATGTAAAGAAACGTTATAAAGTTACATATACATGTATTTGATCTGTAGGTATGAAATTAATTTATTTTCTGTCCTGTTCTCTAAATTATAAATCACTTACAATCATTTTGTCCAGGGGAAATAACTATGGGAGACGTGTTGTCAGTATTACCGTATGGTAATGAGATAGATCTTGTCACAGTGAAAGGCAAAAACCTTAGAGAACAACTGGAAGTGTCTGTACAAGAAATTGACACCACGTGGCCTGAGGGAAGATTTCTTCAGATGTCAGGTATGTTAATGTATCAGAGGCGGTCCAGGATTTGGGCTTACGGGAGGGGCGGGGTGTACCTTTTTGGATATCATTTTATTTTGCTCGTAACTTACAAAATGACAATGACTGTGTTTCAATCTTTTTTTATAAACGTCTTCATTACATACTATAATGCTACAATAAATTAGAATCGCTTATCTGAAAATCATATATTAAAGATAATTGTTTAATGTGGATTTATACTCAGACATGTATGGTTGGGGAATTTTAGGGGGGGGGGGGGGCGGGGAGCACCCCGTCTGGATCCGCTAGAGTGTATTACAACTTTCATCTGAAATCTTGCATTTGTCTGAAACAAGCACACTCCACAGTGGTCTCTTTATTTTTGAGGAATAAGACTAATGCCGTTTCTTGGTTTAAAACAAATCTGGTATTTGAATGACCGTGATTTCCTGGTGTAATTGTCATTTTATTCAAACGTCCATATTTGTGAAGGCAGTGATTTATTTACTGTTAGGGGACATACGCGCTGTGAGGAGTAAGGCTGTAGTTGTGCGTAATTGAAGACATGGTTGCAATGAAAGGTTTTTACATTTCCATTGGTAACGTTGTATAAGTTGCAATCTTCAGGAATGATATGTTTTGTTGTTCCAAGAAGGCGCACAATACTTGCTGATAGGCCAGTCTCTGATGTGGGTCAAAAATGGTGGAACGATCACCGAAATTGCTTAAATGGCATATCACATAAAAATCACTTCAATAGTAAAGTCAGATAACGGTTGTGTTCAAAGACATATTTATGCACTGTTGGTTATGAAACTGTATTTGCATTTATATAATAAGTATCCAGCCAGAAGCTAAACAACTATGGTATGTTTGTAGGTATGCGTGTCGTATATGATTTCGATATGCCAGCGGGACAACGCGTGGTGTCTGTGGAAGTTCGGTGTTTGGAATGTAATGTACCGAGTTATTCCCCTTTGCAAGACAACAAAGATTACAAAGTATTTTTATTTGGCTTTGTTCTGGATGGCGGGGATGGATACAGCTTTAAACCATCAAGTCGCGAGCCATTCAGTAAGCATTATATAAACAGATAAATGTTAAGTTTGTCTTTATCAGTTTATTTTTTCATAGATTGTTGAAGAATTTGTAAATAACATGGCGAAGACGACAACAATGTGGATTATTATTATTATAGTGTTTTCGGTTCTTGATGTTATCCAAATGTAAATATTTAACTTCGGGGACATTGCCTTTAAAATTACCATTATTTTGAATTTATTTAAATCGTGAATGATATTTTCATGTAATGGACACATGCTCATCTTCGATCATATAATTAGATCACAGCAAATCATCCAAACTGTTAAAACATAAAACGAATGAGAAAAAAATACAGATCTTGTTAAAAAATAACAAGAAGAAAGAATGTACACAAGTCTACTTATTTGATTAAAGGTTAAATCGTGTTTAACGGAATGTGGATTAGATACATTTTTAACTGCAATACACGTGTGGAGAAACCGTGTGGTTTGTTACGTCATGATTACCGAAGCTATAACTGATACACATTTTTCTCAGTTTGAATAAGGCCTAAGTCTGGGTTCAAGATTGCAAATCTCATTTAGAGACCAGTTCCAATGCTCTGATTGGTTGGTTTGGCGCGCAATTACAAAACTGACCAATAACAAGGCTGCATTCTGAGCTTGACATTCAAACTATATACTTTATTATAACACTGAACCAAGAATGCCCTTCTATTACATATTACACGTTATTTTCAGACACCTTGGACTATACAACATTTGTGGAATATCTCCGTCGACATGGTCCAGTGTATGCAGGGTTAGAGGGGAGAATTCGTTTCGGGGAGAGCGTCGTATCTAGCAGTTCAACTGTAGCCGCCATGTTTACTCTCCTACTTCTGACAGCAATGACGTCATTATTCATTTAAGTGATCGAAATAGTCTGGAAAATGGAACTTTAATTGTGTAACTTTCTGTTATTACACAGTTAATGTCATTCTCTTAAACTAGGGCTCCCTAAAACTGAACAACGACTATTTCGAGGGTTCAGCGTAAGACTACCGTAACTCCTATGTATATATATATAGGAGTTAGGATTGTCTTGCACTGAGCCCTCGATTTTTCTATCGTAAATATGACACACATGTTATTTCAAGAGTATAATTGTGCATTTTAAAAATGTGACACTTTGTCTGAAATTTCTTGTCACTTATAAGTTTGAATATCAGTAACACCCAGTTTTTGATAGAATTCTACTATACATTTGACTTATCGCCATTATAACTGTGTACATAATCGTATTTGTGATTACTTGTATATTCGTAAACATGTATTAATTATGATATAAGACTATAGTATTGTGTATTATGTTATTGTATTATGTATGTCATGTGTGTAACAGTTATTTGAGTTACTTGGGGTTAGCAATTAGTTCTGAAATAAAGAGGTATGGAACCTTCAATGGGGTTTGTCTTTGATGTACTTAAATCAAACTAGATCAGCTATGAGATGGGACAACATCACAAAGACAATATAATTGTACGTATAATTTGATAACTTCCAAGGTAGGAGAGCACATAAAACAAAATTGCATTCAAATAAAGCATGTATACATAGCCCACACCACGAAGATGTTCAAACAGTTAAACAAACAGCCACACAGTAAACATACTTACCATACATGCAGCAATGGCATCATAGTGGACAAATAACTTGCACCAAACATTAAAGACATGAATAAATTACATACAGAACAATTAATATGTTGGTTTAGTGGTTAAAGTAAGATTTGATTGGTTTACACAACACTGATATGAAAATAGCAAAGCCATGTTAGTACGACGGCGCCGAAAAATGTGCCTTTTGCCGTTAGCGAGTCAATAACTTGTAAATAAGGGAGATAATTTCATCTATAAGCTGGTTAAGTGAATGGGAAGGGTGGCCATGAAATCATGAATGCGGCAAATTATTTTTCCCAACCCATAGAAGAGAAAAACAGAAGATGCGTTTCTAACGAAAGTACAAAAGCCTATTGGTGACATTTCAGCTTTAAGATTTCTGTACCAAATGCCTAAAAGATCATAACAAATTTCCGTCCTTAAAGTCACATCAGGTGAACAATGTCCAGTCATCAGAGCCGAACAATGCAGATGATCGGTTGAATCGGAAGAAGACATTTCTTTGCCTTTCGATACCTTGAAATGTACAATACACCAAGGCGAAGTTATTGGCACATACTGCAAAGACCATGATGATGTGTGTTGCGGAGTATGCGCCGTGGTTAAACACAGGTAATCACCATTATTAATTTTCTGTGTGAATCTTACAGATTGTTCAATGTGTTAATTTCTATCCAGCCAGTCTACTTAAAACAGACGAGGAAATTCGAAGTACAGTTAAACTCTAATTAACAGTTTTAAAAGTGATATATTTGGTATCATTTAGTCGACGGAAAGAAACCAGAAGCAATTGTCGCCATGTTTATCTTAAATGCTGCTATAGCAGTGGTGGAGGTGTGGTGGTTGGTATATATTGCGGTACCAGGGATGGAGGTGTGGTGGTTGGTATATATTGTGGAAGCAGTGGTGGAGGTGGGGTGGTTGGTATACATTGTTGTAGCAGGGGTGGAGGTGGGGTTGTTGGTATAGATTGTGGTAGCTTGGTTGGAGGTGTGGTGGTTGGTAAAGATTGTGGAAGCAGGGGTGGAGGTGTGCTGGTTGGTATAGATTGTGGTAGCAGGGGTGGAGGTGTGCTGGTTGGTATACTAGTAGATTGTGGTAGCAGGGTTTGCGGTTGGGTGGTTGGTATAGATTGTGGTAGCAGGGGTGAAGGTGGGGTTGGTTGGTAAAGATTGTGGAAGCAGGGGTGGAGGTGTGCTGGTTGGTATAGATTGTGGTAGCATGGGTTGGGGTGTGGTGGTTTGGGTGGTCGGTATAAATTGCAATCAGCCACCGCTTTATGGACAGAACTTGCATCATGCTGCAAATCGACATTTTTCTAAGCAGTAAGCTAATAGTTCACATAACTTTATAAGTTAATCACATGCTAGATATTACCTTACGTTGTGATACGTTTTGTGTATCTTTCTCTTCATTTTAGACCTTGCACCACTGAATCAATAGCTGTTGCGGCAAAGGATTTCAAGCACACTCCTGAGGAGAACGTGATTAAAGAGGAATTGGCAAACCTTCTTGTTCAACTAAAGCAAGAAAAAGAGAAGCATACAGAAAACTTGGACCATACTGATAAAGCGAAATTGGAAATGATCCAAAACGTTGACAGCTATGAGGAGCAACTTATTGCAAAAGTTAAGACGTTGGCTGATTCATCGAGAAAAGACATACTTTCTAAATTCCAGGATCACAAAACATCTCATGATAGCGATGTTGGAGCTCTAGATGCTTTGATAGCAAATTCCGAATTCCATTTAAACAAACTAGAGAAGCAGCTTACGGATGATGATATTCTGTTTCGAAATGTCAAAATGAGTAAGGCAATGAGAAAAGATTTTACAACTCTTCTAGAAGAGTTCAAGTACAACTTTAACGAGGAACTGGGGAATTTAGTCGAAGAATTTGAATCATTTGGTCAGTTAGAGCAATATTGTAATGTTCTAGAATTTACCTGAACCTTGGGAGTATGGTACATTCATCCTCACTTGCTCCCATCTTGATAAGCTTCTTGTTTACTTTTGCACTTTGTAGCTACTGCTGACGACAGTACATGAAGTTGGTTGCTGACTTGGTTTTATTTAACAAGACAGCAACACAACGTTACATAATGTGCCAGCTTTTATCTATTACAACATTTGATTCTATTTTCGTTACGTTTTCCATTCGTTCTGTTCGTAACATGTTTCCGCGACTTGTCACAATTTATCCTTTCTAGTTGACTGTTTGCAAACCTCAGTTTATAATTTCATGTTGAAAGCACTCACTATTTGTTAAATGCACGTTTCTATAAGCCTATATTATCCAATGTATTGTTGTATCATCAACTTTAGTCCTATTAGTATCTTGCATCGGGCAGAACATGTATTTGTCAGCCATGTTGGATTTCACTGTGACGGTTACTTAGCAACCACCACAGTCTACTGCACCGCTGTTTCGATATTTTATCAGAACCTGTTAAGATGTTTTCTTTGAAGAGTGCCCGGAAAAGGCCTTATGAGGTTATTTGATGTTTAATTTATATTGTTTAAGAGTATTTTATACGTTAAGGCCTGTATTATTGTTTATTTTTATAACAAGCACCTGACGTTCTTTTGCCACGACTCACACTGTAGACTGTGGACCACAACGCCACAGTTGTGGACTGTGAGTGCCACACTGTGGATTGTGAATGCCACACTGTGGGCTGTGGATATCTTAGGAGTATATAAGCTCCACTGCCCGTCATTCGGGGACTTCCAATACTATTGTTTCTCAGAGACCGTTTGTCTATTTTTTCCTTTAAAGGTGCATTTTCAAATCTTATTTTAAGTAACTCATTAAACAACTTCTATACATTATCTCATATTTTTGATACCTCAAGTAATAATTACACTGTAGTAACAATCTCTGAACTCATTTTATTATATGTGACTTAGTGGATGCGCCGACTAGTTTGTTTGTTGTTTAGATCTGTACTAGTTAGTTATCTATAGATACCAATATTAATAGAGAGTAAAACTCTTTGAAACGAATCTCATAGTCTTTGTTTTAATTTTCATGGCTTGAGTTTTATTTATTTACATACTAGTATAGATCGTTAACCGGAAGTCCAACGGTTATCTAACAGTATGCCAACTCAGTAGTTCACACCAGTTCGTGTATCAGCACTCACACAACGACACTTTCGCACACATACCGAGGGCGTAACAATATTCCCAAGAAGAAAACGTTATTCGAGCTTTTCCAGTACAGCCCGGATTCCACCCCAACCCATGCAACCACAATCTTTACCAACCACCCAACCGCAAACCCTGCTACCACAATCTTTACCAACCATCCCCACCTCCACCCCTGCTACCACAATCTATACCAACCATCCCCACCTCCACCCCTGCTTCCACAATATATACCAACCATCCCCACATCCACCCCTGCTACCACAATCTATACCAACCACCCAACCGCAAACCCTGCTACCACAATCTTTACCAACCATCCCCACCTCCACCCCTGCTACCACAATCTTTACCATCCATCCCCACCTCCACCCCTGCTACCACAATCTATACCAACCACCCAACCGCAAACCCTGCTACCACAATCTATACAAACCAGCACATTTCCACCCCTGCTTACACAATCTTTACCAACTACACCACACCTCCAACCAAGCTACCACAATCTATACCAACCACCTCCACACCGTCTACCATAATGTATACCAACCACCCCACCTCCACCACTGCTTCCACAATATATACCAACCACCACACCTCCATCCCTGGTACCGCAATATATACCAACCACCACACCTCCACCACTGCTATAGCAGCATTTAAGATAAACATTCCGAATTCCATTTAAACAAAGTAGAGAAGCAGCTGACGGATGATGATATTCTGTTTCGAAATGTCAAAATGAGTAAGGCAATGTGAAAAGATTTTACAACTCTTCTAGAAGCCATGACAACTGAATGGAGAAAGCAAGAGTTCAAGTACAACTTTAACGAGGAACTGGAGAATTTAGTCGAAGAATTGGAATCATTTGGTCAGTTAGAACAATATTCCCAAGAAGAAAACGTTATACGTGCTTTTCCAGTACAGCCCAGATTCCAACCTGTGTGCATGCCAGTAGCCGTTGTGAAGTGTGGGAGCAGGATCGTGGGGCGGAGTGGAAATGTCGTGCGGTGGTAGATATTGAGTAGGTAAATGTGTGAAAAACGACATCGTTAATGATACAATCTACTTAGTAGGAGAATTCAATAATAAAAACTCAAACTCGACATTCAAATTATGCGATTAATTTCCGTTGAGTTTGAATGACGAATGTCGACCCTTGAGCCTAAGCTCGATTGTCGAATGCCGATTCTTTAGCCAAGTTTACAGGGCTAATACTTTCCTGTATTTCACCTACAGCCGCACACTATTAGGTGTGTAAAGCTTAATATTGTACCGGTAGTCGAACATTTTTTAGACGACAGGTACAGAGCAGAGCCTCATTCCCATCAAAACAGTAACCCTCGAGCTGGATATGTCTATCGGTACCGGGGGCGAGTGAACTATTCTTATAATACGAGCGATGTACATATGAACTGCTGGAAGGTTGCAATGGATCCTGAACTTGATTGGAATTTTTGTTTTTTAACATAACATACGGTTTAGAGTAGTAATAACACTCAAGTATTATTTTCGACAATTCACTAGTGAAAAAACAACTCACGTGCATGAAGTCACAACAAAACAAGCGTGACGTAGATCCGCTCAAATGATGTTGACAATATTAAATATTTAGTATGTTTTATCTAATTCTAATTTACATTTTATTTTCTTGATTTTTTCTTGTTAATTTGACTATGATATAAGATTTAATAATATGGGCCCGTATTTATAAAGATCCTAAGATATTAAGTAAGGAAATTACTTATCTTTATAAAATCTTCTTAGGGAAGAGATTCCTTAACTTCTATATTCGTAAAACATCTAAGGGATTTTCTTAGGCAAGTATTTTTTAATGAAAATAATGCCCGCATGCGATTATTCGATTCAAGAACAATCATTTTGTTCGTAAATATCGGATTCCGAGAAACTATGTTAGATTCTACTAAAAATAGTAACATTATGTCAGGAATCAAGATTGAGGTCAATCAATTGAACGACGGAGCCACTGAATGTTCCTTCGATTTTTTGCCAATACAGTTCTGTTCATACAGTTTACGTACGAAAGGAAACAGAAGTATGCATTGGAGGTCCAACATTAGTGATATGGTTTGAAACTGATAGATAACAAAATACCTGTTCCATATTCTTGTCTATTCTGTAGACCTTACAAATTATCGGATTTTCCGGAAGTTAAGAATAGATCTGTCAAAACATTGATTTGACACCAAGTAGATATTTACATTTTTTTAAATGTACTCCCTGATGTATGATGTAATAACCTTAAACCACTGGTGTATATGAATGATGTATGATATAACAACCTTAAACCACTAGTGTATATATAGGATGTATGATGTTACAACCTTAAACCTCTAGTGTATATGAATGCTGTATGATGTTTCAACATTAAACCACTAGTGTATATATATGACGTATGAGGTAACAGTCTTAAACCACTAGTGTATATAAACGATGTATAATCTTACAACCTTGAACCACTAGTGTATATATAGGATGTATGATGTTACAACCTTGAACCACTAGTGTATATATAGGATGTATGATGTTACAACCTTAAACCACTAGTGTATATATAGGATGTATGATGTTACATCCTTAAACCACTAGTGTATATATAGGATGTATAATCTTACAACTTTAAACCACTAGTGTATATATAGGATGTATGGTGTTACAACCTTAAACCACTAGTGTATATATGAACGATGTATGGTGTAACAACCTTGAACCACTAGTGTATATAAACGGTGTATGATGTTACAACCTTAAACCACTAGTATATATGAACGATGTATGGTGTAACAACCTTAAACCACTAGTGTATATAAACGGTGTATGATGTAACAGTCTTAAACCACTAGTGTATATGAACGATGTATGATATAACAGTCTTAAACCATTAGTGTATATGAACGATGTATGATATAACAGTCTTAAACCACTAGTGTATATGAACGATGTATGATATTAAAGTCTTAAACCACTAGTGTATATGAGCGATGTATGATATAACAGTCTTAAACCATTAGTGTATATGAACGATGTATGATATAACAGTCTTAAACCACTAGTGTATATATAGGATGTATGATGTAACAGTCTTAAACCACTAGTGTATATATATGATGTATAATGTAACAGTTTTAAACCACTAGTGTATATGAACGATGTATGATCTTACAACCTTAAACCACTAGTGTATATATAGGATGTATGATGTAACAGTCTTAAACCACTAGTGTATATATATGTTGTATGATGTAACAGTCTTAAACCACTAGTGTATATGAACGATGTATGATCTTACAACCTTAAACCACTAGTGTATATATAGGATGTATGATGTAACAGTCTTAAACCACTAGTGTATATATATGATGTATGATGTAACAGTCTTAAACCACTAGTGTAAATGAACGGTGTATGATCTTACAACATTGAACCACTAGTGTGTATATATGATGTTTGATGAAAAAAACTTGAACCACTAGTGTATATGAACGATGTATGATATAACAGTCTTAAACCACTAGTGTATATGAACGCTGTATGATGTAACAGTCTTAAACCACTAGTGTATATATATGATGTATGATGTATGATGTAACAGTCTTAAACCACTAGTGTATATGAACGATGTATGATATAACAGTCTTAAACCACTAGTGTATATGAACGATGTATGCTATAGCAGTCTTAAACCACTAGTGTATATATATGATGTATGATGTAACAGTCTTAAACCACTAGTGTATATATATGATGTATGATGTAACAGTCTTAAACCACTAGTGTATATGAACGATGTATGCTATAGCAGTCTTAAACCCCTTGTGTATATATATGATGTATGATGTAACAGTCTTATACCACTAGTGTATATGAACGATGTATGCTATAGCAGTCTTAAACCACTAGGGTATATATATGATGTATGATGTAACAGTCTTAAACCACTAGTGTATATATATAATGTATGATGTAACAGTCTTAAACCACTAGTGTATATATTTGATGTATGATGTAACAACCTTAAACCACTTGTATATATGAACGATGTATGATGTTACAACCTTAAACCACTATTGTATGTGAACGATGTATGATGTTACAACCTTAAAGCACTAGTGTATGTGAACGATGTATGATGTTACATCCTTAAAGCACTAGTGTATGTGAACGATGTATGATGTTACATCCTTAAAGCACTGGTGTATGTGAATGATGTATGATGCTACAACCTTAAAGCACTAGTGTATGTTAAATGATGTATGATGTTACATCCTTAAAGCACTGGTGTATGTGAATGATGTATGATGTTACAACCTTAAAGCACTAGTGCATGTGAATGATGTATGATGTTACATCCTTAAAGCACTGGTGTATGTGAATGATGTATGATGTTACAACCTTAAAGCACTGGTGTATGTGAATGATGTATGATATTACAACCTTAAAGCACTGGTGTATGTGAACGATGTATGATGTTACATCCTTAAAGCACTGGTGTATGTGAATGATGCATGATGTTACAACCTTAAAGCACTAGTGTATGTGAATGATGTATGATGTTACAACCTTAAAGCACTGGTGTATGTGAATGATGTATGATGTTACAACCTTAAAGCACTGGTGTATGTGAATGATGTATGATGTTACATCCTTAAAGCACTGGTGTATGGGAATGATGTATGATGTTACAACCTTAAAGCACTAGTGTATGTGAACGATGTATGATGTTACATCCTTAAAGCACTGGTGTATGGGAATGATGTATGATGTTACAACCTTAAAGCACTGGTGTATGTGAACGATGTATGATGTTACAACCTTAAAGCACTGGTGTATGGGAATGATGTATGATGTTACAACCTTAAAGCACTGGTGTATGTGAATGATGTATGATGTTACAACCTTAAAGCACTGGTGTATGTGAATGATGTATGATGTTACAACCTTAAAGCACTGGTGTATGTGAATGATGTATGATGTTACAACCTTAAATCACTAGTGTATATGAATGATGTATGATGTAACATTAGGCTTGTTTGTATTTGTGTGTATATATGTTCATTGTTGATGTATGGGCTGGTGACTTGAATAATCGAAATAAAGAATTGAAATACAAATTATGAATTCATGATGTTGAACTTGAGAATTCTTGAACCCCGAATTGTCACCACCTAGCTTTCTTACTAACGATACCCATTTAGCTACGCTCTTAACCGGGTTGTTTACTGACAAAGATATAAATTTGTATTGAATGAATGTAGGGCAGTAGTTTTCGAAAAATATGTACATAATCGCTATCAATGCATTGCATTAGACTGCGTCGTTAGGACAAACAAACCTTCAAAATGGCGACAGAATCGGATACATATCGTACAGCACTACTGAAGGATAATATATTCATTGTGTTCACCGTGTAAGGAAAATGATAGGAATACTAGAGCCCGACATTATTGTGTGGATTGTGAGATGTATTTCTGTACCAAATGCCTTAAAGATCATAACAAATTTCCGTCATTAAAGTCACATCAGGTGAACGACGTTCAGTCATCAGAGCCGACCAATGCAGATGATTCGGTTGAATCGGAAGAAGACATTGCTTTGCCTTTCGAGACCTTGAGATGTACAATACACCAAGGCGAAGTTATTGGCACATACTGCAAGGACCATGATGAGGTGTGTTGCGGAGTATGCGCCGTGGTTAAACACAGGTAATCATCAGTATTAATTTTCTGTGTGAATCTTACAGATTGTTCAATGTGTTCATTTCTATCGAGCCCGTCTATTTAAAACAGACGAGGAAATCGAAGTACATTGTTAAACTTCAGTTATCAGTTTTAAAAATGACATAGTTGGTATCATTTTGTCGACGAAGGAAACCTGAAGCAAAGAGTAAATGTAAATGCAATTGTCGCCATGTTTATCTTTAATGTTTAAGTAAATAAAACTGCTACTGACCGAATTTACAATTTCAAGAGATACTTAGTACGTATTGATGTGCGATTGAACCTTTTATTTACATTTTGAGGTAGTGTCAGACCAAATATATTGTACATGTGTTATTCACAAGTTAATTGCGAAGAAATACAATCGCAATCAGGGTCGTATCCAGTTCACAACATAAGGTCTGACAAACATGAGACATACACATAGATCTATGGTTTTGTACGAGCATACGAGTATATGTTTAACAGCTAACAACATGACACATCTCTAATTGCAAGTAATAATTCTGTAGAATTAATACCGGAGAGGGTGAGCGTAGACAGAAAGTACAAGTTTAACGTCTCCTTGTGTACTTAACCCCATTTAAAATCAAGTAAATACTGTACACCTTGGTAAAGTGACATAACAAAGGGAAGGTATACTTTGTTGCACAAAATTACTTCTTAAATTTAAGCAATAATGAACTTAAGAATAGTTGGTCTTTAGTTTTGAACGAACAATAAAAAGCTTTAGTCAGTTGGTACAAAAAAAAAAAATTAAAATTCTTGCGGTTTTAATGGCGTTAAGTCTAACGGTATCCCTAACCTAACATTCTGAATACACGCCTTTTTTGTTAAGCTGCAGTTCATAATTAATTTTTATATTAATTATAAGTAAGTGAGAATTTGCTTAGCAGAAAAGAAACTACATATATATATTCAATGCTTCAAGCGGAATAGCAACGACAAGGCTTTTCAGTATAATATACATATATAATACAATGTATATGTTATGCATTCCCATATACCACTGGCCATAATAATTCAAAATACACGATAAGATCAAGAATTGTGTGTTCGTTCAAACGTAGCAGTTAGGATGGTTGGCATAGAGAGTGATAGCAGGGGTGTGGAGGTGGGGTGGTTGGTATATATTGTTATAGCAGAGGTTGGAGGTGTGGTGGTTGAAAAAGATTGCAGTAGCACGGGTGGAGGTGTGGTGGTTGGTATAGATTGTGATAGCCGGGGTGGAGGTGTGATGGTTGGTATAGATTGCAGTAGCAGGGGTGAAGGTGGGGTGGTTGGTATAGATTGTGATAGCAGGAGTGGCAGTGTGGTGGTTGGTATATATTATGGTAGCAGGGTGGAGGTGTGGTGGTTGGTATATATTGTGGTAGCAGGGTGGAGGTGTGGTGGTTGGTTTATATTGTGGTAGCAGGGTGGAGGTGTGGTGGTTGGTATATATTGTGGTAGCAGGGTGGAGGTGTGGTGGTTGGTATATATTGTGGTAGCAGGGTGGAGGTGTGGTGGGTTGTATATATTGTGGTAGCAGGGTGGAGGTGTGGTGGTTGGTATATATTGTGGTAGCAGGGTGGAGGTGTGGTGGTTGGTATATATTGTGGTAGCAGGGTGGAGGTGTGGTGGTTGGTATATATTGTGGTAGCAGGGTGGAGGTGTAGTGGTTGGTATAGATTGTGGTAGCAGAGTGGATGTGTGGTGGTTGGTATAGATTGTTGTAGCAGGGTGGAGGTGTGGTGGTTGGTATATATTGTGGTAGCAGGGGTAGAGGTGTGGTGGTTGGTGTAGCTTGTGGTAGCAGGGGTAGAGGTGTGGTGGTTGGTGTAGATTGTGGTAGCAGGGGTGGATTTGTGGTGGTTGGTGTAGATTGTGGTAGCAGGGGTGGAGGTGTGGTGGTTGGTATATATTGTAGTAGCAGGGGTGGAGGTGTGGTGGTTGGTAAAGATTGCGGTAGCAGGGGTGGAGGTGTGGTGGTTGGTATAGATTGTGATAGCCGGGGTGGAGGTGTGATGGTTGGTATAGATTGCGGTAGCAGGGGTGGAGGTGGGGTGGTTGGCATAGATTGTGATAGCCGGGGTGGAGGTGTGATGGTTGGTATAGCTTGTGGTAGCAGGGGTGGAGGTGTGGTGGTTGGTATAGATTGTGATAGCCGGGGTGGAGGTGTGATTGTTGGTATAGATTGCGGTAGCAGGGGTGGAGGTGTGGTGGTTGGTATAGATTGTGATAGCCGGGGTGGAGGTGTGATGGTTGGTATAGATTGCGGTAGCAGGGGTGGAGGTGGGGTGGTTGGCATAGATTGTGACAGCAGGAGTGGCAGAGTGGTGGTTGGTATATATTGTGGTAGCAGGGATGGAGGTGGGGCGGTTGGCATTGATTGTGAAAGCAGGAGTGGCAGAGTGGTGGTTGGTATATATTGTAGCAGCAGGGGTGGAGGTGTGGTGGTTGGTATAGATTGTAGTAGCAGGGGGCAGTTGGTGTGGTTAGTATAGATTGTGGTAGCTGGGGTGGAGGTGTGGTGGTTGGTTTAGATGGTGGTAGCAGGGGTGTATGTGTGGTGGTTTGTATAGATTGTGGTAGCTGGGGTGGAGGTGTGGTGGTTGGTTTAGATTTTGGTAGCAGGGGTGGAGGTGTGGTGGTTTGTATAAATTGTGGTAGCACGGTTGGAGGTGTGTTGATTGGTATAGTTTCTGGTAGCTGGGTAGGAGGTGGGGTGATTTGTAAAGAGTGCGGTAGCAGGGGTGAAGGTGGGGTGGTTGGTATAGAATGTGATAGCTGGGGTGGAGGTGGGGTGGTTGGTATAGATTGCGGTAGCTGGGTAGGAGTTGGGGTGATTTGTAAAGATTGCGGTAGCAGGGGTGGAGGTGTGGTGGTTGGTTTAGAATGCGGTAGCAGCGGTGGAGGTGGGGTGGTTGGTACAGATTGTGGTAGCAGGGGTGGAGGTGTGGTGGTTGGTGTAGATTGCGGTAGCAGCGGTGGAGGTGTGGTGGTTGGTTTAGAATGCGGTAGCAGCGGTGGAGGTGGGGTGGTTGGTATAGAGTGTCGTAGCTGGGTAGGAGGTGGGGTGATTTGTAAAGATTGTGGTAGCAGGGGTGGAAGTGTGGTGGTTGGTGTAGATTGCGGTAGCAGCGGTGGAGAGGGGGTGGTTGGTATAGATTATGGTAGCTGGGTAGGAGGTAGGGTGATTTGTAAAGATTGTGGTAGCAGGGGTGGAGGTGGGGTGGTTGGTGTAGATTGTGGTAGCTGGGTAGGAGGTGGGGTGATTTGTAAAGATTGCGGAAGCAGGGGTTGTGTAGAATGTGATAGCTGGGGTGGAGGTGGGGTGGTTGGTATAGATTGCGGTAGCTGGGTAGGAGTTGGGGTGATTTGTAAAGATTGCGGTAGCAGGGGTGGAGGTGTGGTGGTTGGTTTAGAATGCGGTAGCAGCGGTGGAGGTGGGGTGGTTGGTACAGATTGTGGTAGCAGGGATGGAGGTGTGGTGGTTGGTGTAGATTGCGGTAGCAGCGGTGGAGGTGTGGTGGTTGGTTTAGAATGCGGTAGCAGCGGTGGAGGTGGGGTGGTTGGTATAGAGTGTGGTAGCTGGGTAGAAGGTGGGGTGATTTGTAAAGATTGTGGTAGCAGGGGTGGAGGTGTGGTGGTTGGTGTAAATTGTGGTAGCAGCGGTGGAGAGGGGGTGGTTGGTATAGATTGTGGTAGCTGGGTAGGAGGTAGGTTGATTTGTAAAGATTGTGGTAGCAGGGGTGGAGGTGGGGTGGTTGGTGTAGATTGTGGTAGCTGGGTAGGAGGTGGGGTGATTTGTAAAGATTGCGGAAGCAGGGGTTGTGGTTGGGTGGTTGGTGTAGAATGTGATAGCTGGGGTGGAGGTGGGGTGATTTGTAAAGATTGCGGTAGCTGGGATGGAGGTGTGGTGGTTGGTTTAGATTGCAGTAGCAGCGGTGGAGGTGGGTTGGTTGGTATAGATTGTGGTAGCAGGTGTGGAGGTGTGGTGGTTGGTGTAGATTTCGGTAGCAGGGGGCAGGTGGCGTGGTTGGTATAGATTGCGGTAGCAGGGATGGAGGTCTGGTGGTTGGTTAAGATTGCGGTAGCAGGGGTGGAGGTCTGGTGGTTGGTGTAGATTGTGGTAGCAGGGGTGGAGGTCTGGTAGTTGGTATATATTGCGATAGCAGGGATGGAAGTCTGGTGGTTGGTATAGATTGCGGTAGCAGGGGGCAGGTGGCATGGTTGGTATTGATTGCGATAGCAGGGATGGAAGTCTGGTGGTTGGTATAAATTGCGGTAGCAGGGGGCAGGTGGTGTGGTTGATATAGATTGTGGTAGCAGGGGGCATGTGGCGTGGTTGGTATAGATTGTGGTAGCAGGGGGCAGGTGGCGTAGTTGGTATAGATTGCGGTAGCAGGGGTGGAGGTCTGGTGGTTGGTATAGATTGTTGTAGCAGGGGCAGGTGGCGTGGTTGGTATAGATTGTGGTAGCAGGGGGCAGGTGGCGTGGTTGGTATAGATTGTGGTAGCAGGGGTGGATGTCTGGTGGTTGGTATAGATTGTGGTAGCAGGGGGCTGGTGGCTTGGTTGGTATAGATTGTGGTAGCAGGGGTGGAGGTCTGGTGGTTGGTATAGATTGTTGTAGCAGGGGGCAGGTGTCGTGGTTGGTATAGATTGTGGTAGCAGGGGGCAGGTGGCATGGTTGGTATAGATTGCGGTAGCAGGGGTGGAGGTCTGGTGGTTGGTATAGATTGTTGTAGCAGGGGCAGGTGGCGTGGTTGGTATATATTGTGGTAGCAGGGGGCAGGTGGCGTGGTTGGTATAGATTGTGGTAGCCGGGGGCAGGTGGCGTGGTTGGTATAGATTGCGGTAGCAGGGGTGGATGTCTGGTGGTTGGTGTAGATTGTTGTAGCAGGGGCAGGTGGCGTGGTTGGTATAGATTGTGGTAGCAGGGGTGGATGTCTGGTGGTTGGTGTAGATTGTTGTAGCAGGGGCAGGTGGCGTGGTTGGTATAGATTGTGGTAGCAGGGGTGGAGGTCTGGTGGTTGGTATAGATTGTGGTAGCAGGGGCAGGTGGCGTGGTTGGTATAGATTGTGGTAGCAGGGGGCAGGTGACGAGGTTGGTATAGATTGTGGTAGCAGGGGGCAGGTGACGAGGTTGGTATAGATTGTGGTATCAGGGGTGGAGGTCTGGTGGTTGGTATATATTGTGGTAGCAGGGGGCAGGTGGCGTGGTTGGTATATATTTTGTTAGCAGGGGACAGTTGGCGTGGTTGGTATAGAGTGTGGTAGCAGTTGTGGCGGTTGGGTGGTCGGTTTTGATTTTGGTAGCAGGGGTGGCGGTGGGGTGGTCGGTATAGATTGCAATCACTCACAACTGTATGGACATCATGCTGCAAATTGACATTTTTCTAATGGTTTACATACATCTAAATGTAAATCACATGCTAGGTTTTACCTTACGTTGTGATACATTTTTTGTATCTTTCTCGTCATTTTAGACCTTGCACCACCGAATCAATAGCTGTTGTGGCAAAGGATTTCAAGCACAATCCTGAGGTGAACGGGAGTAAAGAGGAGTTGGCAAACCTTCTTGTTCTACTTAAACAAGAAAAAGAGAAGAAGCGTACAGAAAACTTGGACCATACTGATAAAGCGAAATTGGAAATGATCCAAAACGTTGACAGCTATGAGGAGCAAATTATTGCAAAAGTTAAGACGTTGGCTGATTTATCGAGAAAAGACATACTTTCTAAATTTCAGGAGCACAAGAAAGCTCTTGATTACGATGTTGGAGCTCTAGACGCTGTGATAAAAAATACAGAATTATATTTCAACAAACTAGAGAAGCTGCTGACGGATGATGAGCTTTTATTTGGAAATGTCAAAATGAGTAAGACAGTGAGAAAAGATGTCAGAGCTCTTCTAGAAGTCATGGCAACTGACTGGAGAAAGAAAGAATTCAAATACAACTTTCACAAGACACTGGAGAATTTAGTCGAAGGAATGGAATCATTTGGTAAATTAGAGGAATATTTCCAAGGTGAAAACGTTCTTGCTGTTCAAAAGTGCGGGGCGTTATCACAGCCCCTATACCAATCTAGGAAAGTTAGCTTCATGCCATGGGGCGCGGGACGTGGCGGAGCGAAACGTGGCGGAGCGAAACGTGGCGGTGCAGGACTTGGCGGGAATGGACGTGGCGGGAAGGGACGTGGCGGGAAGGGACGTTGTGGGAAGGGACGTGACGGGGCGGGGCGGTACGGGCCCTATTCGAGGTGGTAGATATTGAGTAAGAAAATGTGTGAAATGTACATATGAACTGCTTGAAAATAACAACTCACGTGCGTTGAGTCACAACAAAACAAGCGTAGACGCGCTCAAATAGTGTTGACATTGTTAAACAATTATTTTGCTTCATTTTATTTATATTTACACTTTATTTTATTGAACATTATTGTTAATTTAAATATGATATGCGATGTAATCATCTAGGCCCGTATTTATAAAGACCCTAAGATATTAAGTAAGGAAATTCCTTATCTTTATAAAATCTTCTTAGGGAAGAGATTCCTTAACTTCTACATTCGTAAAACATCTAAGGGATTATCTTAGGCAAGTGTTTCCTTAAGGAAAATATTGTCCTTAGGCGATTATTTCGTTCATGACCAATCGTTTTGTTCGTAAATGTCTGATTCCGAGAAACTATGTTATATTCTACTATAAATAGTAACATTATGTAAGGCATCAAGATTGCGGTCAATCAATTGAACGACGGAGCCACTGAATGTTCCTTCGATTTTTTGCCAAGATGAAAGTTCTGTTCATACAGTTTACGTATGAAAGGAAACAGAAGTATGCCTTGGAGGTCCAACATTAGTGATATGGTTTGAAACTGATATTTTAACAAATTACCAGTTCCATATGTATGCATGTCGTTTCTGTTGACCTTATGGTCTTATTCGATGGCAAGCAACCAAAACAACTTGGAAACATGAATCAGGGGTCAAATGACAATAATCGTACCTGTATTCCTTTGACAATGAACATGTAATTTATTTTGATAAAAAGTAAAACCTGTTCTACAAGAATTTACTTTCCTCGACGTTCTCGTCAAACGTTACATTTAGGTACCCGAGATATTTCCCCCATTTGTAATTTTGTACACACAGACAGATGCTTCCTCCTGATTGTTCCAATGTGGATGGATACGGTCCCCAAATTTCTAATCCTTCACCCGAAGGTAGGGGCCCTGTGGAAACCGTGAGATTGGTAAATGAAAATAAGTTTATGGTAACAACACATATCTGTGTATTATCTTTACTTATTGCTTTGTGCGTTTTATGTTTTATTTATGAATGAATTTAATATATTAAAATGTTACAACTAAGTCACAACCAAATAGAAAGATAATGTGCATAGTTCATTTAACATAACGTTATATACAAGTGAAAACAATGTATAGCAGAGAAGGCCACATTCACAAGACAGATCTAGACTGAAGAAATCAGAGAAGCACACGTAGAGAGACGACACAAAACAATACCAAACGGACCAGAAATCTCCGTGACGCTACACAATACATATATAGATATGTAAATTTCATACCCGCTGTATTGAAGATGGTGTAGTGTACTTTGAAAAAGAGTAGTGTTTTCATGACGCGCTCTTAAATGTGTCATTTGTATTTCAAAATTTACAGATGTTTTGTTTGTGCATCTATTTTGTTGAAACTTTGTACATTTGTAACGGATAGATTCCGATTTATTTTGCATGTAAATTATTTAATGTATATTACCAGATATAAATGATATAACCGTGGGAAAGTACAACTGAGTGGTGTCGCTGTTACACTAATTGGAAACTGAGTGGTGTCGCTGTTACACTAATTGGAAAGTGGTAAAGTGGATTTCACAAGTGGCTCAGAATTCCAGATGTTCGGCTGTTGGTCTGTTGTGTTATTTGGTATATTGTGAGTGTCAATGGTTGATTTAAATAGGATATTTGTAAAAGTATATCGAATGACTGAAAAATGGAGTACGAAACTCGAATATTAGCAATTTTTACATTTTTTGCAGTTTTTCAGGTGAGTTGATATCACTATCTGATTATGTATCCAATGTGATTACACTTTTCTGCCGATGCAATCCATCATTTGAGAAAACGAGTTCGAATGCTGTTAATTTTCAAACGTTCAGTCATACATGTAGGACTACCTCTGATGATTTGACTTTAGAATTGACTCGTCAATTATTGAACGTCAATAATTTCCTTAAAACTGTATTAAATTATTGGTTTTGTTAATTGTTTGTTTTGTGTTCAGTTTTATCATAGGCCGACATTAAATCTGGTCCGGTATTAATCATCGATTTTTTTATTTTGTGAAAATCTTATTTTTCTCGACTGGATTACTAAAGACGAGTCAACGCAAGGGCGGCTAGAGAAAGTCGTCTAAGTGATGGTTTTGTTGTGTTTAAAATCCGTTTACAAGTTATGTAATAAAGAGAATAAAGAGCATTCGTGTTCATATTTTATTGAATTCGTTAATCTCATAAGCGAAAATGAGATAATGAACGGCAAGCCTCGCATTATATCATTTTGACCGACTCATCTAATAAATTCTTTTTTGAGACTGGGTTAGTTAAACCAAATTATTATGGTGATATATTAAATAAAATTGGCAAAACTCGTTGCTGTTGTAACTTTGATCAATTACTTGTTTGGACTCAAGAAACAAAAATAATCCTGATATAATGAAACCAACGGCTTTCAGATTTTAAATACATTGATCAATTATTGACTGATAATCGCCCTGTTTAAACTGCACGCCGGGCACTTAAGTTTTAAGACAAAATGAACTTAGATCTGTAAAGCGCACTTGATATGACAGTATGTGACCGATACACATGTCTTTTAGACCTCTACTCGAGACTTCGTCTTGCCCTGAAACTTTCAGAGCAAGTTTCCTAGAGTGTCCTTAATAATGCTATATAAACGGTTCCTTGTCTTATGATTCAGGTTCATATTTATAGTCTGTCCTTGGTTCATGTTACAATGTCCGAAGATTGTCTATCTGTACTTAAAAACTCCTTTGATTTATTGTGTACGTAATGGCTTTGCGGATTGGTAGCCTTCTGCTTGGTCAGTTTATGTGTTGGAACTCAAAGACCATATAGCGGATACGTTTGAAGTTAGTAACATGTATTGGAATAGAGGGACAAGGAATGGTCTTGCCGAAAATCAGGAACAACCATGGATAATTTAGGGCGACAATAATAAACGGTTCAATGGATGAAATATACCACGGAACAAGACGAAAGGGGAACTTAACATGCATCTAAAACATAAACAAAATCATAATCACCCAGCAATTTACAGCCTTGGAACTGTCAGTACAATACTTGGGCTAAACTTGTATCACGATTTGATTAAGATTAATACAAACTATATAAGTTATTTAAACGAGCAACATGTTTGAATATTAGTTATACCAGCAAACAGCCTAAAATGAGCTTACTAAGTTCGAACTCAAAGGATAAAATTGACAATTTAGAGTGCGTATAAAAGCTGTGTACACTGGGTTCGAAACCCAGCGTGACACTGACCATGCAGGCTGCGTATAGATGCCTAATAATAAATATTGTGTATGGTTATTGTGTCAGAATTTTTATTTTGAAAAGTCATGGCCTATCTTGCGCCAAGATTCTGTTTTTCATTGTGTTTAATATATGTCAACTCATTAATGTTTATCATGTCTCAATTCCAGTTTAATATCACCAGTTGCCAACCATTCCCCGAGAAGAATATAGGGCAAGGTCAAGAAAATGATCTTCGAATTATGCTGAAAACTGTGATGGAACAAAACAGGCGTTTAACGTCACAGAACAATGGCTTACAACAGGTAGCTTAATAGTATCCATCTTTATACATTATGTGTCCCAATATCTCTCGTCGTCGGAATTTGCATTGTTATAATTAAGTGCATTGTTCTGCCATAAATCGGATACCAGCGGAAAAATTAACAACATTGTAAAAGTATAAATCTGTATTATTTTTTCTTGCGCGATCTTGATACGATCTCCCTCATTGTACATAACGGCACATTTTTGATCAACTACATTTACGAACCCCTGGACGTAGAGTAACACCAAACAAATCATATGCTATTTTAAAGTCTAAGTCAGAGTTACAGTCTTAAAACGTTTGTGAATTAGGTCCCAGAAGTTTGACCCACGTTACGCCCAATTACTTTGACGTAAGTAATTGATTATAACACGTTTGCTCAGCACTAATAATGCACTCAATCTGAGATTCACATTCAAATGTGTTAGAAAGTGTATTACAAATTACAAATACTCTGCGCTAAGTACATTATTGTAAAACCATATTGATCACTTTTATATCTGAACGCAGACTCAACATAGTAACATCCTTGACATCTTAGTATATCCTCGGTCCCCAGACTATTCATAACATGTATGATACCCTAGGGTGGTTGGCATAGATTGTGATAGCCGGGGTGGAGGTGTGATGGTTGGTATAGCTTGTGGTAGCAGGGGTGGAGGTGTGATGGTTGGTATAGATTGCGGTAGCAGGGGTGGAGGTGTGGTGGTTGGTATAGATTGTGATAGCCGGGGTGGAGGTGTGATGGTTGGTATAGATTGCGTTAGCAGGGGTGGAGGTGGGGTGGTTGGCATAGATTGTGACAGCAGGAGTGGCAGAGTGGTGGTTGGTATATATTGTGGTAGCAGGGATGGAGGTGGGGCGGTTGGCATTGATTGTGAAAGCAGGAGTGGCAGAGTGGTGGTTGGTATATATTGTAGCAGCAGGGGTGGAGGTGTGGTGGTTGGTATAGATTGTAGTAGCAGGGGGCAGTTGGTGTGGTTGGTATAGATTGTGGTAGCTGGGGTGGAGGTGTGGTGGTTGGTTTAGATGGTGGTAGCAGGGGTGTATGTGTGGTGGTTTGTATAGATTGTGGTAGCTGGGGTGGAGGTGTGGTGGTTGGTTTAGATTTTGGTAGCAGGGGTGGAGGTGTGGTGGTTTGTATAAATTGTGGTAGCACGGTTGGAGGTGTGTTGATTGGTATAGTTTCTGGTAGCTGGGTAGGAGGTGGGGTGATTTGTAAAGAGTGCGGTAGCAGGGGTGAAGGTGGGGTGGTTGGTATAGAATGTGATAGCTGGGGTGGAGGTGGGGTGGTTGGTATAGATTGCGGTAGCTGGGTAGGAGTTGGGGTGATTTGTAAAGATTGCGGTAGCAGGGGTGGAGGTGTGGTGGTTGGTTTAGAATGCGGTAGCAGCGGTGGAGGTGGGGTGGTTGGTACAGATTGTGGTAGCAGGGGTGGAGGTGTGGTGGTTGGTGTAGATTGCGGTAGCAGCGGTGGAGGTGTGGTGGTTGGTTTAGAATGCGGTAGCAGCGGTGGAGGTGGGGTGGTTGGTATAGAGTGTGGTAGCTGGGTAGGAGGTGGGGTGATTTGTAAAGATTGTGGTAGCAGGGGTGGAAGTGTGGTGGTTGGTGTAGATTGCGGTAGCAGCGGTGGAGAGGGGGTGGTTGGTATAGATTGTGGTAGCTGGGTAGGAGGTAGGGTGATTTGTAAAGATTGTGGTAGCAGGGGTGGAGGTGGGGTGGTTGGTGTAGATTGTGGTAGCTGGGTAGGAGGTGGGGTGATTTGTAAAGATTGCGGAAGCAGGGGTTGTGTAGAATGTGATAGCTGGGGTGGAGGTGGGGTGGTTGGTATAGATTGCGGTAGCTGGGTAGGAGTTGGGGTGATTTGTAAAGCTTGCGGTAGCAGGGGTGGAGGTGTGGTGGTTGGTTTAGAATGCGGTAGCAGCGGTGGAGGTGGGGTGGTTGGTACAGATTGTGGTAGCAGGGATGGAGGTGTGGTGGTTGGTGTAGATTGCGGTAGCAGCGGTGGAGGTGTGGTGGTTGGTTTAGAATGCGGTAGCAGCGGTGGAGGTGGGGTGGTTGGTATAGAGTGTGGTAGCTGGGTAGAAGGTGGGGTGATTTGTAAAGATTGTGGTAGCAGGGGTGGAGGTGTGGTGGTTGGTGTAAATTGTGGTAGCAGCGGTGGAGAGGGGGTGGTTGGTATAGATTGTGGTAGCTGGGTAGGAGGTAGGGTGATTTGTAAAGATTGTGGTAGCAGGGGTGGAGGTGGGGTGGTTGGTGTAGATTGTGGTAGCTGGGTAGGAGGTGGGGTGATTTGTAAAGATTGCGGAAGCAGGGGTTGTGGTTGGGTGGTTGGTGTAGAATGTGATAGCTGGGGTGGAGGTGGGGTGATTTGTAAAGATTGCGGTAGCTGGGATGGAGGTGTGGTGGTTGGTTTAGATTGCAGTAGCAGCGGTGGAGGTGGGGTGGTTGGTATAGATTGTGGTAGCAGGTGTGGAGGTGTGGTGGTTGGTGTAGATTTCGGTAGCAGGGGGCAGGTGGCGTGGTTGGTATAGATTGCGGTAGCAGGGATGGAGGTCTGGTGGTTGGTTAAGATTGCGGTAGCAGGGGTGGAGGTCTGGTGGTTGGTATAGATTGTGGTAGCAGGGGTGGAGGTCTGGTAGTTGGTATATATTGCGATAGCAGGGATGGAAGTCTGGTGGTTGGTATAGATTGCGGTAGCAGGGGGCAGGTGGCATGGTTGGTATTGATTGCGATAGCAGGGATGGAAGTCTGGTGGTTGGTATAAATTGCGGTAGCAGGGGGCAGGTGGTGTGGTTGATATAGATTGTGGTAGCAGGGGGCATGTGGCGTGGTTGGTATAGATTGTGGTAGCAGGGGGCAGGTGGCGTAGTTGGTATAGTTTGCTGTAGCAGGGGTGGAGGTCTGGTGGTTGGTATAGATTGTTGTAGCAGGGGCAGGTGGCGTGGTTGGTATAGATTGTGGTAGCAGGGGGCAGGTGGCGTGGTTGGTATAGATTGTGGTAGCAGGGGTGGATGTCTGGTGGTTGGTATAGATTGTGGTAGCAGGGGGCTGGTGGCTTGGTTGGTATAGATTGTGGTAGCAGGGGTGGAGGTCTGGTGGTTGGTATAGATTGTTGTAGCAGGGGGCAGGTGTCGTGGTTGGTATAGATTGTGGTAGCAGGGGGCAGGTGGCATGGTTGGTATAGATTGCGGTAGCAGGGGTGGAGGTCTGGTGGTTGGTATAGATTGTTGTAGCAGGGGCAGGTGGCGTGGTTGGTATATATTGTGGTAGCAGGGGGCAGGTGGCGTGGTTGGTATAGATTGTGGTAGCCGGGGGCAGGTGGCGTGGTTGGTATAGATTGCGGTAGCAGGGGTGGATGTCTGGTGGTTGGTGTAGATTGTTGTAGCAGGGGCAGGTGGCGTGGTTGGTATAGATTATGGTAGCAGGGGTGGATGTCTGGTGGTTGGTGTAGATTGTTGTAGCAGGGGCAGGTGGCGTGGTTGGTATAGATTGTGGTAGCAGGGGTGGAGGTCTGGTGGTTGGTATAGATTGTGGTAGCAGGGGCAGGTGGCGTGGTTGGTATAGATTGTGGTAGCAGGGGGCAGGTGACGAGGTTGGTATAGATTGTGGTAGCAGGGGGCAGGTGACGAGGTTGGTATAGATTGTGGTATCAGGGGTGGAGGTCTGGTGGTTGGTATATATTGTGGTAGCAGGGGGCAGGTGGCGTGGTTGGTATATATTTTGTTAGCAGGGGACAGTTGGCGTGGTTGGTATAGAGTGTGGTAGCAGTTGTGGCGGTTGGGTGGTCGGTTTAGATTTTGGTAGCAGGGGTGGCGGTGGGGTGGTCGGTATAGATTGCAATCACTCACAACTGTATGGACATCATGCTGCAAATTGACATTTTTCTAATGGTTTACATACATCTAAATGTAAATCACATGCTAGGTTTTACCTTACGTTGTGATACATTTTTTGTATCTTTCTCGTCATTTTAGACCTTGCACCACCGAATCAATAGCTGTTGTGGCATAGGATTTCAAGCACAATCCTGAGGTGAACGGGAGTAAAGAGGAGTTGGCAAACCTTCTTGTTCTACTTAAACAAGAAAAAGAGAAGAAGCGTACAGAAAACTTGGACCATACTGATAAAGCGAAATTGGAAATGATCCAAAACGTTGACAGCTATGAGGAGCAAATTATTGCAAAAGTTAAGACGTTGGCTGATTTATCGAGAAAAGACATACTTTCTAAATTTCAGGAGCACAAGAAAGCTCTTGATTACGATGTTGGAGCTCTAGACGCTGTGATAAAAAATACAGAATTACATTTCAACAAACTAGAGAAGCTGCTGACGGATGATGAGCTTTTATTTGGAAATGTCAAAATGAGTAAGACAGTGAGAAAAGATGTCAGAGCTCTTCTAGAAGTCATGGCAACTGACTGGAGAAAGAAAGAATTCAAATACAACTTTCACAAGACACTGGAGAATTTAGTCGAAGGAATGGAATCATTTGGTAAATTAGAGGAATATTTCCAAGGTGAAAACGTTCTTGCTGTTCAAAAGTGCGGGGCGTTATCACAGCCCCTATACCAATCTAGGAAAGTTAGCTTCATGCCATGGGGCGCGGGACGTGGCGGAGCGAAACGTGGCGGAGCGAAACGTGGCGGTGCAGGACTTGGCGGGAATGGACGTGGCGGGAAGGGACGTGGCGGGAAGGGACGTTGTGGGAAGGGACGTGACGGGGCGGGGCGGTACGGGCCCTATTCGAGGTGGTAGATATTGAGTAAGAAAATGTGTGAAATGTACATATGAACTGCTTGAAAATAACAACTCACGTGCGTTGAGTCACAACAAAACAAGCGTAGACGCGCTCAAATAGTGTTGACATTGTTAAACAATTATTTTGCTTCATTTTATTTATATTTACACTTTATTTTATTGAACATTATTGTTAATTTAAATATGATATGCGATGTAATCATCTAGGCCCGTATTTATAAAGACCCTAAGATATTAAGTAAGGAAATTCCTTATCTTTATAAAATCTTCTTAGGGAAGAGATTCCTTAACTTCTACATTCGTAAAACATCTAAGGGATTATCTTAGGCAAGTATTTCCTTAAGGAAAATATTGTCCTTAGGCGATTATTTCGTTCATGACCAATCGTTTTGTTCGTAAATGTCTGATTCCGAGAAACTATGTTATATTCTACTATAAATAGTAACATTATGTAAGGCATCAAGATTGCGGTCAATCAATTGAACGACGGAGCCACTGAATGTTCCTTCGATTTTTTGCCAAGATGAAAGTTCTGTTCATACAGTTTACGTATGAAAGGAAACAGAAGTATGCCTTGGAGGTCCAACATTAGTGATATGGTTTGAAACTGATATTTTAACAAATTACCAGTTCCATATGTATGCATGTCGTTTCTGTTGACCTTATGGTCTTATTCGATGGCAAGCAACCAAAACAACTTGGAAACATGAATCAGGGGTCAAATGACAATAATCGTACCTGTATTCCTTTGACAATGAACATGTAATATATTTTGATAAAAAGTAAAACCTGTTCTACAAGAATTTACTTTCCTCGACGTTCTCGTCAAACGTTACATTTAGGTACCCGAGATATTTCCCCCATTTGTAATTTTGTATACACAGACAGATGCTTCCTCCTGATTGTTCCAATGTGGATGGATACGGTCCCCAAATTTCTAATCCTTCACCCAAAGGTAGGGGCCCTGTGGAAACCGTGAGATTGGTAAATGAAAATAAGTTTATGGTAACAACACATATCTGTGTATTATCTTTACTTATTGCTTTGTGCGTTTTATGTTTTATTTATGAATGAATTTAATATATTAAAATGTTACAACTAAGTCACAACCAAATAGAAAGATAATGTGCATAGTTCATTTAACATAACGTTATATACAAGTGAAAACAATGTATAGCAGAGAAGGCCACATTCACAAGACAGATCTAGACTGAAGAAATCAGAGAAGCACACGTAGAGAGACGACACAAAACAATACCAAACGGACCAGAAATCTCCGTGACGCTACACAATACATATATAGATATGTAAATTTCATACCCGCTGTATTGAAGATGGTGTAGTGTACTTTGAAAAAGAGTAGTGTTTTCATGACGCGCTCTTAAATGTGTCATTTGTATTTCAAAATTTACAGATGTTTTGTTTGTGCATCTATTTTGTTGAAACTTTGTACATTTGTAACGGATAGATTCCGATTTATTTTGCATGTAAATTATTTAATGTATATTACCAGATATAAATGATATAACCGTGGGAAAGTACAACTGAGTGGTGTCGCTGTTACACTAATTGGAAACTGAGTGGTGTCGCTGTTACACTAATTGGAAAGTGGTAAAGTGGATTTCACAAGTGGCTCAGAATTCCAGATGTTCGGCTGTTGGTCTGTTGTGTTATTTGGTATATTGTGAGTGTCAATGGTTGATTTAAATAGGATATTTGTAAAAGTATATCGAATGACTGAAAAATGGAGTACGAAACTCGAATATTAGCAATTTTTACATTTTTTGCAGTTTTTCAGGTGAGTTGATATCACTATCTGATTATGTATCCAAAGTGATTACACTTTTCTGCCGATGCAATCCATCATTTGAGAAAACGAGTTCGAATGCTGTTAATTTTCAAACGTTCAGTCATACATGTAGGACTACCTCTGATGATTTGACTTTAGAATTGACTCGTCAATTATTGAACGTCAATAATTTCCTTAAAACTGTATTAAATTATTGGTTTTGTTAATTGTTTGTTTTGTGTTCAGTTTTATCATAGGCCGACATTAAATCTGGTCCGGTATTAATCATCGATTTTTTTATTTTGTGAAAATCTTATTTTTCTCGACTGGATTACTAAAGACGAGTCAACGCAAGGGCGGCTAGAGAAAGTCGTCTAAGTGATGGTTTTGTTGTGTTTAAAATCCGTTTACAAGTTATGTAATAAAGAGAATAAAGAGCATTCGTGTTCATATTTTATTGAATTCGTTAATCTCATAAGCGAAAATGAGATAATGAACGGCAAGCCTCGCATTATATCATTTTGACCGACTCATCTAATAAATTCTTTTTTGAGACTGGGTTAGTTAAACCAAATTATTATGGTGATATATTAAATAAAATTGGCAAAACTTGTTGCTGTTGTAACTTTGATCAATTACTTGTTTGGACTCAAGAAACAAAAATAATCCTGATATAATGAAACCAACGGCTTTCAGATTTTAAATACATTGATCAATTATTGACTGATAATCGCCCTGTTTAAACTGCACGCCGGGCACTTAAGTTTTAAGACAAAATGAACTTAGATCTGTAAAGCGCACTTGATATGACAGTATGTGACCGATACACATGTCTTTTAGACCTCTACTCGAGACTTCGTCTTGCCCTGAAACTTTCAGAGCAAGTTTCCTAGAGTGTCCTTAATAATGCTATATAAACGGTTCCTTGTCTTATGATTCAGGTTCATATTTATAGTCTGTCCTTGGTTCATGTTACAATGTCCGAAGATTGTCTATCTGTACTTAAAACTCCTTTGATTTATTGTGTACGTAATGGCTTTGCGGATTGGTAGCCTTCTGCTTGGTCAGTTTATGTGTTGGAACTCAAAGACCATATAGCGGATACGTTTGAAGTTAGTAACATGTATTGGAATAGAGGGACAAGGAATGGTCTTGCCGAAAATCAGGAACAACCATGGATAATTTAGGGCGACAATAATAAACGGTTCAATGGATGAAATATACCACGGAACAAGACGAAAGGGGAACTTAACATGCATCTAAAACATAAACAAAATCATAATCACCCAGCAATTTACAGCCTTGGAACTGTCAGTACAATACTTGGGCTAAACTTGTATCACGATTTGAGTAAGATTAATACAAACTATATAAGTTATTTAAACGAGCAACATGTTTGAATATTAGTTATACCAGCAAATAGCCTAAAATGAGCTTACTAAGTTCGAACTCAAAGGATAAAATTGACAATTTAGAGTGCGTATAAAAGCTGTGTACACTGGGTTCGAAACCCAGCGTGACACTGACCATGCAGGCTGCGTATAGATGCCTAATAATAAATATTGTGTATGGTTATTGTGTCAGAATTTTTATTTTGAAAAGTCATGGCCTATCTTGCGCCAAGATTCTGTTTTTCATTGTGTTTAATATATGTCAACTCATTAATGTTTATCATGTCTCAATTCCAGTTTAATATCACCAGTTGCCAACCATTCCCCGAGAAGAATATAGGGCAAGGTCAAGAAAATGATCTTCGAATTATGCTGAAAACTGTGATGGAACAAAACAGGCGTTTAACGTCACAGAACAATCGCTTACAACAGGTAGCTTAATAGTATCCATCTTTATACATTATGTGTCCCAATATCTCTCGTCGTCGGAATTTGCATTGTTATAATTAAGTGCATTGTTCTGCCATAAATCGGATACCAGCGGAAAAATTAACAACATTGTAAAAGTATAAATCTGTATTATTTTTTCTTGCGCGATCTTGATACGATCTCCCTCATTGTACATAACGGCACATTTTTGATCAACTACATTTACGAACCCCTGGACGTAGAGTAACACCAAACAAATCATATGCTATTTTAAAGTCTAAGTCAGAGTTACAGTCTTAAAACGTTTGTGAATTAGGTCCCAGAAGTTTGACCCACGTTACGCCCAATTACTTTGACGTAAGTAATTGATTATAACACGTTTGCTCAGCACTAATAATGCACTCAATCTGAGATTCACATTCAAATGTGTTAGAAAGTGTATTACAAATTACAAATACTCTGCGCTAAGTACATTATTGTAAAACCATATTGATCACTTTTATATCTGAACGCAGACTCAACATAGTAACATCCTTGACATCTTAGTATATCCTCGGTCCCCAGACTATTCATAACATGTATGATACCCTAGGGAAATCGGCTAGCAAAACATCGTAATGCATGAATATTCATTAGCATCTCTCGACCAATGAAATGGACGATAACAAAAAGACAGAATTTCCTTTGTGAAGAGCTTTCAGCAAATTCGACAAAACGGAAGCGACTCTTGAAAAAAAGGATCGCTCAGAGCCGCGATTTCATCCGTAACTCCTCGACAACTTCCGCATCGCATGAGGTGTGTGTCATGCGGCCAATCAAGCGGCTGGATTTAACCTCATTAATTATTCATGAGTACGAGATTGTTACAGTCAGTTTGCCCAGGGTATCATATAAGTATGTTATGAATAGCCTGGGTACCGAAGATGATCTTCGTGCAGAGTGGCGAGTATCACTGATAGTTTCGGACCCTGGTCATATCGCTACAGTATTAACACAAAGTATTATACAACTATCATTTTATCTTAATGCTACGATGTTGACAGTATTTATAACTAACTGTCTGACACGTCCAATATTGGTAAACCAGCTGAAATTTCCCATTTTGATGATATTGAGTATGCAATTTGGTAAAGAAATCTACATTGTGGTAACTTAATACGGACCATGGTCGGTCATAAACCAAACAAGCAGTCCTCGACAGTGATTACTAGTACTGTGATTAAAGTATTGCTTTACAACGGATGTATGATTAAACTTAACAACTAACCGAGTAAGGATTTTATCTTAATTGTTAGTTATTTTCCGGTATTGTATAATATTAATTATATTCAATAAGTACACTGGCTCGGTCTGTGCATTGTCATTGTTGCATATCACCGATGTTAACGTATCTTCTGTTATGTATGGCAATCGGTTTCCGAGTTTCGAACAACATGACATAATGAAAACCACTGAGCCAACCGGGTGGATATATTAAAAATTGCCATTATTCATATCGCTGTGATGAATTAATAGCACACTGTGTTTATCGCTACAGGTATGGTTAGGTATGCAACAGATGTGTAAGGCAATCTCTGAATCTACATGTGAGTGTGGACAAGGTCAGGGTCAAGGACAAACCAATGTATTCCCAGCTACTCTGCCATCACCGGTATGATATTTTCATTCAACGTGTATTTTCTCTCGGATCGGTAAATAACGTTATCGTGTAAGACACAATGCACCGGTCATTTACTCGACTATTAAATTCAGTAGATAATTTTGACAGTTTTCCGTTCCCCGTCCGCAGGTAGAGCACACATTGTTCGTTAATATCCGGATCTGGTCCAAACAAAGTACTATCACGTTGTTTATACACTTTATATTAAACAATTAGCCTCAATATCAGCGCAAAAATACAGCAGGTCTGTGAAGTTGGCTGTTAGTTGTTAGTTGTTAGTTGTTAATTCAGATGTTCATTCCGGAATACACAGCTATTAGTTGGAAGTTCAGATGTTTATTCGAAAAAACATAGCCAGAAGTTGGATGTGAGTTAGAATATGATGCCACAAATACACAGCTAGTAGTTATTAGTTCAGATGTTTATTCGAAAAAACATTGCCAGAAGTTAGATGTGAGTTCGGATATGATGTAATGAATACACGACTAAACATCTGACGTTCATGAAAGTTTATGGCAAAAGCACTTGTTAAGATTATTTTAAAAATCTAATAAGCAAATTCTTGCTGAACATATGGTGGTATTTTTCTCTGCAAAATAAGTAGATGCAGTCATAGTAGTATCTGCTTCGTTTCAGTCTCCCGGACCAGTAACATCACAAACAACATTCCAACAGAAAACGCATGTTTTACCTTTACAAGTGATGTCTATTAAATCCGATGGAGACAATGTGGACCCTACCCCTATCTCCATCACATATGCAGCTACACCTGATCACACTACGGAATGGGTTGGTTTCAGACGAAATGGTGCAATGTGGACAACAGGTGAATATATTATATGTCAGACTGTGGAACCTTGATCACATTGGAACGTTTCATGGGAACGCCTCTTACAAAAAATATACTTAAGTACTTTTTTCTGATGTGCCTGTAATTTCGTTACTCTTTATTTTGACTGAAGGGTGCATTGTAAGATGACTTAGTAATATTGTTATATAGGCTAGACTGCATATACCCTGCAATTGTTATTGTATGCTTAATAGAAAAACAAATACACGTAAACGTTTCCTCAGAACACATTTTAAACTTCATCATTTTACTCACTATGGAGAACTACATGAGTTTATATTTTAATACACATTTCGGAAGCAAGACTCATTCGCGAAGACTGGTTTTCAATAGCATACTTAAATTTGTGTTGTAGGCATTAATTAACCGTGTCAGCAACACTTTTTTATATGAGGAGTGGAAATACTAATGATTTTCAATATTTTATCCAAACAAGTTGCTGATAAATTTTAAAAAATACACTGAGAATCAGCAACCAGTTAGTGTCGGATAGAGATGTGTTACATAGGAGTATCGTTAATATGATCAACACACAGAGTCGGATGTTCCATTAGACAGTTGTTGCTATCATTGTATCTTAATATAAATATAGAAGTACTTTTGCCGCTGCATAGTCATGTCGGATAATTCAAGATGTCTTTATGAGCCGGTGTTGTTACGGGGTGTTTATTGTTCATGCAATATGGAAAAGTGTCGCACTACTATAATTTTGGCATCATGTTTTCAGCTGGACAGAGGGTGCAGGATTATAATGATTCATCTGTTTACACATCTACTGTAGAAGTTTCACAATTAGGAAACGTATCTGATATGCGTTTCCGGTTGTATAATGATGACGAAAACGTATATATACTATTAAATATATCGGAAATCATGACCAGACAAGAGCAAGACGTGATACCACCAGATGATGACCTTCTGAAGATAAGCACAAGTGTTATTGCACACAGAGACACTGATCTTAACATAATTGGTATTATCAAAAAGAGCTATCAAGAATTCATTAGGCATGGATCCATTGAATTTTTCTTCGCTGGTCTTAACACAAGCGCCAGTCCTCCTGCAGCTTTTGAAATAAATGACTATGAATCTGAAGGTTTTGATATTAGAGGCGATCCTCGCACTGACACAACAACGACGATAGACATCACAGTAGGATACTCGTACGTACAATATGGTGGTATACTGAATGTGCGTATGTCCTATCAAGATTCTATGACTGGTATGGTAGAGAAACTGTACTATGGTCCCTTTATAAAAGTATATTCTCCAGATGGCTACGTCGTTCAGAATAACACCATTGGGATATTTCCATTGGCAGGACAGACAATACTACTCCCACCAAGTCAGAGCGTGATCTGTGCTGCCATGGGTAACCCCCGACCGGAAGTATCCTTTTTGAAAATGGCAAAAGACGGACAAAATGTAAAAATGGCTACAGAAACTGTGATTTTGGACACTTACATAAACATGAAAGTGCTGACGATGTCAACAAATCGACCAAAGCAGACCGAAGGACAGTACATTTGTCGGTATGTGAGCACATTTACAAAAAATATTTAGCAGAAACAGAATACTATCATAACACAATATGGTTCTTATAAACCATTTTGGAAAGGTAATGAGTAATGATCGAAAGGTACAACATATGATTCTTGATCTGAGGGTCCTAAATTCGAATACCGCATTGGAGAGGTTTAACCACTAGTTTAACCATCCCTAATCTACGCGCGGGTACTGGTTAGTAATCCAGGAAGAGAGTGATTGTGGCTTGTACACTTGTTTCACAATACATGTAGATCAACTAAGTCAATTAAACTAAAAGCCAACTGGATACTTAGATATCAAGCAGTGTAATTGTAAAATGAAATAAGTGCCCTCTTGAAACATGAAGGGAATGTTAGGTCTTGTCTATAATGGCCCATATTCAGAAACGCTACTATACTCACTCTCGCCGAGACAATCCGGTCTTAATTGTCTAACGGTCCGTTCTTTTGAGTGTGACTTCGGTCCGTATTCAGAAACCTACACCGTTCACTCATACTCCACTCACACTCACCCAATTCATGATGCCTGTTCCATATTTCTCACAATTCTCATTATGCGGATCTTGGAGACTTGGTACATGCATTTCGATCCTTTAGTTTACAACCATATGACTATTTTCATATCAACCAATAATAGATTTTTATTTATCGCGGTTTGAATATTTTCCTCCTAATTTAAAAGGCAATCGGTCCGCCCACCTTTGGAAATTTGAAATATGATTCGTTCGCTGAAACGTTCTTTTTGTCTGCGTTGTTAGTTTGTCCGTCCTAACGACGTCCGTTCATGACTTGTGAACTAAGATACAAATGTGTTACGTTGTCAAATATTTCAACCTCGAATGACACATCAGCACACATCAATCCTATATATAGTATACACAGAAAATCACGCACGTTTCGTGAATTGTAAGCACAAAAGGGCAGTAAAATTTAGTGAAATACTAAAAACAAAATTAGCAAAACATTGGGAAACTTCATTTCATTCATTATTTCAGTTTTACACTTTATCTTTATAATATGATCTACAATATTACATCATGTAACCATCAGGACTAACAATAAATATACTAGAGTCAGTTGCCAGAAAATGGAATGATAAATTTCTCAATTATTTAAGGGCGACACATGGAAATCAGACAGTAGATTCTCTAACTGAAGTTATCGTTTTCGAACCTGCTGTATTTGATGATGCGAAAACTGGAGTGACAAAGAATGAAAGTCAAAGTGTTGTAATATCGTGTAAAGCGAGGGGGAAACCCAAGCCACATCTACATCTGAGACATGGTCAATACGGTGAAGAAATCACAAACTCGGGAATGTACAAGGTAAGAGAATGACCGATCTTACGAAAAATGCTGAGTAACATGGTATGTCTGGTCCAACTTGCGAGATCAACATGTTCATCAACATTAAAATCAACAAGAAATTGTGCTCACATGGCATAACAAAATACATTCGATTTGTCTCACAAACTTATGTTGGTACGATTAATCAATGATGAAATTAAAGGTGGTTGGTCTTTGGTTTAATTCCGTTCTGAACAAAAATAAACACATAAGAAACCGAATAACACCTTGGACCGTTGTTAGAAATACGACGCTAAGCAACATAAAGATGCTTTTTGATGGCGTAAAGTATATATCAATTTAACATAATAATACATATACATACATTTATTTGCATACTAATACAGAATATACAAGCGTAACGCCGTCATTTCGCAACATTAATTTTTATATGTTTCTCAAATGTCGCAATAAACAAAATAAAGCCATCCTTTGTGTGATTGCTTTGGAGTTTACGCTTTTTGTGGTTAATAGGTTTTATATACGACGGTCAGTTGACCCAACCATTGCTCTAGATTACAAACCAGGACTTACCTGTTCCTCCGCAAGCTACCGAAAAGATAAATCAGACTTCAGAGGTGGGGGGGACAAATGACTTTTGAAGCATTATATTCAATCAAATCGACAGGGTTTCGAATCCACAACCTCAAGATTAGCAGCCGAGCACTCTACCGAGTGTGTCTACCTGGTGGGTGTCAAAAAGTGAACTTTGTTACTCATACCAAAGTCAATATCTTGTGAGATACGGTCCCGTTTTCATACCAAAGTCAATATCTTGTGAGATACGGTCCCGTTTTCATACCAAAGTCAATATCTTGTGAGATACGGTCCCGTTTTCATACCAAAGTCAATATCTTGTGAGATACGGTCCCGTTTTCACATAAATCTCGAGTTCATGCTTTTACTCAATATTTATTTATTTTGATATTCTCCTTGAATGTTATTCACAAAGGCTATTGTATACATGTTGTTATCGTATCATACATCAGGGATTGCACTTCTACATTCATAGTTCTACAGTCGCTTTCCCGGGGTTCTGTGTAAGTTTATACGGCGTTCCCTGTTTGTTACAGTATTAGTTAACTCTTGAAATGTAAATAACAAATGAAAGTTTCTAGAGTTGTCTCTCTTGTATTACCATCAGGTTTATATATCATACAGTACTTGTATAAAATGTAAATGCATGCCACTTTGTTATTAGTTGCTGTATGACTGCCATACTGATAAGTACACATTAAAATATACTATAGTGCCAATCCTGTTATTTATTATTATTTATATGGTACATTAAAATACCATAACATTGTTTCTACTTTCTTTTAAAGTTACATAGTCTAACTGTTTGGCACAATAGTCTTAGTGATAAATGTGAGAAAATTGGTGGTAATTTACGTTATACAGATGTACTCAGCAACCTGCATTGTCACTTTTCTTACACTTTTACCAAAACCACAATTCAAGCGTCCGATACCGGTATTTCCTGTCCTGGCATACGCGCCGAGTTAGCGCCAGCAGCGGAAATACCTGTGTTCTCGTGTTTTGCAGATCCAGGAAATGTTTAAAGAAAATGTACGATGCTATGTTTTAGAGTGTGTCTTGTGTGAAGGCATTAACATGCCATTTCCTCAAAATTATTGCGTCTCATATTTTGATAGAAAATCAGATTATCTACCTTAAAATGTTGAATCTGCATTCAAGTGTTCGGCAGAGTGCTTCCCAATGAAAACAAATTTGATTGAAAACGAAGTTGATTGGAGATTGAGATAATACCTTATATAAGTGTTTTGAATACGGGGATTTTATATTATTCAAGCAAAATTATTCATAAAAATCATTTTTATATTTACAGATTTGGAGTTCGAATTCTACCAAATTTACCTCTCGGGTAACTTTAACAATCTCTACAGTCGATGGCCAAACTATACATTCGGTTTACTGCGTGGCAGCTCAAAGTAGTCCTACTCTGTGGCATGAAGTCAATCGACGTATCAACATATTTCCCGGGAAAGAAGAAATAGACTAATTGGGAATTAAATGGACGAGTTCGTGACGTAAACTGTCGTCTTAATTGGATCAATGACTAAATGGAAATATTTGTACGAAACAAAATGTGTATTTGCGTAGAGTAAACATTACGTCGATTCCCAGGACATTGATTTACAACTGTGACTAAATGAATATTGTTTTATTTTATCGACTTATTTCTTTTGCTCTCCTAAAGTTATAACTATGTATATTTCCATACCATTAGATAATTGCAAAAAGTGGTTATTATCTCTATTCATGTTTTAGATGTATGTTAAGTTACTTGATATGATATTCATGTTCTTTTCTCCTCCCTTTCGGTTTATTATTACTGACTTTCTTGGCTTGTTCCGTGATGTATTCCGTCTGTTTAACCTTTCCCGCTTGTAGTCCCCCTCAATTCTCCTACCTTTTTTATTGTCGACCATTCCTAGCACCCCTATTTCCATACTTTGTACTTCCTCCGTGCCTAATGTTTGTAGACGGTAGTTTTCCCGGGGATCTGTGTGGGCAAGTTCTTTTGTTTGCGGCGTTCCTTGTAATAACTTAATCTCTCTTTCATCATTACTTTTTTAAAATTAACGATGTCTGCGCACAATGCCTAGTCCTACGCATCATTCTGATGAAATTCGTTGATGTTTGTCGGAAAACCTGAATTTTTTAAATGGCCGTGGCTTTAGTTCTCGTTTCATCTTGACCGAATGTAAACCATTTATTTCTAGTTTTGTTTCACATAGCATCGACATTTTCGTCGTATCAAAGCTTAACTAATAACATTCCGATTAAACTGAGTGCAGTGCGGTAATCCTAGAAGTCACTCCATGTTAACAATGTGGTGTCAAAGACGTTACATGCAAGAACCGAATGTATGAATAGTTAAATCATGGCTGGTAAACGTTATTATAGACGTTACATTTTAGCAATGGCAACCATATACCGTAATAAATATATTGCAATCAATCGTAAGTTTATTGCTTTTCTTGCAGCCGAGACACCATACAACATTTTTTGTGTATTTTTTTTTAATAAATGTTAAAACAATATAATACACTTAAGCAAAATATTTTGTCGCAGAAACATTAATCTCTTCCATATAGACGCCCATTTGGAAGCAATAATGAAGTTGAGTTTGACTAAACAACTTCATTTTAATAATATACATGGAGTATGAATAGAAACCATGATGCTTTCGCGCAAAACACTATCGAAATATTGTCAAAACAATATTGTTGTATACTTGCCTCCTCCACAACACATCAGATCACCAGTAGCAAAAGGGAGTCAAAATAGTCGTCTGCAAGACATTTCATCATCATAGTGCTAATATTTTGAATGGAAAATCTTCAAATTCAGGTATGGAATTTTATTTATGTTTTAAGCATCCCTAGCGATTGCAACATAACTGTGTGACTAAATTATATTAGCAGTATCACATCGTTGAGTTATACACATGATAGACAACTAGACAACAAGCTGACTAGGCTTAGTGAAGTCGATTCCATCCATTATATAGGTCCAATTTATATTCAGGTCATCCTTCGTGTTGAAGGTCATAACCTCAATGTTTTATCTAGGTCACCTACCAGTTTTGCTCGGATTTTGGAAGATGTAGGACAGCTAAGAGGTTCAAAGTCGCCTTCAGGTTGAGATGAATGATTATTTTACAAACGATGAACGAGTCTACCACGCACATCATGATCATGAACTCATACAACGACTTCATCTATGCCAAAGTTCATATTAACAGCTTGGCAACAAAGTGAAACATATGTGTTATGGCTGCAAAGTCAACCGTCCTTCCCAAGTCCAGCATTCGTGCGTCATGTATGGCGATCAAAAACACATCCAGATGCACTTCGATTAACTGTTGTCTGTCGTGAAAGAAGATGCTATTCTTTTCTCCTTGAGTGATATTATGGACTCTCTCAACATCTGTCCCGCGTTGATGGCTTTATAGAAACTGAATATATACAATAAAAGACTGGTAAAGTTCAATGAAAACAGAACAATTGAAAACATGTAAAAACTGGTTCTTAATATTACACCATTGGAAAGGCGGCTGTTATAACCAAAAAGTATAACCTTTATGTTTTAATATGTATACCATCTGCATTTTACACAGCATCTGTCATTGTAAATAGCTGTACTCAACGAATAGAAAGACCATTGCAATATACCTGCAACTAGCGAAAACTATATACCCAGCATAAATAAATATTCATGGGTGTTCGTGAAATATATTTATTTACAAGATCATGTTTATGCTACAGAGTGTAATCAAGGTTTTGAGGATTTAAGAAAGTTTGAGAATGGAGAGGCAACTATCCGTGGAATAGATTTTAATCCCCGTCAGTGGGTGTCAATGAAACAATTTACTTCAAGTATAGATACAGCAATACTACCAGAAACAATGAATTATTGTGTCGGGCCAATATAAAAACAAGCGCTTTTTGTAACTGTTTTGTCTTTGTCGTTGTAAATGTTTCGATTAATTTTTATCATCATGTGAATTTTCATAAATCATGTTTTGTTATTGTAATACTCATTCGGATATATTCATGATTGTAAGAAAAGTAAAACATGTATTTGTTCTTTTTTATTTGTTTAGCTCGAGCTCGAACAATCTCGACTATAACTGTGATGTATTTACATAATGTCGTAAATACATTACATCTCAGTAATAGCCCATTTTCAAGTCAATGTCGAACTACCTGTATTATGAAGAGAAAGAGAGAGTTTATTTACGGATCGCATTCGTTTCCGCTCAAGCTAACATTGACAAGTAGGGTTACTGACCTAAAGGTTATCACTACATTGACAAGTAGGGTTACTGACCTAAATGTTATCACTACCCGCGCCATTCATGAGCAGCAGTACACATACATGTTTATCATCAATACTAGTGACCTAAATCAACCCAGCGGGTTCAACTATGTGCTTTGAGTTTATTTTCTTGTTCTTTTAAGCATTGCTTTGCAAACCGAGAACTTACTTTTTTCATAACGTAACGATTGAGCACTTACTGTTTTCAAAGAGTAACAAATGAGTTATTACTGTCTGTTCAGTGCAACTAACATATTGTCAAAAATTAGAAAACTATAAGAAAACAAAATGTGGCATGGTTATAACAATCACAACAATCTACATTTGTCAATACTACCCATAATTGCAGATATATAGCATGCACACATCATCACTGAGTTAGTTAAAGAATATCATTCTCTGAAGAACAAAGAGTGGGTGTGACAATAATGAATTACAAAAAGAATGTACAATCTCCAAAATATATGGTAGATTACTTAACCAAACCATCAGCTATTCCTATGATGGAAAAACAGACAAATATAGAATTAACGTTCAATATTCAAAGTGAGGTGTTAAGATCAAAATCCGAGTTAAAATGTAGATAAATGTCCAGAATACAGATCATAACTCCATGCGACACTCACAAAGGGCGGTCTTTTTATGCCTCTGTTTCGGACAAAATTACCGAAAATAACCTCAATTGTTAGATCCTACAGAAATGCAACATTACATCACAGAGAAATTACCGAATGCAATACATACTTTTTGCACACGCTCGTGTAAACGTTAAGCAATGTCAAAATGATAAAATGTACAAGTAAACAACCAATGATGATTCGAATTTTCACAGATCACGCCCCTGGTCATTATAGCACGTGGGCCGTCGGCGAATGTCTTGATTATGGGGCATAAACGTCGCACAAATTTACCGTTATGGCACATAACGTCACAAATACTTTCAATTTGAACGAGGAATGTTTAAAATAAGAAGTTTACGCTTATTAAGCGATGATCAAGAATGCTAACAAATAAGAATCAGATCATGAAATTCGACGCGCCGCCAAAATTATGTTAATGAATTACGCACTGTACAGTGTGTTAAAGGACTTGTGAATTAATGTTTAGGATTTGACTTGAACCATCTTTTTTTAAATACTCGCAAAAACTCAAGTGAAATTAGAGCTGCATTTTTTCAAACCGAATCGCATTATCGAGTAATAAACTTGAACTCTGTTACCGAACAGGTACCGCCTATAGTAGTGTGGCAATTTGAGAGGCATACATAAATTGGTTTGTGTTTTCAAAACACAAAAAGTACTGAAAGCCGGGAACCAGCTAAAACGTCCGCATCCGAAGTTCTCACAACGAAGTGGTCCCAAAATTCACCCATCGAAGTTATACGAGTATCATAAATGATTCAAGACATAAAGGGTCTGATGTATTTGTATTTCATTTATTTACAATCATGACAAACATTTCACTTGTTTTACAATCATATGGTTCTACTATTATAACTCACCATTTTTCTTTATTTCGGTTTGAAAATCAAGCATTTCTAGAACAAGTCGGATGTTAAATAGTTTTTCAAGATTTTTTTTTTCGCATTTCTGTCTGATGTTTTTGTTTTATTCCATATTCCATGCACACGATCTGACCTATTTACACATACTTATATTTTAAAACTATTTAGTTACAAAACAGGCAAACGAGTTACCAGCTTGGCTACACAACACCTTCTGTAATTTCATTAGCACAGGTTGTAAAATCGAGAGAAAAATACATAAAAGTTACATTGTCATAGCACATAAGTTGTTTTGAAACCCATATCGGTTGTTTTATTCTGTAAAACTTCGCATTTGAAATGCTTAAATCACTAACCGCTCCTCCCATGAACAAATTGAAAAAGGAATAAAAGTAGAGTCGGGTTCGGCCGGCGACAAACAATTTATCCTTCGTGTTTATTGGGTTAAATCAAAGTAATCGCTCTTTCAATTGTGATGTTAGGAAAATGTCCCTGAACGATAAAACGCAGTTGATCACGCAACATATCGTAGAACCCCGTAACTTGTTTTTCGTCATTTTGAGAAAAACAACTTAAAAGTTTGACCATCTTGAGATAATTGTTACATACGGGGTTATGGAATTGGATTTTTAAAGTTATGTGCATTCCAGAACAATATAGGTAGTACAGATAGAAAGAGCTTGGAAAGACGGTTTCAACGATACCAAATACTCAAACCGCCAAACATTGAGTTACAGGGTTCTGGAAATCCTGTAATTTTAAATAAACCAATTAAGGAACATGTAATTATAAGGATAAAGATGAAATTTTACTTAAGATGTTTCTGTTCAGCACTTAGATTCTAAGAAATAAAATGTTATGCTAACAGAACAGTGGCTAGAAAATGGTACGCGTGATATGCTGGTGACTGACCGGGAAAACTTAGCCTCGGTTGAACTCTGAGCCATACTATCGAAGTACCTAGATTATATATATAAATGGGGTTTCACCTTGAACATCCGAGAAAAATTAGTAGGGGACCTAGATGTAACCTTGAGGTGTTGACCTTCAACACGAAGGATGACCTTAACATAAATATGACCTGGCTAATGGATGGAACCGCCTTCAATAAGCTTAGTCTGCTACTACTTTCATTCATAAACTTAAGGTATTACATCAAAATTCAGCATAGACGTAGTTCGTACCACATGTAAAATAAATCAAGCACACGCGCTTACTTAAGTCTTGATTATTAGCTTTGGTGCGGTGCATTTTGTCTTTTTCTCATGCCGATTTTGATCATTTTCTCATGCTCCAAGAAGAATGATTGCTATACAAAGAACCACTACGCATCCAGTACGAACCTGTATTCGAATCAATCGTGGTAGTTCGCAGTGGTTCGTGGTGGTTCGTCTAGGGTCAGTACTCGTACATGGCGAACCACTGCGACTTTTTCATGTCCCTATTCGCCAGCATTCATGCCCAAAGTCGTGACAGTGGGACTGGGGCTGAAGTATCATACTCGTATCAGCTACTGTTGTAAAAGGTTTTGAGTTGACAACTTTACACACAACTCTTGTTCATGCAAGATTTGAACAATTCAACAAGTATGGTTCAGACTGTAGCCAGACCGATGTTGATGAAGGAAAATGTTACGCACGGTTAAAACTTTATTAAATATATAGATATTTCTCACTTCTTTTTTTCGACATGCATTATTTCTGAATTCTTCGAAAATGCATATTTATTGATGTATTAGCTTTACTTATGCTTATGAAGTATTTTTTTCAGATTTGTTTTCATAAAAAAAGAGCTTAATATTATTACTTTAATGTCTTTAATAGTCCGTTACAGACGAGTTGTTTGATTCACTTTGTCAACAAAACAAGTGCGTATCTACTTGAATAATAACCCGTAAACCGTTCCGCTTAATTAAACCCAGATATTTGTAACTATGAAAAATGATTTGGCATACGTGTCGTAATAATTATTTAACGTAGTCGGGAATTCAATTCATTGGATACACGGCGTTTACATCCTCCTTACTGCGAGTTAAACATAACTTTAGAAGTACAGAAAATGGATGAATATTTGTTCATATGTGTTAAGGTGTGTTGTGTTTTACTTGTATCAGCTAATGTTGTGCATGGTTTTAAGTTGACAATTTTACACACAAATGATGTTCATGCAAGATTTGAACAATTCAACAGGTATGGTTCAGATTGTAGCCAGTCAGCTATTGATGAAGGAAAATGTTTTGGTGGTGTTGCTAGAAGATTTACTAAAATCCAGGAAATCCGTGGTAACCATGACAACGTGCTGTTACTAGACGCCGGTGATCAGTTTATGGGAACGATGTTTTTCAATGTGCACCGGGGAATGGCAACATCATACTTTATGAATCTGCTAGGCTACGATGCTATGGTATGTTAGAATATGTCCTATATATGTTCTCTATATCTATATTGTTATTTAATAGTGTTTTGTGTGTTTTGAATGTATATTATATTTCCCTTCCCCCTGTGCAATTCTCTCACTTTATATGATGTTCAGGTTATTCTCTGTACGGTTTAGGTAATTCCTTGCGCCTCTGTTTCCTAACGTATGTACCCTGTAACCTCCTCAAGTGCCTTATGTTTTATGGATTGTTGTTTTCCCGGAGGTGTGTGTGGGGAGTTATGTAAATTGCGTTCCCTGAAGGCTTTGGACAGAACTGAAGTACTGGACAGTTACAGGGACGGGATATTATTGGCAAAGGATAAAACGCATTTAAAACATCTCGACAGCTAAATTAAAACGTTCAATGTTCAGCGAAACATTACAAGTCTTATTACGGTGAACCCCAACCCAAATATGGTTGTTCTTCGTCCAGTAGGAATCGAGGCGGGTCGAGGTTATTACTCGAAGTTGTTTTTTGCAGAAAAAACTCCTGAATGCCTTTGAGTATTGTTAGCAGGGTCATTATCGAAGCTTACTCTGCCGTAAACATTCTAACTACTCGGTTCATAATATGAGAAAAGCGTTGTCAACTTGTCACACCATAAGTTGGCAATATCCACGGGTTAGATAAAAAGTACGACATGATATAATTTAAGTTCATCCGTTTTGAAAATTTGACGTAACTACATTAATCTAATCGTAAGGCAGATCAACTAAACTTTGAGAGATGCTGCCAGCTTAAACCTCTACCAACTCAAGTAGTTTAATGATCTCACAAAACATGCGTTTCGAATATAGATCCATGGGAAGCTGTATTTGGAGTACGCTACATTAGATATGTGTACAGTTTGGTGACTGTGAAGAGTTTTATTAAAAGCAGTATAATACTATAATTCGCATATGAAGTTGTAAATGGAATAGAAGGCCCGTAACTCTACCTCTATTTGCCAGTCGATATTTCTATACAGTTTGAGGACTTTGGAGCAGATAGTGTATTTTGTCCAGGGCTATACCTTTGCAATTACTAGTCCGATACAAAAATAAATCTTCATGTATACCTACTTAACATTTGTTTCAAATTTTATGACTATGGCACATAGTTCAGAAGCTTTGCCTGTCACAATAAGATCAAGTTTGAATTTGAACTAAATCAAGGGCTGTTACCGCCATTACAGACCCGATACAAAAAATTAAGACAGGTGCACAACTTGCCAATTAAAATGTCTTTAATGTTTAGTGATTCTCCGTCAAAACGTGGAAGGACGAGAGCAAATCTCTATGCCTTCCCAAATGCGAGAATAAAATCACATGGCCAAATGACACTCCGTCACATACACATGATTTGTAGGCAGCCATACTCGGATTTGCAAGCTTGTGTTCGTACATAGCTCCTCTATAGATCCTCCGTATGAAGCTCCCCAATGGGGTGTGACAGAACATGTCTTTTACATCTGTACATGTACGCCTCCAGTCAAAGAACAAACTGATGTGTGCATTAATATTCGAACATTGAAGAGAACAAGATGTCATACAACATGTTTAACTACATCAACGTGTGTTACATTCTGTCTATAAAGTTCTAATATATACATATTGATGCTTTCATGATTGAATTGCATATACTGTAATGACGATGATAGATTAAAGGATCTTTAGTGGTGAAACGTATAGAAACTGATTCGAAACAACTTGAGCAGTCATTTTTTTATGAATACATTTTCAGTCTGAATTGAAAACTAAATCGCGTAATGCTTATTGCACAACTATGGTCGCATATTACTGCCACCAAGATTTTTCTGGATTTATCTTGATTAAGGCATAATTATTAAAATATAAAATGGTTGACTGAATATATAACTTTTCAGTCATGAAATTTTGTGTCAACTCGTAATACATTTTACTGACTATCATTAGTTTTAAATTAAAATATACATTCAATCACATATATACTTGACGCCATTAAAAACGCAACCAAACTTTGTGCACATAGATAAAGTGACATTACAATGGCAAAACTATTCTTTATTTCTCAAACATAATTTCATAAAATTAGTCAATAATGATATAAAACATAATTAGTGAGGAGTTTACTGAATGAACTCATAGATAACTGTAACACGTGTTTGACAGTTGGTATTACAACATGACTCCTGTTTAAAGTAGTTGCGTTTATAATGGCGCCAAGTATATATACATGTACATCGTGATTATCTTTGTTAAAGTACAGGTCGGTTGGGTAGGTAGGTAGGACATTGCCCACAGATGCGCAGTATTGGGATAATATAATTACCTTTATAACCTTGGGAAAGAAACATTGTCCAACTTTTAATCACGATACTCACAACAAAAAGCTTCACCATCGTTCCACAATACACGGCTAGAAAATATAAATTTATAAATTTATATACCCTGTAATAGAACCAACTCATCTTTAAATGTGTTTACTGCACCAACAAACAAGACATATCCAACATCATTCATCTCTAACCGGTACATTAAGTAAAACAGAATGTTAGTATTAGAAAACTCAACGCAACCTTCATGATCTAGTTATGTTAACTGGTATACAACATGAACATTTATTATACGTATTATATAATACAGTTAAACCTCACTTAAAGACCACATCAATACTAAGACCACATCAATACTAAGACCACCTCAATACTAAGACCACCTCAATACTAAGACCATCTCAATACTAAGACCACCTCAATACTAAGACCACCTCAATACTAAGACCACTTCAATACTAAGACGACCTCAATACTAAGACCACCTCAATACTAAGAACACCATTTTCAGGTCCATTTTCAATGTTTTGCTCTTTATTCACGTTCTATATTAAGACCACCACAATAAGAAGACTACTTTTCAAGGGTCTTAAGGGTGGTCTTACTATTGAGATTTTACTATAATATTTACACTCGTCATATTGACTAATTACAGCTGATATCCCACATTGAATGTGATCGGTTTACTTAAATGTGTGTTAAATAATTATTCCAGTGTTTGGGCAACCACGAGTTTGACATTCCAGTCGAGCCGATGGCAAGGTTTCTTGACAACGTTACGTTTCCGGTTGTGAGTTGTAACACTGACGTTACCATGGAGCCGAGATTACAAGGAAAATTCACAAAATCTTGGGTAACCACGATAGATGGTGAGACCATTGGTATCATAGGATATACCACCCCCGAAACTGCACAGATCTCCACCCCAGGTAAACACATTTTAACGTATGTAAATTCAGGACATTTACCTATATTTATATTATCAGTTAACAAACCCAATTTTGCCAACATTTATGTTGAAAGCAACATTGGATATAACCCAAAGTATTCTACATTTAATTAGAAAACAAGACGACATTTCAATTAATTTCAAAAAATCATAGCAATTTTTAACCGTTGCGTGAAGGACACAATGTCAAATGCAAAAGTGATGTATTATTCGTCTTAAATAATGTATTGTCTGTCCTTTTTAGCAGTTTTATCAATTGTAACCTAATACATTGTTAAAATTAATTTCTCTAGCTTTTTCATCCATTCCTGTCAGATACAACTTATTGTTTCATTGTTTCATCGTGTTATCTATTTTTTTATAAAAAAAACTTGTAACACAATGTCTTTCTTTGATAAACTGACTATGATAACTATATATATATATGTCACACAATACTATATATTAAGAACCACAATGGAAATAAGAGTTTTTACTTTAACTCTCTTTTGTGTTATCCTTAACATATAATGTTGATTGGTATGACTTTATTGATTCATAGATATTGTTGTTACTAATATATGTCTTAATTTTACATTGCCAGGTAAATTGTACATTTTATGTCGAAATAAATCTATGTACATCCCTTTGCTTCAAAAACATGATCTATTATTTAAGACGAGATCAAGAAAATACAATAACGTCATTTTAGATCGAATCCCATGCTGAAGCTAGAACCACCAGTTCTTACACACGTCTATATCATCCAATGAGGAAACAAGCTTACGTTAACTCGTAGTACTTCTCATTACTACCAGAACATGGTATATCAATATCGAGCGCTGGAATAAAATACTGTAAAGCAATTATTAATCGAAACGCAGATCTAAGTAAGAAAACGCTTTCTTTTTGACCGCTTTAAACGAAAGAAACACAATTTCAAAAACATCGTTCGAAACTTACCATTAGAAATACATTGTATATAGCATGGCAGAAGTATGCCGCCATACGAAACACATTATATTGGAAATTGTTATAAGTGTTAAAGAGTCTGTCATGAACTCTACTGTTGATAGACAAACTATTTAACCTGAAGAATAGGCATACGGTTTTTGCCCATATATGTTCTAATTTAAACTTATTTTGGTATATAATGTCTAACAATGTTTTCGGATTTAGAAAATAAAGCCCTTTTTCGACAACATGTGTGTCTGTTTTAATTATAACATACTAGCTTCACCAGTCACCATCACCACTAGGACAATAATGATGTATGTCGGTTTGAATTGTCGTCCGCGTCTAACTCTGATTTAACTTTACTGTATGCATTGTCAGGTCCAACAATCTCATTCGGAGAGGTCGTTGATTGTGTCGAAGCCGAGGTCAACGCCATGCAAGGTCAAAATATCAACAAAATTATCGCACTTGGTCATGCTGGATTTGCCACAGACAAACAGGTGGCTGCCATTGATGGCGTGGATATTGTTGTAGGTGGACACTCGAACACCTTTCTGTACAATGGTAGGTCAACATTTTACGATTCTTCACCCAGTTACTACATATGCTATTGCAATATATGACTGCCCTATGAGGACCACCGTCCCTGACTGATATACAGTTAAATACACCTGTACATTGAAACTACAGACAATGTGTTTTTAATAACTTAGTATTCATGAACATTATATCAGTTACCGTATCATAAATGCTTAAAATTATGTTTGTAGATACACGTCTCTTTGTTTATTTCATTCTAACAATACCGTCGACTTAGACAATGTTTTCTTACTTATAAGGTGAACAACCATCAACCGAGGACGCGTTTGGACCATACCCGGTGGTTGTCAATCAGCCTGGTGGAGGTAAAGGTCTTGCTGTACAAGATTACATGTGGGGCAAGTACCTGGGTTACATCAATGTCACATTTGATGAGAATGGTGTTGTAACAGACTACACTGGCAACCCTATTTTACTTGATGGCAGTGTTACACAAGGTAGGTTGGTTCATCAGTAAGCTGGTGTCTGCTGTCTGTCAGATATATCTTCATAGTCGTTTTTGTTCGATTTGACGTCATTTTTAATTACTATTTGGGCAGTAAACCTAAATAGTACTCTTGGCTTATAACCAAATAGTTAATATACATATGGGGCAATTCCAATAATGTTGTTTTGTGGTAGGGTACTAAACACAGATTACGTTATCTCAAAGACGTGGACTATTTTAAACTGCTGATATCGTCATTATGAGTTTCGAATTGGCCGTTATGTTGTATTGGTTGTCAAACAATGTCGCTTTTTCTACTTCATATGCATAAGTCAAAGTATCAATGTTCTTGAAATGTGTGTGCGAGTAAGTCGTGTTAAATTTCAAATATTTTGTTGAGGAGCAATATTACTTGCCAATATATTCGCTTTCGTGCATAATATAATATAGTATAATACCCATATTATCATAAATTGATGGAATTTAACAGATGTGAATATGCCACGGATTGGAAAAGTATATAATATTTTTTATTAACCAACCATTCCATATCGGCTATAATATTTAACAATCGTCCTTGCCTTCGGTTTTGGCCAATACGAAATCACGTGATCAATAAGATTATATTATTATCAGCAGTATATTCATACTTTAAGATACAGAAAGTCTAAGTTTACAATGCAATTGTATGTTCCGAAATGATAATATAACAAATTCATGACTTTTTTATGAATATTTAGATGCAAGTATATTACAACATATTGAAACTTTGAAGGCACCGATAAAACAACAGATGTCAGCAATTCTTGGTTCCTCGAATGTTTTACTATCGTCTCAAAATGCAATCTGTGTGCGTCAAGAATGTAATATGGGTAAGTTGTATTCATTTGGGCTTAGTATGAATTTAATTTTCACTTTACAATGTATGTACATATTTTCATGCCTCTGTGTGCTTTTAGGGTCGATGTATACTTTCTTTGACATTTCCTTTTTGACATCATATACTATATAACTATGACTATATATGCTACATATAACTATGGTGGCATATTACTGCCACCAGTTAGCATGACAGCGTTCGCGAATTGTTTCGTGTTAACCACTTACATCAAGAAGCCAAAAACGCATTTATAAATAAGTGGTAACACGAATCTTAAGTGAAATTCGCGAATTTGAGTTATTAAGTAACATAATAAGTGATCAACTAGATAAGATTCGTGTTACTACTTAAATCTAGTGTAATACATCATAATAAGGTATGAGGTGGCAGTTCTGGGCACTTTCAAGCCTGTTTCTAGTTGTATGATATTTTCTTACCAAAACATTATCACGAATATTAACTAGATAGCTAGATAATTATCGTAATAATTAAGTGGTTAACACGAAACAATTCGCGAACGCTATCATGCTAACTGGTGGCAGTAATATGCCACCATATATAACTATTGACTCTATAGCACTTTTTGTTTTTATGCTAAAGTTCTCCCGTTGGTTATATTTGTTCTCTTAATTTAGCTGTTTTTATTCTTATTAATAAAAGACCTGGTCATCACTGAGATGTGGATGGACTTCAGTAAAATATAAAACATAAGCTAGACATATTTCTTTTAGTGAAATTTACTTGAATAATGCAAAAATAAAACAAGGTTACATTTTGATGATCGATGTATTCTCTGAAGTCAAACCTATTCCAAACAGAGCATACTTATCTTTCAGTTTCATATTTGTACATTTGATGATGAATGTTTTACTGGACTTTGTTTTCGATTTGTTTCTACCAGGTAATATGGTCACAGACGCCATAATTGAATATCATGTGAATTACTCACACCCGGCGTCACAATGGGCGCCTGGTGCTGTTGCTCTCTGGAATGGAGGGGGTATAAGGTCCTCGTTAGATAAAGGTAAACTCGAGTATGATAAACCGATAAAACTAAACCACAATCAAAGACTGAAGGCAATGTGGCATATGTATGTACATATGTGCATAACCCCCTGTCTAATATGTGCATAGTATGCTTTGGTATTGTTTTGTGTTTCACCCTGTTTGTCTTCTCTTTTCTGTGAAATTTCTGATTTATGATTATGGGCGTCCCTGCCGCATATGTTTTCACTTTCGTTTCATCAGATATAAAGATGAAACTGAGCAATATGTCTCTTATTTAACATGAGTAATTTCATATCAGTTTTAACACGTGTTATAACATGAATGTTTGAGCATATATTGCAAATAAGTAAATGACTACTAGTATTGAAAATAACGACTGGAGGCGACACTACCCTGTCCCCTGTAAGATAAGTACGGATATATAGAAAAAAACTTGTGCATATATTACTCTGACTTCGATATTTTGTTTCCAGGACAAATATCAAACGGTGAAATACTCAATGTGATGCCATTCGGTAATGAAATAGATCTTCTTACACTGAAGGGTGAAAATATCAGGGAACAATTAGAATGGTCTGTTTCTGCTTTACATCCAGGAGAGGAACCTCATGGACGTTTTATGCAGATGTCAGGTTTGTCTACACCGTACAACCCGTACTGCATCATTGTATGAACCAAATGAAACATGTTTGCACTATTTCGAGCTTTTGTACCTTAACGGGACCGCGTGCATTTTTATTCGTAACACTAAAGTACATTATTATCACCCGTAAATACTTTATTTATGATCTAATGAAAGTTATCAATTAGTGTTTAAATTTTTTCTATATATTCTATCTACATATGGTAAAGATTGGAGCAAAACATGTTTAAGTGGCGAACTATTTTCTATGTGTAAATCTTCTATCCAAGTAATACTTTCAAAGATACAAACTTTTTCATACATATTCTGTCTAAATAAGAAATAAATTGGTCGTGTTCTAAGATGTTCAAATATGACATTAATTGGTAACTCAACGACCACAATTTTCTTGGGCTAATAATCTTATTTGGACCATTATCGAAATGGGAAAAGATATTACGTTTATAAATTTAGTAGAAATAATGAAGACATGAATTTGTGCAAGACTTAGTGTGTGCATGGTTAACGTATGGCATTCATTGACTCATCTAGGGTCCTACTTTTCGACTTTATTCATTTGGTCCGTATTCAGACTGAACTACGGCCTTAAGGATGTCTACACCTATTCTGTTTATATTCTATTATGGTTGCTTTAGAAATGTTGTGGACGTGGAAGGTTAACGTTAACCAAGATTGCTTCCTTCTCAGGCAAACTTAACTATCTTTGTTTTATAGGTATGCGTGTAGTATACGATTTAGATATGCCAGTGGGACAACGCGTGACGTTTGTGGAAGTTAAATGTTTAGAATGTGACATACCGAGTTACTCCCCTTTGCTAGACAACAAAGACTACAAGGTGTTCATGTCGAATTTTATTTATAGCGGTGGAGATGGATACAACTTTAAACCATCAAACATCGAACCTTTCAGTAAGTAAACGTTACATATTTACACGACAAAGACTACAGTGGAGGTTAGATATGAAACGCTTTTATGACACATAGTCGGCTGAAAAAGAACTGAACTTCATAAAACAACATTTCCATCTATCCAGCGTATTTGTCAAAGTGCTTGCATTCCCATTATCTAGAAGGTTTTCCAATTTGTCAGGATGTCTGTCTTACCTTTCATGGATGTATTGTTATGATGTGTTGCATATTTCAGATACCCTTGATTACATACCATTGACGTCGTACATCAGGAGACGGCATAGTGTCTACCCTGGAGTGGAAGGAAGAATTCGTTACGAGAAAAGACAGACGTCTGGTGGTAGAGCTAATTATGTGGCTTGTTTTGCAGTTATAATATCTGTCATATTGTCATATAACATTTTGACTTATTAAGTCAAAAATGTCTTAGCATTTTTTGAGTAATTGTAATGAATCAACATTACAAATTTTGCATTGTTTGAGTAATTGCTATAAATCACCATTACAAAGTTTGAATTGTTTAGGTAATTGAAATGAATCACAATTACAAAGTTTGTATTGTTTATGTAATTGTCATGATTCACCATTATAACTTTTTAATTGTTTGAGTAATTGTAATAAATCATCATTACAAATTTTGCATTGTTTGAGTAATTGTAATGAATCATCATTACAAATTTGTATTGTTAAGGTAATTGTAATTAATCACCATTACAAATTTTGCATTGTTTAGGTAATTGTAATGAATCACCATTACAAAGTTTGTATTGTTTAGGTAATTGTAATGAATCACCATTACAAAGTTTGTATTGTTTAGGTAATTGAAATGAATCACCATTACAAATGTTGCATTGTACGAGTAATTGTAATAAATCACCATTACAAATTTGGTATTGTTTAGGTAATTGAAATGAATCACCATTACAATGTTTGTATCGTTTAGGTAATTGTAATAAATCACCATTACAAATGTTGTTGCATTGTTTGAGTAATTGTAATAAATAACCATCACATATTTTCATTGCTTGAGTAATCATGTACAGTAAATGTCTCCGACTCCCCCTCCCCCTCTTCCGCTTCCTCCATCTCCCTGCTACGCCATCATTTCCTTGTCAATGAGCATGCGAGGCAATTCGACAAAACTTGTATGATTTGAACTGTGAATGTTTAATCCATAGTGCCTAGGGTGAATAAGCTGTACAAGATATTATACCCATGAACATTGTGACCAAGTTAGGTGAAGATCCAACAACTCTTGGAGTTAGAGAGTGAACATGGACACCACTGCTGCCCGCCAGTTGATCCTGTGTTTCTGTTTTTATACATTTATATGAACAAGTTCGATGATACAGTAAAACCTCAAATAAAGACCAACTCCATAATAAGACCACCTCAAAATAAGAACACAACTTTTACGTCCATTTTCCATGTTTTGCTCTTTATTCAACATCAATTTAAGACCAATTTTCAAGGGTCATAATGGTGGTCGTATTATTGAGGTCTTACTGTATTTGAAAATTGGATTCATATTTTTTACTTTTATACCATAAACTAACTACGGTATGAAATTTTATAAATAAATTTGAAGTGTTTTTGTTTGGTACAACAGTCTTAAGCTGAGTGAGAATAGTTTAAATCAAATATTTGAAACTCAAAAGTAAGTAAATGCAAGATTGCAAATTCTAATAGCAACTTAATGTCAGCTTAAATTCAGCTGTGTATACTTCAGTTACTACTGAATGCATTTCAATTTTGATATAATACTTGTGTATTTAAATACCGGACATGATTGATGTTGATTCACACATTGTAGCTATGTAATATAATGGTAAGTTTTTTATAGTTTCATTAGCTTTATACGTACACAGCCATCACATTGTAAACATTTACGACCGTGATCTTCTCTTATGTCAAGTCATTTATGTCGAATTTACTTGAGATGTTGAATCAAGAAATTCCAAAATTGAAAACATTCTATTAAAAATCCAAATATTTGTGTAAATTAACAAATTGGATAATGTAAAAACTTCTTAAAGCGCAAGCTATTTAGTATCACAAGCTATTTAGTATAGCGTTTAAATTCTATTCAGAAATCCAATGATATGTCTGAAATGATATAAAATACATTTGAAAATTAAATGAACACATTACTTGTTTAGGTAAGTGTATGTTTTTGTATAACTATATTTTGTCGCACTGTTTGTTATTTTTTTGTTATAAACAAGAGATTGTATTTGCCAAGTGTTAATGTGCTAACGAACTGTCCTAGATAAGAAATGTCAACTTGATATATGTGCATATTATCTCGTTTTAATTTGACAACCAACCAAATCGGACCTTGCACTCTGGAGTTATGGTCCTTGAATGATTCAAAATTTATAAAATGACCCTCGTCAGCTCTTAAACTAAACAAATCTGGCCAGTAATCGAAATTGCACCAGTTTTTGTAGGGGTATGCATTCTGTATGAATATCAATGGACTTTGTGAAGGAATAGAAGTGCAAGTTTATATTTCTGACAACTTTGCACTTAAAAAGATAACTGACAAAGGTACATGCGGATGCCGCCGACCACAATTGAGGCACCAACATTATCCAAAACCTATCAATGTCTGAATGTAAGCAATTATTGGGATGTCACTAAATAAAACCATGTTTGTTCCTTGGACTAGTGTTGTGTTAAACATGTTGTTATGTCAAATTTGATCAATGAAGCAATATGCAGATTTGTACCCGCTAGATTTGTGTTGTTAAACGAAAATTCTGTCAGTGAATGTCCGTGTAGCGAGAGTTGACTGTACCTAGAAACACAGCCTAATTTAATATAGACCAAGGGTTCGATGTACCTACTATATATCCTAGTCAAACACTGGCGAGCAGATATTCTCTTTATTAAAACAAATCTATCTTAAAGGAAATTGCATGGCAACAAAACAACATAGAAATCATATAAAATATTGAGAAAACCAATACAAAGGTGGACAAATGTACACGTATAACATACATGAGCATAATATACAATGTTCAAATAAAACACAACCATGTCTTGCAGTCCCTATCAATGATAGAAAGAATACTTGACCAAAGCAGTTTGAATTATTCAAACCCAAGACTGCGATTTGATCATACATATCTAGCACATATAACACACTTTGTCTTATTCTGTCAATTGTCACAAGTATTTTGTCAATGGTAACGTGTATGAATTACTACATGTACTACAAACATTAAAAATAAATATATGACATGTTATAATCATATAAATATCAACAACGATCGCATACTGTAACTTTGTCAATAACAAATTCTTTCGCGTCTTTCAGTACACAGAATGATGTATAAAAGATGAGAATAGATTTAAAATGTTTATTTTTTTTAATGAAAATTACAATAAACAGTTTTTTTATAAATATAACAACATTGTTAAAACAACAAGTGTGACTTGAAGACAGTATAACCATATATGGTCATTGTTTCAAACATCACACGAAGAGACGGTCATTCTACAGCAATGAAGAACTTCTTGTACACCACGGTAGGGACTGGAATAAAAGAAACATGTTATATCATTAAACACAGCCAGCAATAAGAACTGGTGCTTTATCTGAGAGGATAAATCTGTTGAAGTCAAAGCAAATTAATTTTAATCTTCGAAAATAGAACCAGGATTGAGATCTGAATTGTTTTTATTCCCCGACAATACTTCATGAGGAGCTTGTGCAGTGCTTTATCATTCTTTAAAAATATGGAAATAGAAGAAGTATCATTAAAATAGTAAATATTCAGGATAAATATCAAACAGTACATTTATCTAGGATTGAAATAAATTTTGTGTACCAAAATAATATAATGGCTGCGGAGAGCATCATCATTGTACTTGATATGTCAGGCAAGGTTTTCTTGCATACCAAACCGGTATTTCCCGTGTTTACACCGGTGCTGGAAAACTATATCCTACCTATTTTTCTCTGGCTTCAGGTGCGGATGGAAATATCTGGCATTCGGGTAGCTGTTTTTGTGGGAACTTCCCACCAAAACAGTAACCCTTGTGCTGAATATTTCTATTCGTATCGGAAGCCAGAGAAAGATTCTTATATTGCTCAGTATTCAAATATGTCATCTCATAATTCACATACAAAGTGGCCTGTTTGCTTATTCAATGTGAGAATGTCATTACCTTGTATAGATTAATATCAATTCAAATGTTCAACAGACAACATGTTATACCAGATGACCAGACAAAAAGAGACCTCTGACCATAGCAGACTAGTGTAATATACTGACCAGAGTATAATATATGCTGCGACACATCTTGCTAGGTTTTCTGAATGTAATAAATAGTACAATCCGAAGATGTATACTTTAAAATATTGTGAGAAATTCTTCATTCAGGTAATGCAAGTAACAATATTATACAATAACACTATTATAACAAACAGTGTTTGATAAGAATACAAATTTATAAATAAAATGATAATAAAGAAATGATCAGTATTTACATTTATTTTCTGGAAAATGACCAAAAAAATTTGTGTGTAAAGAGAATTACAGGATAACAATGTGGTCATACAATATCGTGCAATCAAATGCAAACAAACAATAATTGTATTAAATGCATCTATAAAACACATGCACATAGCAGATCTAAATCTCCATTTTATGTTATAAATACCATGCTTTATGATAGCAGTAACAGTTTGGCGATAACTTCAGTTGTCTCCCTTGTATCACGTTATGTATTAAGTATTTTCAGAAAATCAAACATTTACTGTATAAATAACTGTTCGAAAATATATCTTCATCAAGAGATGTCACCAGTTTGTGATGAATACACCCAAAAAGATAAATGCCCTTGTGTGTGACCTTGGCACTGTGCCACACACGATCATGCTTTAACTTTCAATAAAGTTTCATTGGAATCCATTATGCAATGAATCATTTAAAGTCACAGCCGAGACAAAAAGTAATTCAGCCAAACAGATGGACTAAATAATTAGCATACAGACGGACTATCCGATTCCCGTAAACATCTCTTCGTAAGCATTACAGGTGTCTGTCCAAGGTAAGTATGATTATCCCCAACAGGTTTTTTCTTGCAAAAATTATACACGTAAGTTGCAAAACACACTTTAACAAACAATGATGTAAAATTTGTGCAAAAATAAGAACAATCTCATCAAAATTTTTAAGATCTTATCATTGGTTGAGATTCTAGTTAATACTTGTATAAAAGTTGATATAAAATCATATAAAGAAATGCTATATAAATTGTTTCAATGTATTTGACATGTCTGAAATAATCATATTCAACTACAATATGCCATTATTTTATAGGGAGAGAACAAACATCAAAATATACTTGTCTTTGTACAAAGAAATTACAACAAATTGGTAAAATAAATATCTGACACTGAGCCATGTACACAAAACTGTAACAAAATGAGCATCTTAAATTATGAGTAACTTATATTTTAATATAAACTCGACATGTTTGATATCAACGGGTAAGATCCCCACCCTTCCTGCACACCAGAAGGTTAAGCAGATCACCTGGTCAGCTACCCCTAGGTAAGAGTACACAGACAAATGAGCTGTCACCTAGAACGGAATCAATGGGACCATCCATAAAACATTGTTCATTTGGCATAACCCTATCCGCCCCTGAAAATGGCCCCAACTCCAAATGTTTTTTAGTGGTCCGAGTGGGAGAAATTTTGTGGGTTGCGTATGAATGGTTGAAACTTGAATGACCATCAAAAAATGATAGATAAAAGTTTTGTTACCTACCCATCTTTTGCTGGGTAGGGTTATGCCGAACACCCAATTATTTACAGATAGCCTGGCAGTCCAGAATTGAAACCAATTCTGCAATAAACTGAAAATCTAAACCAGGAAGTGCAACACTCAATTTTAAGCACAAAATTTGTACATAAACAAGAGTTGTCTCACCAACACCAAAACCATTCATATTTTTACTCGGCCAGAATGCAAAGCCTGCAATGATACTAAGCCTATTGTGTAAGAAACTTATAACTGTGATAACTTTGAGACTAAACACATCATTTATATATGAACACATAATTTTGTGATTGAGAATATAATAAATATACCATTTCATGATTTTTATTGAAGTGTCAAATATAAAAAGGTTGAAAAACATCAGTGAGCTGTATGTAGACTATGTTGATATATTTCAGCACATGTCTACTTACGGTACGTCACTTGCCTGCAGTAGATAGACTTCGGAAAAAGATTGGACCACAGTCAGATTTCATTAAATACCTCTTTTGAGATTTTAAATGCTTGATTTTTTCAAGTCACATAAAGATGACTTCATATGGAAAATATGGAGATGCATGGTAGCACCAATATCACCACTGTCATGGTTAGCTATGTAATGTTTTCAGGAGCTGAGGTTGTAAAATCTGACTTTGGAGACCAGTCTCAGATTGCAGCCTTGCCATTGGTCAATTTCCTTCAACTATGAGGCATTTAACATAACCTAAGCCCAAAATGTGTGTAATTTACAGTGAACAAGGATAAATGATAGGGAAATAATGAAAGAAATGCCCAAACCAATAAAGGTAGGAATTTAACCTAAAACAAAATGATCCATGGCAAACCATATTGGTAATTTAAGTCAAATCACCAAAATTTGGTAACTCAAAGTTAGCTGGTTTAATTCATTGTAAACATATTCATTAAAAATATCAGCAACAGAATGTAAGAAAGTACGAATATTTTGGAGCTACATTACAGAGAGAATGCCTCTGAGCTACGTTACAGTAAGACTGTCTCAGAGCAACATCACAGAGAGCTCTGAGCTACGTTACAGTAAGAATGTCTTAGAGCAACATCACAGAGAGAATGCCTCTGAGCTATATTACAGTAAGAATGTCTTGGAACAACTTACAGCATAAATATCTCAGGGCTACGTTACAGTAAGAATGTCTTGGAACAACTTACAGCATAAATATCTCAGGGCTACGTTACAGTAAGAATGTCTTGGAACAACTTACAGCATAAATATCTCAGGGCTACGTTACAGTAAGAATGTCTTGGAACAACTTACAGCATAAATATCTCAGGGCTACTTTACAGTAAGAATGTCTTGGAGCAACATCACAGAGAGAATGCCTCTGAGCTATATTACAGTAAGAATGTCTTGGAACAACTTACAGCATAAATATCTCAGGGCTACGTTACAGTAAGAATGTCTTGGAGCAACATCACAGAGAATGCCTCCGAGCTACGTTACAGTAAGAATGTCTTAGAGCAACATCACAGAGAGCTCTGAGCTACGTTACAGTAAGAATGTCTTGGAGCAACATCACAGAGAGAATGCCTCTGAGCTATATTACAGTAAGAATGTCTTGGAACAACTTACAGCATAGATATCTCAGGGCTACGTTACAGTAAGAATGTCTTGGAACAACTTACAGCATAAATATCTCAGGGCTACGTTACAGTAAGAATGTCTTGGAGCAACATCACAGTAAAAATGTCTCAAGAGCTATGCTACGATAAGAATGTCTGTGAGCTATGTTACAGAAAGAATATTACGGAGCTATGTTACAATAAGAATTTTACAAAGCTATGCGACAGTAAGGATATCACAAAGCTTTGTCAGAGTAGGAATAACTCTCAGCTATGTTACAGTAAGAATATCACCGAGCAATGTAACAGGAAGAATGGCTCAGAGCTATGTTGCAGCCTTGTTGAATTTCAAATATCAAAATTACTTTTCCTTTTCATTCCAAATGCTTCCAACAAAAACAGAAATAAAATACATACTCAATGAGTGTCAACAGAGCAAAAAGTAACTGTGAATTTTACAAATTGTGTGTCATTAACAAATTACACTGTATGCAAAAATTGTGAATTCGTGTACTGAAAACTAACGACCAGTACAACAAAAAATAGTGTAACAACTGTAAATAAAACAAAAAATAAACAGTTTTCATTGAAGACAAAAGCATTTCAAAATAAACCTGAAAATGTTGAAATTTCATGTCAACCCTCGTTTACAAAAAAATCTTGCTAGCAAAATCTGCCGAGACAATATCAAAGGTTGGATTATAATTTCCCGGCCAATAGCTATTTGCACGGAGGAAAGTAGACATGAATGCAATAAACCAAGAGATTTTGCCTTAACTATTCCTCCATGTAAAATGCTTTTTGACAGATTTATACAATCATATAAATGCCTTTTGACCACTTCACATAAATGCAATATAATATCCATATGCGCTTCCTAGAAGTTAACATTAATACAAATAAAATGTTTGGCACAATTCCCCAGCAATTCCTACACCTTCCACAGAGAATATTGCTAGAAATATTTTTCCTTGTAAGCAATATGAAAAAGCAGTTGCCTCCCTTTGACAAACATTGACAGATTTCACCGCAAGATCAGAACAAGACCAGAATCTAAGCATACGGAAGGAGGTTGTGTGTAAGCATACAGGACTGACCCAATACAGCTCAAAGACTTGCATGCAGATTATGATGACGATAATTGTTACAAATTTACATACATGTAGGTTGGTCTATGTACAATTTATACATGGGTAAGTGCATAACCCACAAAATTTGACAAAATTTCCGATTTCTATCCGAAAAAATCCTGGTTTTACACTTTTTCTTTATACACCATTCATATTCTGTTCTACTGTGTATGGTAAACTACATACAAGACTCAATTGACAATATTTACTGCTTGCAATAGATAAGATTATAAAAAGTGAAGGTGTCAACGAAAAATAGAAATCATGCAAAAATACAAGGAACGATAAAAAAAATCGCAAGTCGCAAGTCTTTGAACTTGACATAGCAAGTATTACCTTGTGACAGTGTGTCTACAAATCAATGTTTGCGCACACGCTGTCATACAAACTCCTCCGTCGACTGTTCATTATCAGTCTGTAATATAGAATACAAACATTAACATATACAAAACAAATTAGGGGCCAAAAAGGGCCACATTTCTAATAATAAAAATATGTTTGTTGCTATGTTCTAAATGAAAGAGATGTATATTTTACAGATGAGAAACGAGTTACTCAAATATTACCTGTGAATGATTATCATCTCTTTTCACTAGCTTATGAACTTAGGTTTCAATTCCATGTTAAATTCCATGTTAAAGACATTGTTTCCTTTATATTCCAAAATATACCAACATGAATTCAACATACGCTTAGACAGCATTATACTTTAATGCTAAAGACAGACAAGATAAATAAAAAAGAATGGAAAAAAAATAATTGTATTTAACTATACAATGACGAGCCAGACACATGAGAGTATTTACAATGTGTAGTAAATGGCAGTAAAAATTATATAAACAAAACCTAAACAAATCTCATACAAAACTGACCCCATTTCGTATTTTATGGCACAATCCTGCGGCCATTTTGAATCAGATATGAAATAACGTATAAAATAAATAAAGTTGATAGTAAAAACACAAATTTTGGCACCAAGAGGGAAACATTATGGAATTGTTTCATTGAACTCCATGTCTAACACAGTCTACAAATTAAATATGATTTGTCGTGCTCTCTAAAAAAGGTTCTATCTTATGTACAGAACTACTTTTAATTTGATAAATACAGAATCATGAGAACAAACATGAATTAAAAATCTCTAGAATCAGCTGACAACATTTTGTGGCTAACACTCGGTATCTTTCAATGAGTTACCCTTGCTCTCATCAGAGAGTGTACATTTTGACGCATCAGCTTTATTTCTTAATTTAGCAGCTAGTATTTCCTGTTGCTTAGCAACATTAGCCTCATTTCTCGGTTTCCAAATTGGAGAGCACGGAGGCGGGCAATTAGTTTGAACACTGGAATATTTCAACGGGTTGGCACTAGCAAACGTTAATTTGGCCGACGACCCTGAATGACTAGAGACACTAAGATTTGAACAAGATGATGCCTCACTGTTTGAACCAGTGAGTCCCATGTGGGGCTCAGACGAAGCTATAGACTTTTCATCATCGTAATCCTCAGCACTTACTTCATTCAAATCACCAACTGTTTTACTTCGTATTCTGAACACACCATCATCATCAACACGGAATTTTTCCTCTAATTCCATAGAATGTCTTTCGATTTCAGGAGCTTTACTGTTAGCCGTAATCCGTTTTTTGCTCAATGTACTTCGGGGGTTTGCTGTTAAAACTTCCAGTCTCTTACCCCCGCACGGAATGTATTTATTTTTTGAAACACTTTGTGAATTTGTTGGTACTGCCATTTTACGAACACTGTCCCTAATAGTCTGGCGAATTATTCGCATAAAGTCAGTTTTTGCTTCACTAGTGCTGAAACAGAAATCATGTCTAAATTAGACATTTATCATGGCCGTAACAACAAACAATTACATTTAACATATTATATTAGATCTAAAAATGAGATATTTTCTTATATTATGGTGAAGAGTAAACGCTGCCTTGTACAAGTGCCAAATGTTACAATATGCCAGCCACAGTCAAACAAATTTGTCAAATAGAACGTTATAAAACTTAAAATGTGTTATGTTCACAAGGTTAACTAAGTCAGGGGACATCACTCTAACTACTGGTCTTAACTGACTCCATATGCCCATACAACCACTCACCCGAAAATGGTGTAAGAACAATATCAGCTAAAAAAACCGAACAGACTATAATATAAAAAGTACATTTTATGAGAACATGTATATGCAATATATGGATGACTAACCTATTACAGAATTGATACATCCTCTCTGGTCGACCTTCAGAATCTGATCTTGAATGTACCAGTTCCCACCAATAATGGTCGTCTATATCACCAAGTTTTCCTATGCGGACTTGAACGTCCTGAACAGGTATAAGTGTACGAAACCTCTCCATTGTGTCGTAACTTTCACTAAACAAACCCTTTCCTCCACCAGTCCCCTAAATTTTCAGTTGAAAAATTAACATATAAATGCCACAACAAGCAGTTCTATGAACAAATAAATCAACAAGTATTACTATTCTATCCAGGACATTTCAGGAAATTTATCAAAGTGAGATTTCCCTATATTCAAAATATTTCAATGTAATTCTTACTATTGAATCTAGTTAACAAACGTTCTCACATTAACTATGAAACAAGTTCTTCCGACTCATACTTATCATTCTCCATGACTGCTTCCTGATTTTCTAATCAGTACTCGCACCAAATTCAGGGATCAAACCCTGCTCTATAGGGTGGGGCTCAAATTCAGGATCTAAAGTCACTAAATGACCATGGCTATTTATGTGGCTTAAAATCCATTACAAAATGTTCATAAGCTTTGAAAAGGAACAAACTTACGATTCTAAATGTAAGGAATATGGAATATCTATATATGAAAATAATTATTTTAGCAATTATAAGGAATTCCCAAACCATATGCTGTTCCAATACAAAGGGAAATGCTCAAGGTATTTATCTCAAATATAAATCTTACTTCACAGACACGCTAACCCTAAGTGGATAAGATATAAACAAGGAGTTAAAGGGTTTTAGCAGGGGTTAAAAGTGGTCTAAAATCATTCAATAGAATCATAAAAAATCCCATTTCAAGTATTTTACAGCCATAAAAATCAAGGTAAAAACATTACCCCTCTAGTTTTTCGTCGTTTTAATCTTTCTCTACACAGAAAGACCACTCCCGTTTTGAAGACAAACACAGTACTCTCTATTTCTGTTCCTTTTTTTATCTTGCCCAGACTGTCGGTAACATTCGTCCATTCCACTGTCCCATACATCTGTAACTCTCCAACACTTAAATCACATGCCTGAAAAACATACAGCAGAATTAACACGGTTGTTTCATAAAACAACATACCTTGTATACACCAATTTTTTAAGTATGAATCTTAAATCTGTTGTCTATTTGCCCAAAAGTTTCCCAGTCTCACCATGAAATGACATGGAATGCAGTAGCTTCCAGCCAAAACTCTCTACTTGATTAATATTTGCTTTGGAAGATGTAGTAGTTGAAGGGTAGACTGACTCCTGACCTGAAGGACTGGGTTCAAGCCCTGCATTGAGCAAGGTTGGATCATAAGCTTATCAGTCTCAGAACTTGGCACACATACTGGTGGACAACCCAGGCAGCAGTGATTGGGGGTGACTAGTATAACAGTAGGAACAACAATAGATGTAAAATAAAAGCTTAACATCAAGAATATTTGCTTCAGTCAAGTAATCAACACACCACACAAGGACACATCTTTGTTACTAATGGTTTGATAGGTAGACAAGTACACTCTGAAACTGAAGGAGACATACCTTGGCACAAACAACATACAAAAAGTCTTATCAATAAATTGCCCACCTTTTTAGCAGGGTAAAGGTCTTTAAACATTTTGGAAAGTTCATCAAATATTGCACCATATTCCTCGTAGATTTTCTGCATTTCATTGATATGTTCAGCTACAGCCTCCATTCCTTTCCTGGCCTCTGAAATATAGAGAATTCATTCTCAATACAAAACCCAGCATCACTGAAACTCATTGTTAAATTTTACTGTCTGACTTCATTATAACATCCTTAATACATTGACATTTCTTCATGAAAATAACAAGAGAGTAAATTATTACAACCAAAAATATTCTATACGTATGCTTTAGTCAATAAATACTTATCAATAATATTTGTATCATTATTCCCAATGAATATTATTGTAAAACTATATCAAAACACTCGGCATTGAATATTTCGGCATCTGGTCTTCATGGAGAATTAACGAAACTTTTTCAAATTGTGTAAGACCTTACAATGCCCCCATACAGAGGCACACAGCCATCATGCTATCCACTGGTATATCAGCATGCTCTTCAGTGTTTCAGCTATAACATTCAAACAATTCAGAGCATTCTGATGAAACTATGCATAAATCTTACAGCATGATGAGAAGGTGTGTTGTCAGCAAGAGTCAGGTGTGTATATCAAAGGTCAGAGGCAATGACGTTCATCTTCTGGAGCACAAGTGGCTATTGCTCTAAAGTCATGGAAATTCCATATTGTCACTAAGTCTTACTAGCAACATCTCATTTTGAATCAGTGTCTACCCCAAACAGTCAAGATGCAATTCAATGATAAAACAATTTACCTGATAAATGATGATGTTCATCTGTGTCTGGGTCGGTGAGATTGCACAATTGTTGTAGTAATAATGGATATTTCAATATTCTTTGTATTGGTTTAATTAAATACGAATCAAGCGTTGATGAATGTTGTAGCTTGGGATTTCTGGCAACAAGAAAATCTTTTAACTTCTCATTCATTGTGTCTGAAACAAGATTAAACAATAGAGGTTTTACAATAGACCTTGGCATAGCTGTAAAAATATGTCTGAAGGAATAGAATTCTTAATGATGAAGAAAATTGACAGTAGATATACAGTATTATCTCAATGATAAGATTACCATCAGTTATGATGAAAGTCAGTTTACTTGCAAGGTGGTCTGATTATCTGTTTAACTATGGATTTTTTTTTTAAAACTTGTCCATTAAATTTCATGGACTAATATATTGTGTTATAGAACCCGTAGTTAATCAAAGGAGTTTGTGTGTAGACTAGATTAAGACACACTTACGCCACTATCAATGGCAAAACTATTTGTAGCATATTCTGCATAATACAAGAAAGGAAATATTTTTCGTGAACAATTTCACAATTTGATAAGTTTTGTGAGACTGGCTGAGGTATAAGTATTATTATATAGTCAGATTTGTCAGAATACTTACCAGGATTTAGGATTTTCTGAGATCTAGAATGACTGGCACAAAATGAACTGTACACTTTGAAATGATTGGCATAGAACAGAAATGATCCTCCAAGTGAAAATAACACCCTCTGTAAAATATAGACAATGGATATTCTTGTGTAACAATTATACATTATGAAGCTATTTAATTCCCATGCACTACAATGTAAGTGAATTTAAGTGAGTAAACTCAACTTCAATATAAAGACCTAACTATGATATATGATTGGCTGTTTAAAAAAAAGAACACTCACTGTGATTGGCTGTTTTAAATAAAGAACACTCACTGTGATTGGTTGTTTTAAATAAAGAACAATCACTGTGATTGGCTGTTTTAAATAAAGAACACTCACTGTGATTGGCTGCTTTAAATAAAGAACACTCACTGTGATTGGTTGTTTTAAATATAGAACTTGCACTGATTGGCTGTTTTATATAAAAACAGCACTTACCGGGATTGGCTGTTATAAATGAAGCAATTAATAACAATAATTTGCCATTTCAAATAAAGAACTTTTATGATTGGCTGTTTTGAATGAAGAACTTACTGTAATTGGATATTTTACACATTGTCCAGAGATTTTATATAGTTCACTAAAATACCTAGGCATCTTTCAAATTGGTTTGACAATTACTTAACGACCAATCAATCTTAACTTTAATCAATGACAGAAGGCTTAAGTATTTTATTTTATCTACAAAGCTTTCAATTTTGGTACACAATCACAAAAGGCTCCTTACAACAAGAACAAAGCAAGCTGAACTGCCATGTAATCGAGGCACTGACAGCATTTAACAGGCACACACAGAAACAACACTTAACAACATTGATCACAAATGGTACAGCCCTGGCATAATTATGTCACATTTTTGTTCAATATATTTGTTACTATACAGGAGTTGGACACATACACGAGTCTGAGAAATAACTTTTTTCCTCCATTTAAATGCACAGAAAAAAAACAACAATAGCAGACAACAGCATTTTACAACAGTTTTGTTGAATACTTAAGGAAAATAAAAAAAACATTATTCTTCAGTATTTTATCCTGTATATGAATAATTCTGTACATTTGAACAAATTTGATGACAAAATTAACATAAAATCTCTCAATGGAGTATATGATTATCACCCCAAAAATGCCTATATGACCCTTGACCTATGACCTTGATAATAGATCTCATAGTTTAACCTTGACCATGAACAGATAAAGGCTGTAAGTTGACTTCTGAATTCTATTTTAGCAAATACTACAAGTGATATGAATCTTCAATGATGGCAAAATGACGCCTATGGGAAAATGGTTTCTAGGAAAGAGAGAGATACAGATGGACAGACTGACGGACAGACACAAAGGCCAAAAACTTCTGACAGAGATGATATGATACCACTCACTGTACATACAATATATCACATAACATAAATACATATAATAGCAAGCTGATGATCGAAATCATTTCCACAAAAAAATGCTCGACTAGTAGGAAGATCCTAATTGCACTTAAGTCAGATTGTATATAAAAGTTATAATCCTGTATCATAGTGAGTCACTACAATGATATATAAATGTCTATACAACAAAGAAATACATTGTACAACAGTAAGGTCATGCAAGTCATACCAATACTTCCTCCTCCTGAGTAATGCATTTTATATAAAATGGCAACACATCATGATATTGTATAGTACAAGGGTATTTGTCATACTCTCAACGTTTCATGCCTTTACCTGCAGCATTAATAATTAAAACAACTTGCTGGCAGATTTACAATCAAATATAAATATAAATGATTTAGATAAATCAAAAATATTCAAAACACTACATGATTAAATTCAAATCTAATGGTTTAAGCTTTAAGGAAACAAAACCCTGAAAATTTAGTATTTTCAGAAAATACTTTTGAAATCTTTTGAAGCCTTCAAATTGGAAAAAGCATCTTCTATACATGTTAAAATAATAAACATGATTACATGTATGTCTATTTTTAACCACAACTACCTGGAAATAACCACTTAAAACTTTTTATACTGATTTAATCCATTATGACAAATATGCAGCATTATTTTTACAAATTTTTTAACACAATTAAAGAAATGTGGATCAACACCAACTAATTTTCACAAAAACAAGAATTTTCTCTGTTTCTTGTTAGGGGAATTTACAATGAAATTTAGGGAAAGTACATTTTAGTATGGGAAGGGTACCCATAAACGGCCCCAAAAAGAGTGCCTGCTTCATAAATCACATTATCTGCAGCAAGATAGTCAAAACTTGATATCATTTGTTTTTTTAATTTTGAGGTCATACTGCCAAGAAAAATGTAATGGGGCCTGGGCCAAGAGTCATAAGACTGATTTTGATGACCAGTCTTGTTTTACAACGGTCTACAAACTCTCATATTATAACCCTCAGACATTTATTACTTCAACAATACTGGATTCATATTCGAACAGAATAGTAGACGTGCACTTTTGTTATGAATGATTATTATATTCTCTTCAAAGGCATGCAGTGTTAGATTGATGATTTGTCATTTATCAATTTTAATGTTCCAAATGAGACAAACTATTAAGATATATATTTTTGTACCCTATATTCAACCACAGGGTTCTGTTCCAAATATAAAATGTATCTATCAGTACTGATACTAATGTTGACAAAATACTGATGGGCAAGGCCCTATGGTTTTAATAAAATCCACTGTATCAGTACCAATGGGGACAAAGTCCTGTGGTTAACATATACTCCATATATCAGTTCATATGGGGGACAAATCCCTGTGGTTTTAATATAATCCATTGTTCAGTACGTTAAGTATAAAGACTGAAAAAACAATGATGTATATTGCAGCCTGTCTGGGCAATACATTAATGAAGCATTGGACTTTATACAGCAAACCGAGAAAGACAAATAAATGTTGCATGATATAACTCATAAGCAAGCATATTATTTATTAACAATACAGCCATGACATTAGAATATTCGTGCTAATGCAGCCATGATATGTAGTCGGTACATTGCGTGTAAGACAAGTATTATGTTGAAAAGTCACATGCTTCAATATTAAACATTGGTAACTTGAGTTTGCTGCACAAAGAATATCAATTAAAGTAGGTGGTAATCAATAATTGTTTATTGTAGCAAGAGCTGTTTGTAAAACAAACAAATACACTCCAAATGATAGCATGTCAGAGGCTAGTGGGCACTAAAGACCCTTCAAAACGAGGGGTCAGCTACTGACCATGGTATATAAATATTTACCAACCAACAATTGTAATATACATGATTTACGGACCAACAATTGGAATACATATTGTTCACCAACCAACTGACATGCGCAAAACAATATACCCCATTTTCTGCAGACGGGCAAGTTTAAAGTTAAAAACGCTAGTACAAAGATGTTAAATTAACCACACATTGAAAAATGGTCAGGATAATTTGAAAACGAAGTCTAAGGTATTAAACAAAACCTTACACGATAATGTTTGATATCCGTTCCTTGGAAGAATGGACTGTCAAGTTGTATAGCTTCCTCCAAACTGTGTAGGAATTGTCTTTGGAACAATGCGATCTCCTGAATGTTACCAAATATGTGATCAATTTCATCGGATGTTAGAAACATCTCCTCCTTCAGTGGTTCTAGATATCTTTCCAGTAAGCAATTCAGGTCCTGAAATTATACAAAAAAATATTGTAAGTGCTGATAAACACAAAACAACAGTTGATATTTCAGCAAATTTATCTTGAATTTTAGTCATTTAAATCTGATATGAAGTCTTTTGGGGGGGGGGGGGTGAAGTATCAACAACATACCTAAATAAATGTGTCCCCGAAAAGTTACTTGGATGATGATAAGAAAACAAGCCAACACTTGAAAATCAACTTCGGTCAGGTTCTTCATTACAGAAAATTTATTAAAGCGAGCCTCTACAAAGCTCAACTTTCCTTTCTAATCCTTGCACTCTCCAATCCTTGCACTCTCCAATCCTTGCCAACTTCTCCTAAACACATATCAAAACAATCAGCATTAATTTTTCAATAACCTAGGCACATACCTTGACATAATCTCTTTCAGTATCCACAAGTTCCATTATAACTTTGCGTAATCTATCAACTTCACTAAGTTGTCTATTATGCACTGACACATCCTCAGGAGTTTCTCTACAGATGGCTGTCACTTGATCTGCACTCTGTAATAGCATAATAAATCCTATACAATATAACCTCTCATGAGTATTGCCCTTTGGGAGATTCAAATTACAGATGTAATTGGGATGTTTTTACTCAAGACTGACTTGTACTGCAGGAAATGGATTATGTTGAAGAGAGGTTGTTGCTCTGGAGAAGTCAATTGGCAGTAAAACTGAGAATGTTGTTGAAGAGAGGTTGTTTCTCAAGAGAGGGCTACTCTGAACAGTTTGCATTGTAACATCATGAGATCAAACATACAAGTAACAACACAATAGACTTCAAATTTCAGGAAGTATCTCAAACTCTAATCTTCAAAACTAACATATTTATATTTACAGAATGGACAGTCAGTCAGAAGAGCTGATATGGAGATAAGTCATGGTGTTTAAATAGAGTTATAAATCCGTGTTTGGGGACCAGTCTTAATACTGAAGCCTTCGATTGTTTGGTAGTTCAGAGCAATGTCTAAAATTGACCAATTGCGCAGCTGCGTTATGAGACTGTCTCCAAATTAACTTAGAAGTCTCATTTGTTTTTTAAATGGTTTACCTGTAATAGTGCATCCACTTGATCTGGTGACAATTTGTGTTTAGGAAAATGACTGTGAGGAGAATTCTGAATACTTGCGTCAGCTGAACTACAACCTGAAATGCAGTTTTGACTATTTTGATAAATTTGCACCTTCTTTTCAAAAACATTTTTCTTTTATGTGCATTGTATGACAATATATGATTTCTTAGTAAAATAGCAACCAATGAGACTAAAACATGCAAAAACCACATCCAGATATTATGTATATGCCATACTTTATCATGTAATAGACTAAGCTGGGTTAATAATAAAATTGAATAACTTTTTACAATATAAAACAGAAGCCAAAAACTCATGTCATATTATTATACTGCTACCATATTACCATTGGCGATAATATTAAGAATTATTCACATTTGTACCAACCTGAAGAAGGAAGCGGTATCTTTAGATTGTCTATACTGGTATCACTTATACGTGACTGACTAGGAGGTGGTGGGCAGGTCACCGGTGCAATTTCCATGGTAACATTACCAGTTGGTGGATACATAGATCTCACTGTGAGACATATAGAGTTTGATTCCGTCAACAAGGATTCTACATACACCATGTCGAGCTCGGATACAACTTTACTATTGATGACAAGGATTTCATCACTAGCTTTTAACCCTAAATATAGAGGACATATCAGGTAAGTTTCACCACAATATGAGCACTAACAAATTATGCACAAGGAATTCGGTTGAACTGATGGATGCTCCTCATGGTATCATAATTTGGGGGAAGAAAATGTCAATTCCTGTCAGAGGTCGCTGAGAACTAGTCCAGACACAAATGCTCCCATATATACTATATGTTGCTTAATAAAAGGGCCATAACTCCATGAAAATTAATCTGGCCAGAACAGTCTGGTGATATGCACACCTCCTTGTGGTAGTGAAGCTTCCAATAGAATAAGAATTTTGTCAAATTTCTGTCAGTGGTTGCTAAGAACTAGTCCAGGTTGACCATGGACGGACAGGAGGATGTAGCAGCGACTATTATGCTCCCCCTATGGGAAGCATTAAAATCTCCCTCAGATTTGAAGTAACAATACAAGTTATTATTATCAAAGTTTGAAGGACAAATATATTAATCAAAAGGAATCTGGACAGAGAATAAGGTAGCAGCAACTCAGCACAGAGGTTGTAAGTTCTGTTCTAGTGATGGAGATACTTACTCCACTGATGATGCTAGTACATGTAGTAGTTTTACCAAGACTTAAGAGTGATAAAAATAAGTATAATGCTTTTATTACAACCTTGATAAACAGGTATAAACCTAACATTTAATACACAGTATTTCAAGCTAACACAAAATATTCATTAATTCATGTACATGCTATATATTAGTTCATTTAAACATACAATATTCATTATATCATGTCAACCTTAATATTCATCTAATTAATTGGTGTGAATATTACATGTTCCTGAATTCATGTAATAATCAAATATTGAAGAAATCACAGAATGTAAACATTACCTTTATTATCAGCTAAACTATCAGATCTAACTTCGGCAACATAGATTCGTAGATCATCTTCTCTGTCGCAATCTTCAGCGAGTTCCGCTTCTATTTTTAGACCGTAATCTTTGTAGTCATCTCCCTTATTTAATTCTACACCATACACATGTTTCTGGCATACTTCAACCAATTCACATTTCTTTAAATATAAAGTTTCAAACATAACCTTAAAATCTGGATGTGTTTATAGGACATGGATGCCCACGATATGGGCTTTTCGAGCATTATTGATTGGAATCCAAGTCGAAAAAGGGCCATAACTCCTCGGTAAATAAAAAAACTAACTAAAATCAAACTTGACCTGTTTCATTGGAATCCATTCAACTGTTTTGAGGTGAAATCTGAGCCGAGGAATGTTTCAGACAGACAAACTGACAGAAAAAGAAATTACTTCCATGTATATGGCTTCCATCAGTAGCATAATTAATGTTGAATTGAAAATTTTGCCTACTATAGTAAATAATGTTAACAGATTCTAAAATGAGCTTTTTGCTTGCTAAAGCTGAAATTTATAATAGAGATAAATAACCATCAACTCACCAATTTTTTAATGTTTTCATTCCTGTTAGGGTACTGATATGACCCCTCTGGGGCACCCTGTAGTCTGACCCTAACAAAGTGATCCCTAGGGTTCAACTGACGTTTATTGCACACTAAAAGTAAGATATCATCCGCTGTAGTGGATTTTTTAATCCCCACAGTAACCGTCTGGAATAAACATGAAAAAGATACGATTAAACAAAAAATGATAATTAAGTATGCAAAGAGAAACACAAGAACAAGCATGGGATCATACCATCAGATAACCGTTCCTGAGTAATCGCAACTCAAATAACTCAGACAGTAGAACGTTAATAATCAGTCTTTGATTTAAGCCCAGGTCTTTAGGTTACAAAACTGAATACGGAGACCAGTCTAAAAAACACAAGCCCATGATTGGTTGTTTCAGAGATCAGTCTTAAAATGGACCAATGGCAATGCATGAGACTGGTCTTCAAACTCTGTGTTATAACTTAAGGTTTTGGTTTGGTAGCTTAGCACATTTCTCCCCACTGTATGACATTAAAAACCTTCAACAACAACCACACTGTATACTTCAACAAGTAGTAGAAAATGTCTTTACTATCTATTTTATGCAAGTGAAAAAATAAATCCATAAGTAATGCAACATAAAACTCTTCAAAAATAAGCAATAAAACCTACCTCATTGTTTGGCACACAAATTTTGGAAAGAATTTCACTCGAGCCCGTAGACCCTAATGGTGACTGACTTCCGTCGTTGGCTAACATGTCCCCAACTACTTCATCTATCTCTGTAGCTTTATAGACAGACCTGAACATGAGAAAAATGATAAGTATGAGCTAACAATTTCCAAACACTTGTGACCAGGTTTTCACTATGATGTACAACTACAATGAAAAATCAAAGCACTGAAAGTGCTGAAGGACGGTGCCACGCACACGTAATTATTACAAATCTCACCTGGCCTACGCGCCAAGATAGAACATCAAATCGGAATTTGCGTTCTTTAATTTATACGTTAAATTCATTATAGGCATCAGGTGTTATCTTGGTATATTTTACTTCATTGAACATAGTGACACATTAGATTTTTTAAATATTATTCTCAAAATGCAAATCACAACCTTTAAGGAGTAATAATCCATATGTGGATTATGATTGTGGTGCTCAAGCCATCACTTTCTTTGCTTGGGATTTTTCTCTCTCCAAACTAACGTAATTCTTACTGCATACATAATACTTGTGCTGGCAGAAGGACTGACATGGTTTGCAAGGTGATTCAAACAATTTTTGGAAGCACACAAAATGCTTATCAAGTATGTATTACTTGTAAGGAAGTGGGTGATAACGAATAATTGGAAATGATAAATGATGATGCATGAAACACTGAACTAAAGATGTAATTTCAAATGTTTATTAACAAACAGTTATTGGTCATAAGTATCAGCAATGGATTGTATTCATGTCAATTTTAATCTGAAATAAGGTGACCACATGGTACCTTTAGGTGGATGTATATTTTAAAAGATTGATTAAAGAAATATTTACCGCTAAATGAACATTAAAGATATATCTAACTAAAACGAAAAGGTAACAGGATTAGCGTAAAAGGCTGCTGCTCAACACAATTCAATGTATACAGACTAAAAGAGTATAAAGCAAGTCATTTATGGCAATATTATCATCATCATATGAACACATAGCTGAACACATAACATCCGATTTTTATAGTGGCACAAATATTAAAAAGTGTATGGTGTTTGTCACTGACATTGGATCATGTGAAAAAATAGTTTTGTTAAACCTATTATATGTAGTGTTCTGTCATCTTACAAAGTTTGTACATAGTTTGAAAGTAGTCATGGAAATGTAGTAATGAATATGTTATATTGAAGATGCTTTGTGGAGTTATCTTGTACTTGTTTTGTTTTTTTATGACTTAAGAAAAAGATGTTTAAATTTATCTATAAAAATGGCATTAGAAATATAACTAATATATAATGACTAGATATTGAAAAATTGTAATATAAAAATGAATAGAATGAGCTGAATTATCAAAAGTACAAAAGCAAGACATCCAAGTGTTTCATAACATAAGTGTCAAAAATGACAAGACATATGCATGGAAATAACCAAATATTGGCATATAAACAAAGTTGCATACATGAAGGAAATTGAATAAATATGTAATGGCAGATTATTATATATTATGTTTTAGTAGAACAGCACTTGAAATGATCTGCATAAAAGAAGTGCCTAAAAATTGAAGAGAGATATACCATAGACACAGAAATTGTAATACAGTTTTGCATGTAGTTTAATCTAAGTAAACTTTCAGCTTGTGAAAATGTTTACAGATAGGAAGATCTATGTTAAGCTGTAAGAAGTGCATATAGTACATTGTATAACACCAAGTATAAATATTTATTAACTTATGAGAAATAAATACATGAATGAAATGAACAAATACCAAAATAATGAAAAAACCTGAGGATATATTTGGATTTATGTCAAAAAAGCACAGGCACGTACAAGTTGAACATTAGCAGTAGACAAACATATATGTAAAATACAGATGTAATTTTAATACTGATGTTATAAAAGACCATAAAAATATTTACAGCACTATTGACAAAGAGATTGCATAAATTTGGCACTATAAAAGCAGTTTGCACAAATTGGTGCCAAAGTTAGCAGTGAACATGACATATAACAAGCACATTTCAAAGTTATGTACATTTATCTACAAACATAGTTATGGAAAATTAAAGGCATACAAATAGTACATTGATCAGAATACCACTGGCCATAATCACATAATACAATGTTAAAAGCAAAGCACATATGAGGTATAAAAGAATTGTACTTTGTTTCCAAATTTCTGAAAAAAAATGTAATATTAATTTTCAAGAACAGACACTATTATTATGTTATCCTGAATAACTTCCTAGAAATGTGCAGGAAGTATTAATATGTTGAAAATGGAGCTTAGAAGAAATGGAGTTGTTAGAAAAAGGTTTAACAATGATGTATATAGATGAAGAAATGTAATTCGTTTTATTCACACTATCATATCATTAATAAATGTTAGTTTAGTTAAAAAGTGAACATTAAGGGTAACATTGTTTATAGGAATGATTTGATTGAGTTTAAAATATAACAGAGCTGATTTTTGAAACATTTTGAATCAACGTTTTTATAGCAAGGACTTCGGATTGGAAAAAAATTATAAAAGAAATAATGCAATAACGTTTCTACTGTCTAAATAGAGTATACATGTGAACATTCGGTTTAAATTGAAAGTGAAACAATTGTACATCTGTCATCAGGAATAATTGCAATATGACATGCTTAGTAATTTCATGTGAACCAAATATATTGCCTTTATGGTCATTTGTAAAGATATTATTGTATAATTTTGATTACCTCCTGTCTGGGATATTGTTCAAAACTTGTTGAAACCCAAACCAAAAAACTCAATGGAAGCATATGCATATTAGTGAATTCTGAAAACTTAAAATATTACATTTTTATTATATATTTATAATGTAATGTTCTCTAGGTGAATGTATTTGAAAATATCTGCATATAATATTTTTTTTATTTATTAAAAACAAAGATGAGTGTCCATTAATAAGTAAACATGTTATTAAATGAAAGTTTGAGTATTTACAATGAACAGTTATAATGAAAATCAGATAAATAAACTTTACTGACTAGTAAATACCAATTTTTAAAGGTATATGGTAATAATGAGTGAGATCATTTAAAGGCACATCATACATACAGTATTGGCACAAGTGGAAAAATGATCGTTTTTAAAAATGTCATCACCCAGCTGATATGTTAGGTATTTCAATACACAAAAGGATACCGTAATGGTCTATCCAAAAACAGTCAAAAGATGGTAACAGTTTTGATACAAGTAAAATAAAAACCCTGATGTTTCAAAAAGCATTACTTCATGCCTTTAAAAGTATATACATATTTCTTAATCCTCAAATGTTGAAGAGTTAAAATATAAATCAAACATACCTTTTTACAAAAAAGTAAGCCAATCGACTAAACATCAATACAGAAATAATGAAACAATATAGTAAAACAAAGGAAAAGGGATAACAAAACTTCTATGAACATGCAAGAGATTATTACATCAGAGAATTGAATAGGAATAGTGATTAAGCAACAGAAAGATGGCCAAAAAGTTAAGATAATATTGAAAGCAATAATTAATTGTTAGCATAGACCTTTTTGTAACTCTAAACCAAACGAAAAAATATGAGAAGTGTATACATTTTTGTACATGCGAATGTATATTGTACTAAAATACAAAGGCTAAGTACATAAAACAAATACATTTTTGTAAATGATGCGATACATTATTTCACAACTAATGAACAGTCCTCTACAATTGCTCCCCTTTTCACAAATTTCATAGCCACAGGCACATGAGAGATGAAAAATGCTTCAATGTCGTCCTCTGTTGCTGTCTGGAGCATTTCAGCGTTGATGCTGATGACGTCTCCTGTTGATGCCAAGAGGTCAGCTGTTTGACCATCAATGCTCCCGCCATCGATTGTGGCAACAAAGTCTTCCAGTGGGGCTTCAGCTGCCTGTAAAAATGATAAAAATATGGGCTAAATGTAGAAGAAATGTAGCCTTAAATTATGAACAAGAGTTGAATTACAAGTACATGTAGTTTATTCTGAATGTTTCAATTTCAACCACTATAAATTTTGATCACCAAAAACATAATTTTTTAATATTACATTATTGACTTATAATTATTTGAAAAAAAAAATATCAATACATGAGTTTCAGCTGAAGATAACAACTTGATTTGCTAATGTTATTTGTTATTTACTATTTATGCAATATATCGTGACAGTATCTTCACTTTATATTTTAACATTCACTCAGGAGTGCCTACAATGAAGCTTTCAAACATTTGCAACATACTATTGCCTTAACTCTTCAATTCCACAGCCATACATATTATATATAACCACGCCAAAGATTCATGAACTACACCAAACAATGTCATGGAAAAAAAGACAATTTAGTAATTATTTAAAGATTTATTCTTTATACAACGATGGTTTAATAGTGTTATGACAATAATAATATGTAAGTATAAATAAGTATTAATAAGAAATGTGTACTAAAGGTGTTTGACACATGCCTTCCTTACAAACAGAAATCCAATGTACCGTCACAGGTGATGATCAAAACATATAACAAGCTTTAGTCAGTATCCTGTTTTTCTTTTTATGTAATTGCGAATTTTGCACCTTTCTCAACTGTCTGTGACAATACTAGAAAAGCGGAGCAGTTACCTAGCTCTTAAGTACAAAGATATTATTTGCATAAATAAATATTTTTAAGAGAATAAACGACGCCTGGGCCCACTTTTAAAGCTCTTCAAATATAAATCTCAACTCTGCTGGTTTATTGCCGAATATCCTGTATAGCTTACGATGGATATTGAGCAAACATACAACTTGAACTGAAAAATATGCCAGACCGCCTCATGTGACGTCACTTAAACACTTTACTGCATTTTTTATGTCATTTTACTTGTGTTATTAAGTATGGTTTTGTCAAAACGAGGCTCGTATAGTTACAATAAATGCCTTATATGATGTGAATATGTGGCATGTGAAACAAATGCTTAAGTTTATCTAAATCAATTAAAAAGATTTTAATAAACAATTATGATATTGTAAGTTGTTCTATAATTCTGATGTTGTAATAATTAATAGATTTACCTTGACTTTAGATTGATATGTGGAGGACAGGGAAGCATCTCCCTTGAACACGTTCACCACTACATCAGTAACACTGATGAAGTCTCCTGTGTTAATGTCTGCATCTGCAGCTTCCCTCTACAATGTCACCTTGGCTTTTACCAAGTTTTCTTCCAAGGTCACCACCTTGATTTCTACGTCTTCGCCCTTCACTTTTACAGTTCGCTTGGCCTCCTCCTAGATAATCACAACATGTGTATATCATTCATTAGCATAATATAATAAATAGGTGTCAAATGTATTAGGATATATGTCTCTGAAATACATAACTTATAGATATATGCGCAGTAAATGTTAAAGTGTTTAAAGTTTTGGTCCTAAGAATTATGGAAGTAGGCCATGTACATGAACAAGATATATAATAAGACTAATACTATTGGTTTTAAAAGGTGTGAATTGCTATAAGGATTATAAGTATCGTAATTTTACAAATTAGCAATTAGTATTCGATTTTTGAACTATTTTCAGAATGCGATTTACAACCTTTAAGTAAAGAAGAAACGTTATCAAGTGATGTGTCTATTGCGTTTTATATCTTTGAAAAAATTGCAGTATATTGTTAACATTAGTTCTCAATTTAATAAATATTAAATAGTAACATAGTTGGTATGCACATAACATTTATTGATTACCTTGCTACTGTGGAATAATACCGAATTGCATACACTTGTTAATTGATTAAAAGAAATTAGTTACAAATCCTCCAAGTACAAAAATGAGAAGAGGAATATGATCACAATATTTTCTATAGTATATTAATGACAAGCACTACTCAGAACAAAACAGATGAGTTTGTAGCAAGTACCTGCACAAGACGTCCACATACGGAAACCCGCTGCTTTGCTGGAGACTTCAGGGCGGCTTGAAGTGGTACCACATCAGCTGGCGGAGGATGTATAATTGCCTGGCCTTGGGTTAGATGGTCGTCTGGGATGTTCTTCGTCACCACAATGTGACGGGAGTCATCTGTCTTGTGACTAATGACGTTCCCGACATGAACTTGCAGAACTTGTTTTCATCATTTATCTTGCATGAAATGCATGTTGTTCCATCGCTAATGGCAGCACTCATGCATTTGCGGTCGCTACCGTCCTGGCCCCGGTACTTGCTGGCCTCGTCGGATGCAACGACCACTACCCTCAGTGGCTTGCTGTAAGGACCAGAGTCCCTTTTGTCAAAGAGGTCATTGATGGCGGACATCTGGAACAAAGAAATATTTATTTCACGCGTGTTATATGATTAATTTTTTGACAGCATAACAGGTTTAACATGGATAGTCAATAAACTGAAGACAGACGTAAGTGGCTATGACACATGTGGAATAGTTAGTCATTTATACAACATGGACCTCTAGAAGCAAAGATACAGTATAAGCTTTTAAGCTTTTTTTCTCAATTCTGTAGGCAATAATTTGTAAATATATTTGTTTTTCTTTTTTTTCAATGACTCCTCTATTCATGTATATATCACCAAAAAGCTAATGTACAAACTATGTACAATTTGATTGTAATATCATGAGTATATTATGAAATAACTATTGCATTTATTAGCTACTAGTATTACTACTTCAAATTCCAGTAGTATTAACTTTTTCTTCTTTAAAACTTAGTAACATGGAGTACAATTGGATTAATAAAGAACATTGATTGGCTAACCGGTAATTTATGTGTATAGTCCAAACCCCGGTTCCACTCCACTAAATGGTTTTAATAAATTTTGTACAATGCCATAAATAATTTTATGTTGGCATAAAATTCCATTTATCTTAAATTCTTATTCTAGTTTCATGATAATAGTAAAGTACAGATCAAAAGCAACATTTACAGGGTAACATTAAAATACTGATAAAATCCTTTGCAATGTGCACAAATGTCAGTTCACTTTCAGTTTCATTATCAATGTTTGTTTGTTTACATAACCTGATATGTAGGTCACGAACGTTTTCTAAAAATTAATTTAGGTCACGGTTCGACACGGGATTGTTCACTAGCTACGGACGAATTTACACAGTAATTCAATCAAACACAATCAATATATTAACGCAGAACATTCATATAAAGATTCAGTTATGGTAAGCGTTTTATCCCGCTATAATTTTACGGAAAATCGTAAACACGAAAATGGGACATAAACAGATAAATAATACACCGCATATCAGTATTCTCGCGGTACTTATGGAATAATGAATAATGAAGAAATAATAGTTAACTGAAAATCAATTACCAACACATAAGCATCAATTCCAATCCTATCCCAATTCTTAACAGCATTAAATTAATGAAAAATTGTTTAAAGTTTGTTACACAAGTAAACAAATGTACATGGGGTCACCGCCATATTTACAGGATGACGTCATACCGCGAGAATAGTGATGATGACTATACTACACAATAAGCATAATAATTATAATGCATATGCATACACATCGAATGAAAATAATACAACATAGAACTAAGCAAACCTATAAGCATTTAAATGATATCGTAAAAAATACTCACAATGACCTGAAGGCCAGGATATACGGCGAGTTGACAAACGTACGTAGAATTTCGCGACTTGAACAATGGCGTTCTGAGTAAAATCCGGGAATCTCCACGCGCTGCGCAGTAATATATTCGATGTTTTGAATTTGTAGATATATCTGTTAACACACGTCCTTTAAACAAAAGCATACACACGCATTTTCTTTTTGTTTTGGTAACACGCACATACAGTTTTCAGAAGGGAATCTTTTATTTAGTACAGTTTTTCGTCTGGCGACCAGATCTATTTAATTCCTGTTAGGTAAATTGGTTTGTAGAGATTGTAACCACTCAAGCGGAACGGCGGGTTTGCGCATGGATACTTTATCATATTTAGCCTGTATCATCGAGCAGCATTTATCTAAATATGCTAAATTGATGAATTTTTGCTATATTTTATCATATTAATTGGAATTTTGGAAGGGTATTTAATTTGCCATGTGTATTTAAGTATTGAAAACTGCACTATTTTCTTCAATGCAGAAAGCTGTATTCCTGTAAATTGGTTTGTAGATTTGAAATCAGTTGTGCATACATAGGACAGTGCCCCTTGGGGTGCACCGTCCAAATATACACTCAATGATTTCCGGAAATCCATGATAACGAAAAATATGTTAGTCACTTATATGAATATATTTTACAGTCTCTCCATTTTAATGGTTTGGTGACAAATTGTTACAACAGTTTCTTTATAATACTGAGTATTGGTCAAGACAAAATTAAAAGTATGACTTTGACTTTTGAGCTTCTGACACGGGTCTCACAAGTGACACACAGTCGCATTATGGTGAACATTTGCGCCATGTAATTAGAAAATCCCCCAATAAATGACAGTGTTATAGTCTAGACAAGATGTTTCAGACCCATTATAGACATTTGACCTCTAAGTGTGACCTTGACCTTCAAGCTACAGACATGGGCAGTTGATCTAACTAGTTTTCTTAGAATAAATCATCAGCAAGTACTAAATGACCTTCTGTAAACAGCTGACAACTTCTCCTCATGAATCAGAGATGGAGAATAAATGACTGTAGCCAAATGTCACAGAAGGACATAACCTACCCAACCCGGGAATCGAACCTGGACCTCCCAGGTGACAATCCAGTGCTCTATCAACTGTACTTACAGGTAAGCAAAAAGAAGGGTAACTATACTTCAAGGTTCTATAAAATACCATGATATATTCCTTTCAATATCATTTAATGTTATATAAAAGCTGAAATACTACTGATGCACTTTTTAAAGAAGTAATTACTAAAAAGGGAGATCATTCACTGATAATATATCACTCATGAAAATATTTAAGTTATGAGATGGTAAGAAATTCCTCATGCTTTTTAGAGAGTAAATGTTTCTCAAAATCGAATATATTCCTAAATGTATATCAGATAACTAATTTTTATTTGATAAAATTTGATGCCCCACTCACACTTAAAGCAATTTGTTATCTGGCCTAAATACTTTTTCAGTTTATTTTATATGACAGCATGTAACACTATAGAATCAGTTCACTTTCCAAAGCCTATGTGAAATGCACAAATGACACAATGTAAAACATAATTTCCTTGCAGTGAGCTATTTTGACCTCTCAAATAGTCAAGTATCACCCTATAGAGAATGTCAATACATTTAACTACTTACCTGAACTGAAGTCACTGATTTTCACAATTTTGCTGAGTTTGCATAAATTCAATGATCAGATTAAATAAGAACAATATTTCCTCTGAACAATTTTCTAGACCCATCAAAGTGTTGTTTTACATATTCCAGCATTTCATGCAAAAACCGCCTAAAACTATCACATTAAGAATGTCCTAAATAAACATTCCAAACATAACGTTACAATCCATGCACAAGAGAACTTTGTCCATAAACAAAAAAATCGAAATCAGAATGATGCTGTACATCTAGACTTACAGCTTCTGTGAAAAGCTGTGCAATTACAGCATCTAAGTATATTCAGTCAGATGACGATAAGAAATACCCACAAAGTGAGTAATTACTTTGTAAGGGAAATTAAGCAGGAAAAATTTCCTTTACAGCACAGTACTCCAGTCACATCAATGTTGGCTTAATTAGAAGTTATATCAGAGCATAGGAGATATATTGATCGTCTAAGGACAGGGGAAATACACGTAGACGCAGTGACAAGTGATAATTGCTAGTTAGCGGCTTTTCTACCTTCCATGACAATACACAGTTAAAAGGTTACTTCTACTTAATAGTAGGCATTGTAGTCTGCTATAATATAGCTAATACGTTTCATCACATATCAGTAACTTACAGCTTAATGGTGTTAGTTTCATTTGAGATCTAATCCGAGATATTCTCATACATGTACTACTATTATCAAAATCAAAAACTTGGAAGACAAATGATAATAAAGCTGAATTTTGAGACCAGTCTCAGAATGTAGCCTTGCCATTGGTCAATTTTAAGACTCCCAATCAGAACATACCAATGAGATGCGCGAGTTTTGAGACTGGTCTCCAAATACTTATAGTAAGAGAATGGACTGATATCTAGGAAACCTTGTAGTGTACTGTGGTAAGTTGTAAAACCTTTCATTTACAGTTGTAGAAAATAAATAAAAGTGCAGTTATTTAGCATATAGACCTGATGTGCTTGGGTATGAACCTAAAATGAATGCATTTTAAGTATCCAGATACAATCCCAATGTATTAAAAATAAGTGAAAGTGTTTCAAAACAAAATAAATACTGATAACATATTGAAAATTGATAACAACATAAAACCTTGAAGTTTTTTTTATAAAATCAACAATTAAAACTACATGAAAAAGAAATGCCGGGTCAGCAGCTTTATTGATTAAAATTGCAATGTATTGTTTAAACATTAAATATTCAATTAAATTCATATAGGATTGATTTTATTAACAATACACCACAGGATATATTTCCGTCCAATGTTATAAAACGAAGAGCAGCTCATGATATAATACATACTCTGCAGGAGGTCGTAAAATCAACAAAGCCAATAACTTGCGTGTCGGCGTCCTGGTGCACGCAACTATTGAAATTTGTTAATGTTAAGGTTTTTCAATCTTTGAATAGAAGTTGATACACAAGGGTGTACAGAATGTAATGGGAAACAATAAGAGCCTAATGTATAAGTATAACCTGACGTATTCATTGTACAGTGATCATAAAAAGGCTTTTACAACTTCTATTACATACATGTGAACCTTTTCAGAAGGCAAATCGGGAGAGTACACACTGATAATCGAGAGATTGAGAATCAAAGCAGGAGATTAGAATATTGAACTTGATTGGCACAAGCATTAACACGGTTAGTTTAGAACAGACAAATAATTTTCAGATACTCTTCAACACGAAAAGCATGTTTGTTCTCAATTTATCAGTCATTTAACTTACTGAACAGACGGCGATGGCAGCACACTTCTACTGTTGTATTTGAACAGACCGTCACCTTTAGGGGACAGTAGACCTCCTTTCTGACTCCCTTTTCCATACAAACTTGGCATCACAAGGGGTTTTCTAGCACAGACTAGAGCATGGAAGGAGGACACGGTAAAGATACCAAGTCTGCTCAATGTAGCCTTTGAAGACTTTGAAACATTCGACAACAGAACCTGTAAATACATCAAGATGGTTGGTTATATGCACAAGATTTGATTATTTACATCAGATAACTATAATTAAATCTTATAATATTGCTCCCAATTAAATGCTTGTAACGTTTGTGATTCATCACTGCAAAGACGGGCTTCAAACTTATGCCCTTTCGCTCAGATTTCAGATGCTTTACTGCTTGACAAATATGCCGCCCTAATGACTATTTAATTAGTTACCTTAGGGTTGGGTAGTTCTGAGCCCTGTATGGTAGCAGAGTAACAGCGGAGACGATATTGTTCTATAAATAGTTTTTCTATGTTTTCTTCCCATTGTCGTATCTGTTTGATGATTGCTTGTCGACTTCTAGGATCAGAGACAACTGTCAGCTGCAACTCTGCCATTTTTCGCATCTTCACATCCTACCAGGAAATGAAAGTAATCACATTTAGGCAATAATGAAAACAGCAAATGTCTTACACCAACACAGAGACAACAAGTGTCATGCATGACTTAAACATTTTACGCTCATAACTAAGGTAAGAGGTTACAAATTGGGGTCCAGAGACAGTGTCTGATTGGTTCAATTGTGTTCAATCTCAAAATTGACCAGTGATGAGGCTACATTCTGAGAGTGGTCTCAAAATAAGCTTTGATAACCTTGTGCTCTCCAAGTGGTACTATTTTCTTGCACTGCTTTCCTGAACTGTAGGACATTTATCAATGACAAATACTGCTGAAAGTTGCAACTTCCTAATACCACATTACAGCAAAACATGAGCCAGGATGTAAGAAAAGATGTTTCAAACAATTGTTACAAGATCATACAAAGGCATTTTCACTAAGTATACCTTATATATTTAGCACTTTTTTATCAAAACATAGATCCCAGCCGCTTTAATTTCAAAATTGATCATTTCTCCGTACTTACAATATCAATATTTGTATCCAGTTTGTGCAGCTCGGATCTCAGTAATCGTACAATATTATCCTTCCCATGTTGCCGAGCAAACGATCCTGCACACGCTGAATGTATTGCACATACCCACGAGTCTAAATCTGTTTGGCTTGGAGCCTGAAATAATAAACATTTCAGTACAATTGGGGACTCTACTAAACAATTTATGAGAATGTTGGTGATAAATACAAAATATATACGCATTTACTGATATATTCTCTACTGTAAAGCCCATGTAATATGATGTACTTCTGTTATTTCTATTTTGTCATTCATATATTGTCATTTAAGTTAAGTCAATTATTGGAGATCATGTTGTAAATATATCTATCCACTAGGTTTAAACATACAGGGAGCATAAAGATATGAAGACTCTCCAACATAAAAATACAAGAATAGCGGTATAACAGAAGGATCCTCCCCAAGGTATTTACATGAGGACAGGGCCGTAAGTATGTGATAAAATCATCAAACTGTAACATGCCAACAATATGCATATCTCCTCTTGGTAGTGAAGCTTCCCAATAAGTTTCATTAAATTCCTTTTGAGAAAAAGTGGGAACAAGAATGCACGGACGGACACACTAACACACGGACAGATGAGGAGCATAAAAGCTGACACGCCAAACTGCAGTGTATCGCCATAGAAAATCAAGGAATAAAACAACAATATGCAATATCTTGTTCACATACAGAACAACATATTGGCAAAAATTAAGTCTGAATTTGATTCGCTTAAAGGGATGTATTCCATCACCTTATAGCGTATTATTTCCACCAAATGGCAGCTAAGTCATATTGTTAACAATACAATATTACATTTTGAATGTTGTTTTCTTGGATCAATGAGAACAACTATTACCTGAAAGAGGTAAGCATCACCAAAAGCTGTACTGAGTGAGAAGATGTTCTCACGTTTGGGATGCTCAGGGACAGCCTGTGATATCCCACCTTCAATAACTGAAAATTGAAAACACATTTATGGCTTTTTTGACGTCGGCAAATAGCGTAAAAAAGTCACCCACTAAAACACAAATTACAACACACAAACATACAGACACATAATGGTTTGTCCCCAAAACTGTTTAAGTGACCTTAGATTCCACAATGACCTTGACCTTGAACAGAAATTGCTGCAAGTGGAGTCCTTGATAATTCCCTGTATTAAGAAAGATGCTTTTCTTGGTCACCATGCTGAGAGTTGCATTCTTACTGTCATATTGGAGAGCTGCTACGTGACAAGTGAAATCTTTCATATGGTAAAGTAATAAGCAGAAATTATATATGCACAGAAAACCAGGACAAAACACCACATGTCTCCCTGTCTAAAGCTTAATGAATTAATTGCAAAATGCGAATAGAAGACTATACCATACAGTCAAAACTAAAAAAGTTGAATAAAGGCATAAGGTTTCATTGCCAACAAATAATTTTTTCATCAATAATCCATGAGGCAATAACATTTGTAACAACAGCAATAATGTACATCTGAATGTTAGACATGCCACTGGAAAATAATGATTAATGAAGTTTCAACATTTTGAAGAAATAATTGGCACATGCATTTTAACAGTGCAAAGTAATTGCTGCATGGCACTGCTCGGTTTGCAGTAAAATGTAAACAATTAAAATTATTGTACGTGCAGCATCAGTAGACGTCTGAGCAGTTTTAATCCTGCTTCATTTAGCAGACAAAACACAGGACATTAACCAACAGGAAAGCAATGACATATTGTAACATTGAGATGTTAATGGTTCTTGCAGTTTTCCTGAATCCATTGATTTCTTTAGAACACAAAATTTTACAAGGAAAGTCTCAATAAAAATGTTGAAAGCAATTGCAAAGAAGTATTTTATCCGCAATATTTGACAGTTGAACATAATGAAGTCATCAAAATTGTGTAATAAACTGTATGAGTAGAAACTGAATCCTGAATAATTCCAGAAAAATGACAAGTTGTCAGCAAGCAAATATAAAGCAAGGAGGGTCTGAGGTTTGACTTAAATACTGCACTATGTAAATTTCATAATACACATTATATCAAGCACACCCTAATGCTAGTCTTTTTTATGTTGTCAAAAGTTTCTGCTCTCCTCCTCTTGCAACCCTTGAAACATAGTCTCCTCCCATAACCTCTACAACTCAATCCAACAAAATTACCTAGCATATGTCTAGGAATGCTTTCCTCTACCGTAACAGTGTCTATATCCCCATCATAGAACAATAGTACTGTCCCCTTCAGACACACCCAGTAACGTTTCCAGGTCCTTCTAGGAGCCAGCTCCAACTTTTTCTTCTTCTGTACCAGCCAGTTTTTCACAACCAACCATCTATAAATTACCATAGAAACACTTTATAGATATTACAGGAATTTACTAAGAAAAGTATAATTAATGACAATAAAAGGGGCTTGCTGTCACATTAATACCAACTTATTAGAAATGGAGGAGATCCTTCTATATGTTGGGGCCAGTAATTCATACTAATTGTACATCCAAGATGCAAAATATTATTTAAGAGGATTTACAATTACATTGTTAACCATACAGCTATGTAAAGCTATGAACAAACTAATGTCAAATTGTTTACAGATATAGGAAAATATTGTTGGGGGATCTGGCAGCAGTTCCACAAAAGACAGAGACTTACATCTCTAATCATACAACACATGGGTGCTTGGTATGAACACCAGTTAAGGCATACAACACATGGGTGCTTGGTATGAACACCAGATAAGGCATACTACACTAACTAGATGTTATACAGATTACTGGCTTACATTTTGATATTGAATAATTAAAATATCGGACAGGAGGCAAGTCACGGTTATGCTGCAGAAGGCAATGGGGAGGGGACGGGGGAGATGGGGGGCAAGTCACGGTCATGCTGCAGAAGGCAATGGGGAGGGGACGGGGGAGATGGGAGGCAAGTCACGGTTATGCTACAAGAAGGCAATGGGGAGGGGTCAGGGGAGATGTCTTGTACACGAAGCTGCAGAAGGCAATGGGGAGGGGACGGGGGAGATGGGGGTGTCTTGTACACGAAAAGCTGCTTTATACTGACACAATTATTACAGCGATCTACCAGAAATCGACATATTTTATTTATACATCATACTAGTTCAGCCGAGTACGGAAATGTTGTCAATTCTGTGAGAAAACTTGCAGTAAGTATCCATACAGATAAATGTAGCAAAGTCTGAATTTCAACCATACCAAATTAGCAACAAAAGATACCAATTATTGTCCCGGTTATCTATAGGACACCATTTTATGTCTGTTCTATACACTGAGTTATCTACACTGACATGAACATTCTGTTCCACACAATATTGATCAGACAGTGTCTGTCACACAACGTTCATTCTCATTTAAATGTAGCAAGGTCTAGAAGCAATAATTATATATCACTACAAGCAGCTAATACCTTATCCTTAAAATGGAACAAGATACTGGTGAGAAAATTTGGAATTATTATGATCAATGTCCCCTGTCTGCAAACTTGACTTCAGATGTCAGCACGAATACTGGTTTGATCTCATACATATATGATACAAATGTAGATGTTACACTGAGAAATCAGGGATACCCCTTCGCTGTCAAAAAGAGCTTTACCATTTTTCTACATATACAAATAGGTCAGACAACTTTATTCCAGCATCTAAGTCCAGATAGACAAAATCAGCCGAAATACAAAATATGGAAAATTCACACCATCACACCATTGAGATATTGAAGGTTTTGCACACTACTGTAACTTTACATCAGTTTTGCTAAAACTCTCAATATGCAAACATGCCAAGCCTCAAATATTCTACACACTTATTAGTTCAAACAAGAAAGTGTACAGCTTTATTATACTAGTTTTCACTTGAAATATGGTTGAGAAACGGCGTTAAACCTGATGAAACAAACAAATTAACTAGTTTTCACTCTAGAATAAGGGTTATAATTCGGAAAATGGAGAACCGGGTCACACATTGAATTTGAACAATTAATAGCCGTAAGTCTTTTTAACAAACAATGTACAGCACAACATTTTGACACAGACACAAGAGGTTCCAAACTGTCCCTTACATTGTCACCTGAGTAACGGTTTAAGGGTTCACACCACTGAAATCCTTGTTGATGTAACCCACAATTGACTATTGCATTTATGTGTATTGAGCAATGAATGAAGATTAAAGGAATAGATTAGTGGTGTGAATTTGGTGATGTACTAGAATGAGACCCGGAAGGCATGGATACTTACCCAGCTTTTCTGATAGCACCCTGTTGTTTTGCATAAGAAAACTGGCTTTCCGCTTCTGTGACTGTATGTATACTGTCATCACTTCCCATCTCATCATCTGATATCTACACATATAAACAAGTTTCTGGTAAAATCTTATCACCATCTGTCACTCAGTACAATCACTAGTGTAACTGGCTTGTCTAAATCTAAATATCATACATTAAGTCTTGCATAAACACAAATGTTTGAGGTGCCCCTATCCACAGTTTGAGGTGCCCCTATCCACAGTTTGAGGTGCCCCTATCCACAGTTTGAGGTGCCCCTATCCACAGTTTGAGGTGCCCCTATCCACAGTTTGAGGTGCCCCTATCCACAGTTTTGGGTTTCGGTAAGTTTGATGCTTTATTTAGATTTTAGATACAAAGAATAATTCTGCACAGAAAAAACAAAAACTTGATAGAGTCAAAGCCGTATCTTGGTGGAGTATTCATCAATCATTTTTTGAAGATGGTCTCGAAATATTTCAGACATAATTTCATGACAAGAGCACCGTAATGGGTCACGAAACTCTAAGCTGAAGATACAGGACCATAGAAGCAGTGGCAGCACTTTAATATAAGGCTACATGAAATATTACAAAAACACGCAGAGGATTTTACCATGTTTGAATAACCAAAGGACACTAACTTCGAAATGCATAAGTATTTCTGTCAAACATGAAAGATCATCTGAGACAAACAGACGCATACATGCATTACAAATGTAGCTCCACACAGAGGAAGGGTAACATTTCACAACATAAAGAGCAGAATTGTTACCTCAGAAGAAAGGAACTGTCCCTCAGTTAGTTGACTGAAGAGATCACTTTGACTGAGATGACTGGAGCTACTTCCATCATGACTACTGGTCCCAGTGGATCCACCACTTTTAAGGTCCTGTCTAGTGACATCTAGTCCTGCAAAAACAAACAAAGGTGTCCTTTAAATATATATAATTCAATCTGTTTTCTCAAAACTTCATTAACATTTAATGACTTTGAGTGTGGCTAAGAGGACATTGGCTGTTGCCATGTCCTTATAAAAGCAATTGTTAGTAAATATATTAACCAATATAAGGAATGCCAATGGTTAAAAAAAAGGTAACCATGTTGAATGTTTTAAAGCAAGGTAGAAGACAGTGAATTTTGGATTTTCAATCATAGAGGTAAGTAAAGTTGGTAAATTTGGTGTACATGTAAATAAGTATGAAGTTTGGGCGCAGTTGGTTCATATAACGACATGGGTGAAGTTTGGTGGTTTAAGTTTAGATGAGGTCGAAGTTTGGGTGGTTTAAGTATTGATGTGGTCGAAGTTTGGTGGTTCAAGTGTAGATGTGGTTGAAGTTTGGTGGTTCAAGTGTTGATGTGGTCGAAGTTTGGTGGTTTAAGTGTTGTGTTGATGTGGTCGAAGTTTGGTGTTTAAGTATTGATGTGGTCGAAGTTTGGTGGTTCAAGTGTGATGTGGTCGAAGTTTGGTGGTTTAAGTGTTGTGTTGATGAGGTCGAAGTTTGGTGTTTAAGTATTGATGTGGTCGAAGTTTGGTGGTTCAAGTGTAGATGTGATTGAAGTTTGGTGGTTTAAGTGTTGATGAGGTCGAAGTTTGGTAGTTTAAGTATTGATGTGGTTGAAGTTTGGTGGTTCAAGTGTTGATGTGGTCGAAGTTTGGTGGTTTAAGTGTTGATGTGGTCGAAGTTTGGTGGTTTAAGTGTTGATGTGGTTGAAGTTTGGTGGTTCAAGTGTTGATGTGGTCGAAGTTTAGTGGTTTAAGTGTTGATGTGGTTGAAGTTTGGTGGTTCAAGTGTTGATGAGGTCGAAGTTTGGTGGTTTAAGTGTTGATGTGGTAGAAGTTTGGTGGTTTAAGTGTTTATGTGGTAGAAGTTTGGTGGTTTAAGTGTTGATGTGGTTGAAGTTTGGTGGTTTAAGTGTTGATGTGGTAGAAGTTTGGTGGTTTTAGTGTAGATGTTGGTGAAGTTTGATGGTTTGGGTGCACGTAATGTCAGTGAAGTTTTTTTATTATAGAAGTATGATGGTTGAAGTATACATGCATGAACTAAATGAAAAAATAATAAAGTCAACATCAAAGAATATGTTTACAGTTTTACATAATGATGTGTTACCATCTGTATCTTTACTTTAAACATCTCATTCCATAAAATACATTATGGTACTAAAGCAGAATGATATTGCTACAATTTAGATTTAACACTAACATCAAATACTACAGTAAACAATCAGGACACTAAATCTGAACATTAAACTACAGCACTAAAACTAGATACTTATGTTTGCTACACTAAACCTTGGTACATCTTATGTGACAGTTTTACACCTACCTGATTATCAGTTAGTGATTTTACTGTCCCCAGTTTATATATGAATAATAAATCTACATATAAAACAGAAGTAAAGTGTAAGGGGAATATCCCCTTGGGGGAAATGAACTCTATTCTTTATGCGGAACGAACGAAGACAAACAGGTCAGGATTATAACGTACGCTTAATATGAAACAATAACAAATATAGGAAAATAATCCCGATATTCACCAACCCATACAAGGAAATGCGTGTTTAATAAAAAGTTCAAACAAATTCAATTATCAAACAGGAAGTAAAGTCACTGCAGTTTTTAATTAATTCTAAAATAGCAATGTATGACAAGGGAAAGCATGTTTCTCCCTTGACATTGATATAAATATTGTGTTGTTCCCCACACATATTATTTTATTGCCACAATTGACAACAATACTCAGATTATCATCATGGCCTGCCTTGTTTAAAGTGAGTAATTGATTTTTAATCATCATTTATAGTTTAATCATATGACACATCACTTTGCTGATTGTCAATGAATACAGACTTATAGTGGCCCTTGCATACGCAGACTCTACAGCTAGCTGGTCTTTCTGTATGTATTGCAACATTATTAAACTTACTGGAGTACCATAAGGCTCCTTAGTAAGTTATTTAGCTCTCCAGACACAAAAAATTCAAAATATTATTTAGCACAAATATGGATATTCCATGGAAACTATGTTTTTCAGACATGTTAAGCACTGTAAGGAGAGGTAATTATGTCATCTACAAGCAATGATGAAACACATTCCTGAAGTGTTATTTAGTGTTATTGTAGCCAAATTTCACAGAAGGACATGACCTGCCAGGCTCGGGAATCAATGCCGGATTTCCTGGATGTCAACCAAGCACTCAAACCACCAACCGGTCAGGCTCTCATTCATTAGATATTAAAGTAACTTCTATGTTCATACAGGCTAGATAATCATGGTGACAGAGTTTAGAGAGGTAGTGACTGTTACTATACTAATATAGAAGAGTAGTTGATACTGGTTACACTCCACTCCTGTGATAATATTAACGAGATTTTAATTGTGTTACAATCCTATAAAGACTTCTTGTATAATGACAGATAAAGTATCCTGATTACTGATGGTATATAATATATGTATAACATTCATCAATAACATTAGGCCACAAGAATAAATGACAGCATTGTGTGGTTTCTAGAATAATTATTGTACATTCTTCACTGAGATTGAAAGATATCTGGTATTCTCAAAATACGAACGCAGTAAATTATTTATTGGATTATTGTCCCAACATATATTCACAATGTATATGTAAAGGTGTTGAATAAATAAGTTTATTCTCAAATCAAATAATATGAAATTGAAATAACAAAAAATCAAGTCGGCCTACTTCAAATACCTACTACTAACTGCACTATGATGTAACAATTAGCATTGCAAGTACACTGGAAGATGTTTTGACAGAACAAGTATTTTTGTTGAGTGGACAACCACAAGTTTGAGTCATGCTTTGTTAAAATTGCCTACACCATTTCAGATACTGCCTAGACGAAGTTTATAAATGATAGATAGATGCCGGACACTGCAGCCTCAATGTAAATTGTATAACCATCCATTTTCTGCTACAAAGATAATGCAAAGTTTGAATTTCTTTAAATCCAGCTGAGACATTTATCTTTAAACAAGGTATTTACACTTTTATTACGTAAATCATGAACTGTGAGAGTATTTTTCAAATTAACTTTGCAATGCGGATGGCAGTGTTTGTGTTGGGATTTTTTAAGCCATTTTTCATCAGTATTTCTGTAATTAATGTGGCTGTCAGTTTGACCAAACAGTGTTCCTGGGTTACCAACCAGTACAAACCTGTCCTTCCCAAGCTACTAACGATCCTCCACATGAATAAGAGCTTGAGCACAAGTGACTTTGGTAATATTATCTTCATTTACCTTGCCATGGTTACAGAGAGTATGTACTTCACCTGGGTTCGAACCTATGACCGTCAGACTGGCAAACAAACTTATCGGGCTGGCCCTGACAGCAACATGACTTTCATGATAAATTTCAAATGCATTAGGAATGTTTAGTCAAATAAGCAGGGGACGTTGAAACACAAGACCACTTTGCATGGCCTTCAATGAAATCACCACATTAAGAGTCATTGTACAAAAAACTTACAAGATTTACATCATGTCAGCGTGAATGAAATATCTTAGATGTGAACCCATTCAGCATGTTTCGCATTTTTTCTTACCACATCATTTTTCTTCCAAAGTTTATTATCATGGCATTAAATTTACAAGAAAAGATTTATAAGTGATAAAAATGCAAGTTATAATGTTATAAAACACTCCTTTCCTAAAATGATTCATTTAAATAAATACAAATACTTTTAAAATTCACTTGAGTTTTCCATTCATAACGTATAATAAGTGCATTGTAGTGGTAATGATAAAATACCTGGTCGTATTATACTATTAGTCAATTGTTTATGTTAAAATATTTCATCATTTTTGATGATCATCCAATGTATGTTAAGTAATAATGTATTGAAATGTTGAAAAATTCTATTAATTTTAAACAAATACAGAATGAGCACAAAGGGTGACATAGTTATAAGGACACATTTGGAAAAAATACTCAGTGTAACCACTCCTGAGCGACCCCCTTTTGAGCAACCACCTCTCTTCAACAATATTATCAATTTTCTCATAGTCAACATTTATCTTCAATTTAACCTCTCTAGAGCAATAACCTCTCAACAACAGCCAACAATGTACATCTCCCAAAGTGTTGATCTGGACAGGTTGTGCTGTATCCATACATAATACAGTAAAACCTCACATAACGATCAACTCAATATTTAGACAAACTCATTAATAGGAACACAACTTTCAAGTCAATTTTCACTGTTTTTCTCTTTATGCAACCTCAATATTAAAGACCACCTCAATAAGAAGACCAGTTTCATGGGTCCTAAGGGTGGTCATATTATTGAGGTTTTACTGTACATAATTTTTCATTAATAAACATGCATATATACTAGAATGAATTATTTATCCCATGCATTGTTTTTCTAACCATCATTCATCAATATTTAAAGTCAAAATATTTTAATCAGTATGAGTTTAAAGACAAATAAACACCACATTTCATGTGCAATATCTTCCATATTTTGGAACATAAATCAGCCAGAACAGTCACTATACTATTGATGTATGAATATTTCAGCTTCCCCGTGAGCAATCAGGTATAATAGAATACTTCAATATTTTCTAGAAAACTGGGAAGCTGTCAAACAGACACTTCATACACCCCTAGAGGAATTACAAACAGAAAGAATGTTCCCTCTAGCTAATAAGATGAATTATAGAATATTCATTCCCTACTCTGATAGTACCACAATGAGATAGAAATATTTCTTTCTACGATGCAGTAAAATATTGCCAAGGTTCTTTTACAGGCATTTAGGGAAATGTGTATTGTATGTGCTTAAGTGGTAGAGCAATATTAAATATCAAGATACTGAATTCGCTCCAATTTATAATACTGTTCTGCACTTTTCTAAATGCTCACTTTTATAATATCATGTTGATCTAGTCTGGACTGTTCCATTTCATTTCATGGTATTCTCTGTCTTTTTCTCTTCTATTCTCTATTCCATTACCTATTCTACTGGCCATCCTTAAACTAATTCGTTTGTTTGGCATAACCCTATCCACACCTGAGAAGGGCCCCTATTCAAAATATTTTGTCCAAGTGATTAGTGGGGATTTTTAAAAAACTTGAATGATCATAAAAAGTAATAACATACATAAATTTTACTTGGTAGGGTTATACGCCAAACTAACATTTTTTAAGGATTTTCCAATTCTCTATTCTATTATCTACTCTATTCCATACTAATTGTAATCTTGTGTATCATGTTCTATTTCTATCAAATTCTGTTCTGTGCTACTCAATATATCATAACATTGAGATTTGCAAGTAGATGCTATATTTCAAGTATTAAAGTGTCATTTGATTTAGTTATCATGATAAATGAGTTCATATTGTCATGTTTACATAAATTGATTCCCTTCAATATACTTGTTATAAACTTCAAACCCTAAAATACATCTACCGAGTACCTATCGAGGTATAGGCCAAACTGTCATAAAAATTCAAGCCATACTTTGTTTTAATTAAGCAATTTATCACACATCTGTCCAATTCATACCATTCAAAATGACTTCAACAAAACAGAAATTTCTAATGAATTTACATAAGTCAGAAATTTATATAGATCAAAATTTTAATTCAACCCTCATTATATAGATCATTGGTTACAACAGTCTTAAACACACACAGTAAACTTGCAGGAGAAAAGTTTTGGTAGTACCTGATGTGGCTCAAACTTAAAACTTGAGCATTGTGCTCTACTGACAGAGGTTACCGGGCAGCCTGATGGGACCCCATTCAAAATCATTATAATACTAAAAAAAAACATGTCATCTAGAAAATGTAGTATATGTTAACTTTTCCACAAGGTTCCCTCAATTTTGAGAATATACATGATGTGCGAGACATAATGTATTCTGTAATTGATTTGCTGTTTTATAGCCATGTTTCTCAAACCTGGATGTTAATTTCAAACATGACAGCCTCAGTATGCAGAATTGCCAAAATTTCCGATTTAAGACATCAATAAAGTAACTGATCAAAGACTCAAGTTTTGGTTCCGACTCCCTAACCAATATTGATAACCCAAGACCATGAACATTGGGCAAAACTTCCTAATAGAGTCAATGGAAATTAATTAAGGCACATCATTTTAGGACCGTATCTGAATGTAAGACGCCACAGTGTACCAATATAAGAATTACACACTGTGAAATTTAATCTCCAATTCCTCATCAAATTGATATATAGCAAATTACTCATTGTCTTCCCATCTAACTATTTCCTTAGAGGCATCAATTCCCATAATCAACCTCAGATTTCATTATTTTCTGTCCTTTTTACCATGCTATCGATTCGAAGCAGTATTCAAATCGATACCACACAAATAGAATGAATTACTTACCTCCAGTCGAGACAGCTCGTCGTAAAAATCCTAAAAAGTCCATTTTTTGTTATAAAATAACATCACGTCCGTACAAGGGCCTCATGATAGAGAAACACTGTTCGTTAATCCAGAATACAATATTAAATGTTTTACATCACTAAAACCATTTGGTTGTATAGGCATCACTTTCTTAGTCCACAAAATTAATAACAAACACAAGGTTTTTTAAGTCACAAAAATTTAAATTCCACATTTTATCACTGTACACACGTTCACCATAAATGTTTAGCAGTTCCTTCGACTTTCACACTAAAAACTTGCATTTCCTACAAATAACCATTAAATTGATACATAAACTGTGACAAATTTGTCAAAATGTTTTGTTTATTCGTTTATTTATAACATCTAAGATTATGCAACAAGATTTAACATCTACTCTTATCCCAATGAGATTTATCAAAAAGATATATCTTTTTATCAGAACTTTGACAAAAGGAAACAACTATTCTATCAATGTTTTTCACCCTAATACTATGAACAAACAAAAGATAACAGTATCGACAATTTATATACACCATACAGATTGTATTGCATATTTCAGGTATGCACATAATATTTGTGTAGTACCCAAACAGCATTAAACGCAAGTGTCTTCATTTTTCATACATTTTACACAAATACTCCATTAAATTTATTTTGTAAAATGTTTTAGATACCCTAAAGTTAAGTCCGGTTTTAATGCAAACACATTTATACAAACAATGATCCTGAAGCCTAGTTTATCACCATTCACCATCATTTTATTCACCCATATAATGCCCCCAAGTCCATACAAATATGTCATATCAATTACTATTATTTTCATGTAGTTTTTATTCAAAAAAATTAACAGAATAGAGCTGAGAAAAGCAATTTATACATTTAGTATTTAATCCTTACTTCCGTTGACTTCAAACATATTTTTCAAATCGTATGAATAACCCCACATCAAAATTAATTAAATCATGTTTCCACCAGCTTGCGTACTACAATTAAACACCTGATAAAGAAAATTGTACCTTTTTTCAAATCCAAATAAATCTATTTTAAGCCAGCATGTAAATTACAGTGCATGAGAAAGGTGATTTTAAGTGTAAAAAGTTTCAAATTTAATACAAACTGAAATCCGTGATTTTAAGTGTAAAAAGTTTCAAATCTAATACAAACTGGAATTCACGTCACAATAATCCGAATTATCTTCCTCGTCCACAGTAAAGCATTCCTGAGATAGACAGAAATCTGGTCAACTTTAAATCCATTTCAGATAAAATCCACTTTACTCAGCTTATAGACACAAAATCTCCTTAAACCGTTAAAGTCTAATACCTTGAGCAGGAGAATACTGAAGCAAAATATTTGGAATAACATACAACAATTAGTATAGATAACAAACAATTATAAATTAGTGACAACCTTAATTATACGCAATAATATCGTATCACAAGATAATCTGAAATACAAATAGATCAAAGCAAAAGACCAACTGTATGTGTGTTTAAAATTACAGGCATACTTCGAAGTTATAATTCAATAAACAGTTACGGTAAAAAAAACACTACTGCACGCGACATTTACCAAACTTCTGACTACATTATTGACGTATTGCATGAGTGACTTTGTATTGTCTTCTAAACAACTTTTTATTCCCTGGCTGATCAGGTATCTTCAAGAAAATGACAATACCGTAACGGACAATGAATAGCAAGTCATTATCTATGCCCCATCTTCAACAAGGAAATTAAACGACTATAAAAGTAATATTACATTGCTGGAATGCCAATAGATGTGATAACTATTAAAAGTTAATATTCAGCGGAGTGTGTAGGAATATTGCAAAAGAATTAACATTTTGCGAGAAGAAATATTTGAAAATGTTGCTTTCTCACTGATTAGATTACTAGGTTATGATCAAATTTTTTTTTTTTCATTTTTTAATCGTCAGACCTCCTTGTGACCATTCTTAATACATGAATTATAGATAAATGATAAAAAATGATTAGTAAAAAAACATACTGATTAATACTGTCGCATTATATAAACATGTATATGAAGACCAAAATTGTATGGCTTTTAATGGTCTGCTCTCAAGGTTAATCACTAACTATATATACTGTGAGAGGAAGATTATTTAATCAAAGAATTCAAAGCAAAATTGATAATTTGAAGTAAATAATTTATTGAGGTAATCAGACATTTAAGAGCATATACAGATAGATAACCATAGTATATTACACAAATGTCTCCCGAATTTAATTGCAATTAAGGGAACAAAAATAAATCATCAAGCACTGAATTGCTGTCCATGCAATTTTGTAACCTACCCAGCAATCTTAAACTTAATTGACATATCTTTCATTAATTGAGCCCCTAAGTGCAGAGACAAGTAACATGTCAAACTTTTTTCAGAACTTTTCAGTCAAACAATACTAAACCGACATTTCTATACATGTCAAACACATGACAGAAATATCTATACTAAGGACACAGTCATGTTGTTAATGACAATACAAGCATGTAATATTTACAGATACTGATCTGATTTTCTTACTGATAATGTCAACATTAATATCAAATCCAGCTGTATTGTATGAGAGAATATTATTTCATCATATTCACAGCAGAACACTACAAAACAGCAATGTTAACTTATTTTGATGACTTTCTGGTGCTTCGAATCACTTATAAAACTTTGCATTTTAACAAGTAGTGCTTATAGTTTGCAGGAAGTATTCGTTTTATTATAAGCAGATGTGCAGAACAGAAGGAAATATGATTTATTTTCAGTCTTTGATGTTAGAAATCTATCAAAGGTAATTTTTAGAGCAATGAGGAAAATCATCTAGAGTTAAGAAAATCAAATAATTTCTGTGATTGGTGCACTATCCGACACTCATTATGTTTATATATACAGCATCCAAGTTTCACAATCAAAATATTACCCAGGGTTCGAACAAACATGTTCCATAACTTGCAGTTAAATGCTCTTAATTGACTGACCTCGCTTATCAGGCCCACTTCAATCTAAACCTGTTTATCTAAACTGATAGTGAAACAAGTCCTCATAACTTATACTACTCACTCTACTACTCGACTGCTTCCTGGATTACTAACCAGTACTTGAGTCTAAAATCGGGGTCATGAAGGTCTAGATCAAACTCAACCCAGCGGGGGCTTGAACTTACAACCTTCTGATATGAGGCACTATATCTCTCTTCTACGCCTCCCTTTATCTTCCCTTAACACAACTAGAATATGTCACTAAAACACAAAAAGCGGACAAAATTTACATTTCTAAATATCCCTCAAAACATTCAAACTTACATGAAACATTTAATTTAACACTTTAAAATTTGAAGACATGCCTAGGGAAATTATATGAAGATAGTATGATAAGAAACACATGTTTATATTGCGGATATTAAATAAGAAAACAAGATCACAGATAATATGATTATCAGATCAAACAGAGGGCGTAAAAAAGACTACCGTATTAAACTTAATAAAATCCCATACAGTCAGTCAAATGATATTGTCAGAAAAATGTCAAAATTACATTCACACAGTCATAGTATGTAATTCGTGCCCACAGGACAGACACATAATTTCTCGCATTACTGTATAAACATGATATCATCTCATACATCCCTCCGCAACATCTACAAAAAAATAACATTGTTTTTTTAATCTTTCCATCACCTGCTGAGAGCCGTAAATAAATGAAGCAGACCAAGTCAAACAAAACAACTGACATCTTTTGTTGTAGGTTTTTTATTCTTGAAAATTATCTATGTATTGACATTTACGACCAATGGCAAACACAACATTGAATGTATCAACAAGTCAGTCCTTTTATGTTCTTAAACCTTCAAAGGTCATATTACTCTGTTCTTGTTTGATTTTTGTAAATAACACCTGAACATCATAACATACAAAGACATAAAGGTGTTACTACAGTTGTTTCACAAGCAGTTACTATGACACAGTAAATATCCTTTATTCTGGATTATAATAAAATAATGCCCCACCCATTAGCGCCATGTTTAAACAGAAGTCAATTTGCAATATCACAGTGATCCCTAATTGTATGGAATGATTCTGACTCCCAGTTACTGAAGAAAAAGCCATTGAACAACCTTGATTTACCCATTGTTACAGCAGAACAATCTTGTTTTACCCATTGTTACAGCAGAACAATCTTGATTTACCCATTGTTACAGCAGAACAATCTTGATTTATCCATTGTTACAGCAGAACAATCTTGATTTACCCATTGTTACAGCAGAACAATCTTGATTTACCCATTGTTACAGCAGAACAATCTTGTTTTACCCATTGTTACAGCAGAACAATCTTGATTTACCCATTGTTACAGCAGAACAATCTTGATTTACCCATTGTTACAGCAGAACAATCTTGATTTACCCATTGTTACAGCAGAACAATCTTGATTTACCCATTGTTACAGCAGAACAATCTTGATTTACCCATTGTTACAGCAGAACAATCTTGTTTTACCCATTGTTACAGCAGAACAATCTTGATTTACCCATTGTTACAGCAGAACAATCTTGTTTTACCCATTGTTACAGCAGAACAATCTTGTTGTACCCATTGTTACAGTAGAACAATCTTGATTTACCCATTGTTACAGCAGAACAATCTTGTTTTACCCATTGTTACAGCAGAACAATCTTGATTTACCCATTGTTACAGCAGAACAATCTTGTTTTACCCATTGTTACAGCAGAACAATCTTGTCTTACCCATTGTTACAGCAGAACAATCTTGTTTTACCCATTATTACAGCAGAACAATCTTGTTTTACCCATTGTTACAGCAGAACAATCTTGTTTTACCCATTGTTACAGCAGAACAATCTTGTTTTACCAATTGTTACAGCAGAACAATCTTTTTTACCCATTGTTACAGCAAGGAATATCACTGAAGAAGCAAGCAAGGAGGAAATGCCACAACAAGGTGCACAGCCACCCCAAAAGCACAAGGATATATGAAACTAGATATATCTTCAAACAAGAGGGCCATGGTGGCTGAGCACATTGCCAGGGTGGCTTCAAGAGATTCCAAGAGAATTTACAATGATAAGACTTTGTGACCTACTTTTTTGACCAAATACCATTCTGGACTTGTATTTTATTTAGACAGACATTCTGATCAAGTTTTATGTCGTTTCGGTAGACCTCTGGAGTGTTAACAAGGTTTTACTATAATTTGACCTAGTGACCTAGTTTTTGACCCAAGATGACCCAGTTTCGAACTTGGCCTAGATCTTATTGAGACAAACATTCTGACCAAGTTTCATGCAGATCTGGTAAAAGATGTTACCTCTAGAGTGTTAACAGTCTAAATTGTTGATGACGGACACAGGGCGATCCCAAAAGATGGTCGGCACAATTTGAAGGTTAAGATTTGTTGTGCAGGTATGAAAGATGCCGAAATGTTACGATTGCTGGTCACTCCAGATCCAAAATGGGGATTTGGTAAGTTCACTGAATTTCGGTAACGTACCCTTTATTAAAAGGTGAACAAATCTGTGTGAAGGTTACAAACGTTGGTCGGTTGAAGAGAAATTGCCTTGGTGGTTAACGTAAGATTTCATTAGTTTACACAACACTGATATAATTATGCAAATAGCAAAACCATATTAGTAATGGCTGCGCCGAAAACGATATAGATGTGAAGAATCACAAAAGCAAAAGAGACACAAGCATATATTATGATGGTTGTAGACTAATTGAATATAATCGTGATGATTAAATCAATATCACACCAATTTCTCAGAGAATAAATCAATGTTTTAGTTCATTCCGGTCAAGTTTGACCGAGAATAGCTGATTGGTTTCAAAATGGATGAGCTGAAGCAAATTTACTGTCCACAGACAACAGACAAGGAGATAGAGCCAAGTCTGTAATTAAAGTCTTTCATCATGATATCATCATTAAACCATTGATAAATAAATAGACACACAAAATTGGAAATCAAGCCTTTTTTGACGGGTGACCTCTAAACAATTTCAAAAATACTTCATTGACAGGTAGACTAAATATCAATGGTCGTTGCAGCAATTTCCAGCTGTGGTTACATGACTGTATTTAACAGATATTTAATCATAACTAACCCCATTTATCTTAAAAATATTTTTAAGTACAGCATAAACATAAACTTATTGTACAGTTTGTTTGAACTGTGTATACCTTCCCTCAATTTGGCACCTATTAATCAATGATAAAGTGTAGAAACATAAACAAAACATTCAAACAAAACAATCCAACAAAGGAATTTTATCACATACCAATCGTGGAATATTCCTGTGATTTAAGTTGCCAGTACATAAATTTTATATCAAATTAAGCCATAAATCATCTATAAACCAAGGCATCAAACCAAGTTAATATAGGATTTAAAGTTTTAACGATTTTTGATATTTTTCAATATATTAACAAATTATCTTAATCTACCAATCACAATGGTGACCAAGGCAATACAATGAAATCATCTTGCATTTCTTTCAATGATATTTTTTGGTGCTGTTTGCCGCAAACCTGCAGTCGCAGTCAAACATAATGCACATACATGTACTGGTATATAAATTGTACTTTCCATACACTTGACAGATATCCCTAGTGAATAGAATGCTTGCATGGTTCCTATCATTTAATTATGGTGGCCGTCTGTAATGCTGACATAAATAACATTAGTAGACAACAGTTTCACATTCTTCAGTGTACATAAACCTGTTTTATACATACATGATGCATTTCTGATAGTTAGAGGTTACTGAAAATATTTCTTATTACCAAGTGGCTATTCACACAGGTGTGCAGCACATGGCTAGAAAAGGCAAGAAAAAATAACTTACACTACTCCAAAACCGTCCAAACACACCTAATATACTCTTATCATCTAACTCGAACTTGTCATAATGCTGTAGATTTTTTCTGACATATAACAACATAGAAATAATGACGCCAGGCACCTGTGACCATTTAACAAGGCTCACACGCCCAATGATAAGATTTTCCCTTGAATTAAATTAATAAATTTCCTATCATTTTGAATTTATTATTTACTCCACTGATTTACAGCAAGACGTAGAAAACACCCATTTTCCCTATTCCCACAGAATAATGAAGAAAGAAATTTATAGGAATAGCGGTTGGATATGTCAATGTTTTTGTCAGTGCTTGACACCTACATGTCACAGTACTCTGGATTTATCACACTGTAAAGAACACATGACCCCTAAAAGCACTCTCATTATACAGAGCCAACTACTAAGCAGTATAAAAGACGATTATTAACTCCTTTAAATATTCACCTATAAGATTTTAACATCATAACTTATTCATTTTTCCTTATCGGTACAATTGAACACAAATATATCCATTATTACAAAAGCATTGCACCTTCCTTACCCTACAGAGGTCATCAAAACGCGTCTATAATTTCATTAAATAGCCACTGGCCATAAATTTATCATCACTTCAAAGAATAAAAAGAAATATTGTAATTTTCTTGCATCCCTTAAATGCACTGGCAAAAGAACATACAGTAAAATCCTACACTGAAAAAATCCCCTCACATCACCATTGGCCACACAGTCATGCAGAGCCAAATACTACTTATTCATGTAAATTCAACAATTCAGGTTCACACCAGTCTCACATTCCTGTGTACACAAGCAAAAAAGAAATAATTCCCAATCTGCTTGACCATCACATGAATAGAACATAAATACAGAACTGTCCAAGTAAATAAGTAAATCCTTCCACACAAATGTCAGAATGTTTTCTTTCCACGCTACCAGATACTTTTCACTCCTAGAGCAGGAATTTGTATCTACTTAAGTCACAATAAATTAACCATATTTTGATAAATGTGCAACCTCTACGGTTTCTTCTAATGATAAACACATTCATAATATTCTCACGAAGAAAAAAAACTACATAGAGAACTAAGACTGAATAAAACAACTTCCTTTAATGAAAATCTATAAAAGACAGCAATACGAATACAACCATGTGAACTCAGTTACGTAGCACATGTTACCTCAGTGCTCTATTAAAATCCGATTAACTTCACATGCATAAAGATTTTATCACCAATGATACAGAGGCAATGAGCAAGCCATCTTTGATGTAGACAGAAAAATCATCAATGAAATTAACTGGCAGGTCTTAAAGGTCTGACAGAAGTCATCATCTAATAGGAAGCCTGCTGAGATTTGAAAAAAGGGAACACATTAGGGGTCAGAAGTGTCAGGCAATCAATTTAAGTGTCATGTGGGCACTGGAAATGAACAAACTAATGATAGTATGGCTAGTGATTATACTGTCGCCTTCACAGATAACTTTACAGATACGGCTGCTCACCCTGGAAGATAATTCTCACTTTGGAGGACCACAATGTCCATTACTGAACACTAAATCTGGGAAGCTGGGATAAAATAACACCAATGACTATGAATTATTTAAAACATGAGAAAAATTATCCTATGAAGTGAATCACTCAAGGTCGTTTTTTTAAAATGCCTATTCTCAAAGATTCAGGTGTTTTCACTGTGACCAAGACAAATAGCCAAGAACACCCCCCTCCAAATACTTTGGATGGGATTCATAGATAGACCATGGTAGAAACATGGTAAAATCATTGTCTGTAACCATGAGGTTCTAACCAAGGTTTAGATACACTTGACCAAAGTTGAAACATGGTTGGATGAGGTTTGTCAAATGGAGCATTATCCCATCAGGACTCGAGCAAGAAGCTCCAAGATGGTCATCATATGATGGTGTTCTCTGGGACTGATTTGAAGCTGATTTGTACACATGGTTTGATCAGTTCCAGATCACTTTCACATCTCTTCCAGAAAATAATGGACCAATTCGAAAATGACAAGCCTGTGTTGGCTTTGATGGTCAAATTACAGTTAAATTGCAGTCATTTCAGATCAGTGTTGCAAACATGGACTGTTCACTGTCATCAATATGTTTAATGACAAAACAATGTACAAGTACATTAATTGTTGGACATGGCTCAAACATGCTGACCATAAACACTGGGTAGGGTTTCTAACCAAAGAACAAATCCCCATATTCCAACAAATATCTTGAGACCATTGCACATAGCCAACTACTTTGGGGAAACACCTAAAGCAATTATATATTTGAAGACTTTGTGGAAACATTCTAGCCTAGTATATGGTATATCCAACTGCTCCGGGGATGTAACCCAATGGAAATTGGGAGTAGAAATGACAGCATCAAAAGCTTGTCTAAGTAGGAGGCCTACCAGGTTGTAAGGCTGATAACTGTGATGATCAGAAGACAGGGTGTCAGACAAACCAGTTAGAGTGAATAATGAACATCAATATAACACAGTGATAATTGATCCATCCACCAGACTCCCCACACACTTCCATACAATGTAGGAATACAATACAAACACAGAAATAAGAAATTCGAGAATTATGGAAAGTTGCAATCAATAATATGTGCACGGAGAGGACACTGTTGTCAACAAAATCATTGTGTAGTTCTTCAGATTATGCTTTAACACTATCACAATGACTGTCAGTGACCTGCAGTGCACTATCTGGCCAGCATAAAGCAATTTAGATGTCTGTGCATGCGGTGTCATTAAAACATCAGCTGACGTGTAATTATCTCCCACTAATCATGGTGGATGTTTTCCCTGTCATTATTTTTATTGACATTTTCCTTGCTGCAGTACACTTAAGGAAATAAGTACAGAAATTACCTTGCCTTAAAATAAACCAAGGAGAAAAATTACCCTGACTTTAAATTGTAGACAAAGTAATTACCCGGCTTTAAATGTAGGCAATGTTATTACTTTGCTTAAAATGTAGGTTACAAAAAAAAGACAATTTCCGCCAAATTGGTTTTTCTCAAGTAAATAAAGTCAAATTAGCCCGATTATAATAGTGCAAGGAACAGAAAACCGCCATAATCTGTGTTTAAAAATAATGTTAAAAGAGTCTGGCCTGTAGGCATATGTCAAAAAATTGAAGTATAGAAAATGCTGTATTTGATTATTACTGCACATAAAATGAAGTGAGATAATAAGATATGCAGGCAGACATAAGTTATAACAAGTTTAGCAGACAATATTTAAAAAAAATGTTTGTGTGTTTTGTGTTTTACACTGTCTCTAAACAGTATTACAGTTGAAAACAGCAGGCAATTGACCTATCAAAAGCTCTTGGGTTACAACCAGTACTTTGTTTGTTTGTTTCATCGGGTTTAACGCCGTTTCCAACGATATTTCAGTTATATACGGCGGCCGGTTCACCTAACCAGTTTTTCCTGGACTGAAATCTAACCAGTACTAACTTACCCTTCCACAAGGAGCCGGCAACTTCACCACATGAGGAGGTAAATTGACATTTTTATCAAATTTTCATGGAAGGGTATGACCTGCCGCGACCGGGAATCGAACCCGGATCGCCGGGTTACAAACAAGTCCAGTGCACTTAAACCACTGGACCACGGCTTACAACCAGTACTAGCCTGCTCCTCCATATTTACTTCCACCAATAAATCAGAGTTCAGAGGAGGAGAACAAATGACTTTGGATGTATTATCTTCAGTCAAATTGTCATGTAAGAACATACGCCTTGACAGGGGTTCAAACCCTTGACCTCTAGCTTAAGTAATAACAGCTGAGCACTCTACCAAATAAGCTGGGTTGGCCTTTAAATGGGTAAAACTGTTGCTCAACCATAATAGGATTTTAACAGAATGATCATCAATTCAAAGTCACATTCACAGATGATTTTTTAAATAAATTTCAATAATTGTAACTTATTTCAAAGGGTATATTTTAACATAAATCTAGAAGCCACTTGCTTTAAGTCATAAATACAAACGTACATGGAAATTACCAAACTAATTGTGGTACTGACACTTCCTGACACTACATTTTATCCTTCTTTATCATTTTTTTCATCAACTTTTAATTCAGTATGAGATAGCATGTAATGAAATACTGAACATTATTATAATTACAGGCAGCCATTATTTCAAATGTGGCAGGTTCAAATTTCTTATCTGATTGGCTGTCAAAAATTGGACTTATCAGCTGAAAAAAGTCTCAATTAAGAGAAAAGTTAATAACAAGCTTATCTTGATTGTTCCAGATGTGCACGCAAATACTGAAACAACAGAGAATCTATGTACTCACTGTACTGGGGCAGTCCCAAATTAACTACTTTGCTCACAGCAAGTATTTTTTTAAGGAAATATAATAAAGCGAAGAGAATAAATGCATAAAAATTACATTTTCACTGAAATGCAAACATTTTAATAGCAAATTTATGCATAATAAGTTTAATGAAACCCATTACAAGTTGCCTTTTATTCTGTAAAAGTTCACTTTTGAAATGCTTAAACATCACTTTAGCAATAACTGCTCTTCGCTTGAACAAAATGAACAAGAGCGCTGACTATCACAAAATACGCCCATTCTATGGTTATGTCACTGGAGTGTGAAAATAAAACATTCAAACTATTTAACTGGTTATCCAGCTTGTCCGAGATATTATGCCCATACACATTCTCACCAATTCTAGAATCCCGGCTTCTGGCCAGCAACTAATAAGCCTCACTTAATGTTACACATGCATAAACAGCAACATGTGTATATTTTTCATATCACCTTGAGCTGGGGGGGGGGGTGACTGTGCTATTTGTAATAGGCATATCCTGCTCAACTACTTTATTCATTTATAAGTTTTGAAATTACTGGTGCAATCTTGAGTATAACCATACAACTATAAATATATATACACTACGGTAACAGAGTCATTTAATATCTCAAATGCATTTCAGTTTAACCATATAATTAAGTACCTTGATGAATATCATTTTGCATTTCAATGCCATGTACATAAATGAGCAATAATATTACATGCAAATTCCTTCACATTCAACTTCAGATTTAGCTAAATAAATATCTTCATAATGTATCAAAGTTGAATTAAGTTTGACTTTGTCTCTTGGACACTGTGCGATCCCTAAGTATGTGGTAATTTGCTTAAACCATAACAATACATAACTGTAAATGGCCTCTTAAAAGGTTAATCCAGATTTATATAAACAAGATTAAAGCAATAATGCCATATGTAAAAAAAACTTCAAAGGCACTGACTGGACCGTGAATTAGTCTTAAAAGTTAATACATGGGAAAAGCTACTGGACTCTAGATCTATGTAAAGATATCGGACATGAATGATAGAAACACTTGTACCACACAAATTGTGAAGAAGTGTACAAATTGTGTACACAAAAGCGGTATTTTCTAACTCCTTTTGAATCCGCTATACATCTCTGCATATCCTTACAATGATAACAAATAGGGAATCTCCTAAGCTTACAAATCCAAACTACGACCAGCAGCGTCACCGTGACTGCATCGAGATCTACATCTAAGCAAACAAATTCGATGTCAGTATGCCTCAATAAAGCAACATTGTCAGCAATATCACTGATACACATGTCTGTACATCAACAAAAACAAGTCAACAAATCAGATGTCTCCTGGCCTCTTCAGACAACTTTGGTCAGTCTGCAGTGCGCCACTGTTACATGAATAACAAATGCTACCAGGACAATGGACAATTATTCAGCGGCGACAGACAATCAATAGTTAAGATGGATATAACATAAATTGCAACAAATTTTGGTCATTAATCTTGGACAATAGACACTATCCCGGCCAGTTCACATGTCCAGTGGTTTGGCATCTAATCAATGGACATCAACTATCTTGTCATTCCGAAATGACTGTTGACCAAAGTTTAATTAAGAATCAAAAGTGCATAATTAATCAAAGATGAAGTACTTCTCCTAACTACATTAGTATCGCTGTGAAGATGAAGTAAATGCATTAGTTTCCATGGCAGCGCATTGTTACACAGAAACTTTTATCATTCCTACACATACTTTCATTTCTTTTAATAAATATGTAAAGAATACTCGGGGTAATGATACTCAGGGAGTATCAGTAACAGTTAGTGTTACAAAGCTGTATAATTACTCAGGGAGTACCAGTAACAGTTAGTGTAACAAAGCTGTATAATTACTCAGGGAGTACCAGTAACAGTTAGTGTAACAAAGCTGTAAGGACAATAATTTAGTTTTAACATGAATAATATCAATACACGTTTTATTTGTTAATTTTAACTTTTTCCCCCATACTACCACAAGCCATTATTGTAAGGCAATCGTGACATTACGTCATTTGTTATTTCACAACTGAATTATCAGAAATAATACATTCGTGCCATTGCATGTCTGCAAGTAAGGGTGGAGTGGCACGCTCACAATACAACAGTTGTCACATAGCCATCATGATACAATCCTTATAACAATACTGGTTAATGGTAAGTACTTAATGTTACATGTAATAATGTTGTTTTAATAAATATGTAATAGCATCACCAACTTAGTAAACAAGATATAAATTGATAAGCAAAATGGACAAATTTGCCGTACAACATAGCTGTAGGTGATTTTTACCAAGTGTTTGATGCCAAGTAGGATTTGATTACCTCCCTTATTTGGTAAATATTTTAAAATTAACAAGTTTTATTCTAATTATAATAAACCTTGCCAATTAGACTTTAATAAACAGCAGTACGCAATCCAAATACACCCTTATCAGTGTCTTCATTTTGGATATACAAAGTATTGCAACAAGTGCTACAATTACTATACATCAGAAACAATTCATATGATATCTATATACATTATTATGATCACAGTCGTGTCACATATGGCTTTCTTAATGGGATTAATATTGAAATACACAATGAAGTCATCAAAAACAAGCAGTAAGACTACAGAGAGCTAATACTGATATATTGATCTGTTGTTTGTGTGACACAGCTGTATATATAATATTCATACTGAAATAACTTTATTTATGACAGATCTATATAGAAGTATTCACAACACCTACAATGATCGATCCTCCTCCTCTGCTCTATTACATTTGAAAGGTAGCTATTCAATATCTGACACTACATACGGTGCTATAAAGTACTGAGAGAGCATTTCCCCTAGACAGGGGACACAATTCAACCAGCCAACCAAACAGTTTATTACAGATAGTAATTGTGCAAACTGACCTCCAATAAAATATATGTAGCGGATATGTGGTCCAGTGGTAACACACTGGTCTAGTATTCCAAGACTCACAGGTTTGAACCCCACCAATAACAGTACTAACTAGTAACAGTCTTTCAGATGAGACAAAAACCGAGGTCCTTTGTATGATGCTTTACATTGGGCACGTAAAAGAACCAGAGGTGTTTCTGGAACTTGGTTATCTTCTGTATCATGCACTATCCTCCAAAAATCTCAAATGACTTAACATTCTTCCAGAGGCATCGCCAAAATGGGAAACCGGTGGGGTGGGGATGATAAATAAATGCAAATACACACATGAAATTCACATTGAGGTGGCTGACTTTTGAATGACAGAATTGTATTTGAATTACCAGAGGTCAGACAGGAACGCTAAGTGTATCTAGAGGGGTGTATACAAAACTAGTCTACCTGCATATTTATAAAGAAGGTTAAAGACTTGTTTTGCTTTCACCTCCTGATCTGTACTTAGAAAATAATTAAACCTGAATCTTGAGCTTCAAAAAGATTCCTATCTGTAACAAGAGTTGATGGGATGTTAATAAACCTTGTCCAGAAAACTGATGATCTAGAGATAAGTGATATTCTGGTAAATACTTGCTTGTCAGAGCAATCAACATTTCCTCAGAAACTTAATTGTCTGAATGAACTTGCAACAGGTAGATATATTACCACAAGACTGCCATGATGGACATAAAACGCTCACCTCAGTTGTTTGCAGTAAATGTGAGGTATCTCTCAATGTTTTGCCCCAAAGAGTTGGGGTAGGCATACAGGGGACTTCAGACAGAGGATGATTCATGACATGGAAATATGACAAGCCAGGTGAGACCCCCCACCCAAGAAAATAGACTTAATCACAATTTTTGATTTGACAGGATTTGGATGAGTTGAGCAGCTCCATCACCCATACACACATGCATAGACTTGGACACAGGTAGGTCCCTGCTGCAGCAATGATATTTAGACAAAACATTTTGCTGTTTACTGTTTGTCTGGATTCACTGGATGTTCCTGCTCCCAGGGGCAAAACATCCAGGATTTACATAAGTCAAAGGTTATAAACTGGTATCTAGTGACTAGTGTCAGAATGAAGCATTGTGATTGGTCAATTTTTAAAATTCTGCTTAGACCTTGGTAAAGTTATCCAAGGAAAGATTGCACAGACCTCAAGACTATTTTTTAATATTTTGTTCTCACAGGATTGGGTAGCCAAAAGTAATAGAAGCAGAGGGCCACAAATTTCCTCAAAATTTGGCAACGTCCTGACCTCTGGTTACCAAGGAGATTATATAGTTGTCAACAAAGGGATATAGAATAATAAGCTCAACTTTTTGCAGACAGTGCAGGGAGACAGTGCCACAGCGATAATGTATCACATTCTGATGCCAGACCGGTTACCTGTAAGGATGTTTTTTGTATAGATTCCAGATGGACAGCAGATTGTTGACCCATTAAAAACCTCCTGCAGTAACTGCCTTTGGTGAAGGTGAGCAAAAGCACAAACAATAACAATAGATCTGACATATCTATATGTCTGTCTGATGTTTGATGGTTAATATTATAATCAACATAAAGAGACCATAAACTTCATACAGTTCAGAGATCAATGCGAGTCATTTAATTAACAGTTTCTTTAAATTAGCAACAATATTCAGGGCATAACTAAGTATAACAAATTACTCTCTACCTAACGGCAACTGAATAATAATTACAATAAAGTATAAGTGATCACTTTGTTTTTCAAACACAAATTTTAAAAATACAGTAAAACCTCACTTGAAGACCACCTCAATTTTAAGACCGCAAATTTCAAGTCATTTTCACTGTTTTGCTCCCCTCTGCAAGTTTTCAAGGGTCCCAATGTTGGTCTTATTACTGAACATACATTTTTAGGAAACTAGGGTAAAGTTGGTGACCAAGTGTAGACTACAACCTATGCCCCAAATCCTGACAAATCTGTAGCTCTTCTAACTGACCTACTTGGGTACTTAGTGTAACGGCCACCTACCAACACCTACCTACACTAAATTGACTGACTACAAACCCCAAAAATAAAAATTACTAACCTGATGATGGCAAGTTCGCACTTTCTCCAGATGACAGCGAGGCTGCAGCATCACACATACCACCAATACCACTGTCGGGGTTTGAATCACGTCCATAGCTATCCCGTACACATTTCCGTCTAGTTATCTCACAGTCCAGTAACTGCAAGCCTCTAGGTGGTCCAGTCTCTATATTGCCTCCATTTCCATTATGTTCAGTACAGGAATTAGTATCATTATTCTTATTGTTCTGACATTTACTTTGACCTTGACCTAAACAGGTAACATCGTCATGGAAACCTTGATCATGTTCATGCATACTTCCACACATTGAATCTGTTTCCGGAGACACTGGTAAGTTTTCTAACATTTTCTTTATTGAGTCACTATCAAATTCAAGATTGTAAGTTGGGGTCTGTGGAGTTTGAGGGGTAAGGGGCTCAGGAGGTGACGGCCATTCCGGGGACTCTGAATTGTGAGATCCTCCTCTAGGGGAATCTGGCATTAATTTTTGGGGTTGAGGGGCTAGAATTCTGATACAGTCTTTGTGAATCACAATACTTTTATTTTCATTTTCTACCGGTGTTGGTGGGTCGTTTTCGATTTCCATCTCTTCATGATTTGTTGCTATGGTAACACTTTTTCTGCCACTATTGTGTTCTAATTCACATGAATTATCATATTTTCCAACAAAAGCAGTTTCAACACGAATACTTTCACATGTTTTAGAAGGTGACTTTCCAAATGAGGAAAATGCTTGGTTCCCATCACAGGTCAAAGGTCCAGCCGACACAGATCGGGAACCGTTATAAACACGACCTTTTGCATCTAAATGATTATTGCTTGTGTTCATAGAATGTTTACTACCATTAGCTGTCTCATGCATGCCACCAGACGTCGTAGATGAAGGTTTGAGTATACTACGAGGCTGGAACTTCCTGTCATCTGCTCCAGATTCAGTCTGAGTCCTTGGTATGGTTGCAGCTTTATCAACTCGAACAAATGCTTCCCTTTCAGCAGACGGGGTGATACATTCGCATGGTTCTACTTGATTTAAGTCATAGGGACTGGAGACAGCACGACGAGGATCATGTACCGGTGAGTTAGGTGAAGAGACACTTGGTTTTCCTTTACCCTGCGTGGTAAATAAGATACAGTAATAAATGCTGCCGAGTTATCATGAAAATATAACAGTTCATTTTTCATTTATCAATAATTCCTGAATGCATTTAAGAAAATAAGAATATTATACACAACTTTTAATACAAATCTCCTCTGTTTACTCAATGCTAGAAGGAAACTGAAAATTTAAGAAGTTTTGACAGATATATGCAATAAAATCAGTAATTAGTAAGACAGTCATAAGTGTCAAATTCCTATAAAATATTTTTTCACCAAGAACGCTTTTCCTTACCAAAGATGAAAACAGTTTTTTATATACAGTAAAACCTAACTTAAAGACCACCTAAAAATTATGAACACACTTCTCAAGTCCATTTCCACTGCTTTGCTCTTTATTCAACCTCAATATTAAGACCACCACAATAACAAGACCAGTTTTCAAGGGTCCCAAGGGAGGTCTTAATATTGAGGTTTTACTGTACTTTAAATACATAAAATATGTAACGCTCCTTTAATGTTTGCTACTTACCTTTGGAGGGCTGAGTCTGAGAGAGTTAGCAGACGATGCTTTTCTTGCAAATTTCTGGCTTGTAATCTGGAATTCATTAACATCAACAATAAATCATCAATAAAATACAAATCCAATTTAATAAGTCCACAAAATTTAAAGCAAAGCATTACAATGAAATCCCAAGAAGACTAAATATAATACACTCCTATGTGTTTAGCATAACTTCTTAAGTAAACAATAACGGTCTGTGTAATTTCACTTCAAATTTAAAATTATCATTTTCAACATCACCTAATTTTCTAACTAATTACTCATGGGTCAGTAAATTGGAACCAAAGATCGGTTTGTAAAATCACCAAATGAACCATATTAAGCCAAATACTTTAACCTGAAGTCAAAACTAACAATTACAGCATCAATGTACTGATCAACATGGATAACATGACCCATATTTCCAGGGCATGTTCTAGCTGGTCCCACGGGGGACCAATCACAAAGCAAAATACAATGTAACTACTTTTTTTCCAAACTCAAGAAAAATTCCCAATTGAAATCACATGGATTCTGATAGGAGATGAAGGAAGAGGTTTGAATATCTTAGAGACAGTGAAACTATAAAAAAATAAGTTTTCAGCTATTATTGACATTAAAATTACCAACAATATAATTTGTTGGTACAATTTTTCAGAAACCTTGACAGTCATGAAAACATTCCCAATTTCACAAGGGGCCCTTTTCCAAAAGCCTAGAAAACCCCAGATGTCTACCAAATATTTATTCAATCCAATAGTAACGACATTTTTCAACTGTATTTTACATAGTCAACTTTTTACTGAATAATCTCTCTTTGGTGCAAGCAACAAACATTTGCCTGAACAAGAACGAGATGAAGAAAAGTTCACTTGACATAAATTATATCGCTTTTCAGTCATCAGTGAAAAATCTTAACTGGGTTTCAAACTCACAGACCAAACGGAGAAGGTGAACATGTTAATTAAAACAATGAAAACTATGATCAGGTTGATGTTTGTTTGTTTCATCGGGTTTAACGCCGTTTCTCAACGATATTTCAGTTATATACGGCGGCTGGTTCACCTAACCAGTTGTTCCTGGACTGAAATCTAACCAGTACTAACTTACCCTTCCACAAGGAGCCGGCAACTTCTCCACATGAGGAGGAAAATCGACATTTTTGTCAAATTTTCATGGAAGGGTATGACCTGCCGCGACCGGGAATCGAACCCGGATTGCCGGGCTACAAGTCCAGCGCACTAACCACTGGACCATGGCTCTTGATCAGGTTGATGTCTTCCACATTGAAGTCAATTATTTCAAGTTACATACAAGTCGGCATTCTGATATTGGTTGAAAGGAAATAATTTTAAGCAAATTTGATACTGTAACGAAGACAACTTTTATCTCCCAGCTACATAGGGACATGGACTGTCTTTACGTAAAACCAAAATGTTCAAATATACATAGAAAATTAAAGTTTTGATAAATATACAAGCAAGAACACACTCTTTGGTAATCTGGATCATACAGGCAACTGAAATTAGACCTAAGTTGACCTCTGCCATTTTATCGTATTCCAACTGTAAATGGCAGAAAGATTAAAGGACATTTAGTGAATAATACTTTTTATAATAACATTTCTATTTTTTCAATACAAAAATTAAATCAATTTTGAAGAATTGTAATAATGTAAACACTACAAAAGCTGAAAAGTTATAATTAAGGGGTAAGAAAGGATAAAATAGGGATTTAGTTTTATCCAAAAAAAAATTCAATTGATATATTGGATATGTAAGTAGTGATTTGTTGAAAGTTGCAGTACAATAGTATGAATACAAATTGTAAAAAACAAAACTTGTACATGAGAATATTGCATATAATGCATTACGAGTGCTTGGCGCGAAGATATTGTAACTCAGTTTTAGCACAAAAACAGTTACACTAGTTATACGTCGAACCCTCGATATTTAAATTGTTGATTTTTTTTATTTAAAAAGTTCACCATTATTCATCTATGTAAATAATATATTGACTTATGTATATAGTAATAAGATTTTAGTATCTTCCAAATCATTGTTAGATCAAGTTCAAAGTAAGAATTTTCACCCTAAACCATTCAGTTTTATATTCAATAGATCATGATACCCACCAAAATTACTTTGAATCAAAGCAATTCGACAAGGTTTTTTTTTGAACATGTGCGCATTTTGATGCTTTTCCGAGGAGAACATCGCCAATTCTTGATGGATTTGCATAAAGAAGGAATCATTTGAAAGATAAATTATTAATGCATAGACTCAGGTGCTATCTTGGAAAAATGTTGATGTTTTAATTGTGATTTTGGCTGCAGAAAGAGGTCTAGTGAGAGAAGCGTTGTACTATTTATACATATATTACAGAAGGGATCAAGAAAACCTACTGTGGTATCATAAACTAAAAATTAACTTCATTCAGATGGATTTCATACAACACAATATACAGTGGAACCTCCCCAAACCGGACCCTCTAAAAACCGGAATACTCCCCAAACCGGACATTTTTTGCGGTCCGGAGTTTTCTTCTTCTATTTTTATTGTATAAAAACACTCTGAAAACCGGAACCTCTGAACTCCGGAAACCGAACGAAAGTTCAACTTAATTTGGTTCGATTTCTATATAATTTCACCTTCGAAAATTGGAACGACTTTCATTACGTTGACAGTGTATTTTTAACAGTTGAAATGTGGTGCGTGTTTTTACTACACAGGTGTGAAAATCACATCCTGTTACGGACGTCAGGTCTGATTAATCTCGATGGCAATTACTACTGATTGACTTTTAATCATACATATATGTATTAGCATAAAATTTTACAAGTATATCGCCATTTACAATTTAGCAATCACTCCTCATTACTGCTAAGTTTTTATTAAGTATATTTTTTCGAATATTCGAATATTGAAACAGGATTCGAATATTCGAAGTTATGAACGAATATTCGAATATAATATATATATAATATATCGTATACACTTTGTATAATTTTATGTATGAGGTGTATACTTGTAGGGTCTTTTATAACATATTTTATTCGCACGTTGTGCAAATTACATGACTGTTGTACTATATACAAGTACATCGTGCTACATTGTATATATAATATATTTATGTACGTATTTGACAAACAATCGTTAAGTAGATCATTAAATACTTAATAATCACTAGAAGAGAAATTTTAAACAATAGGGCAAACTTCATTGTCAAATCCGATGTCATGACTGGTATGAATTCGACCGGAAATTTATTTTATTTGAATCATTAATTGATGTATACATGTTCTTATTGTTTGTCTTCCATGAACGACAAACTTGTTATTACTGTTCTTCTAAAATAGTACATTGTCGTTGTAATTTCGTGATGAAAATAAGAATAAACAAATTATTTTACGATCTCGTGTAAAACATAAACATACAATGTTGTCAAAAAGCAGTAAGTATCACTTTGACGAGCCTTCTTTTCATAAATAACATTTTATTTCATGTGCATCTCAAAGCAAATAATATGAATTTCTTTAAGTTTGCTTGTACATTTTTAAATTAAAGGCAGTCATGTTTGTTTAAGCTGTGTTCATTTTCTTGAAATATCATGTGATTATACCATGTAAAATTCAAAGATGTACAATCATTCAATGAAATAATGACCTCAACCTTAGGTACAAGTATGAAATAGCATCAAAATGAAAAAAAACTCTACAAACCGGAAACCTCTGCGAACCGGAATGTTCAACCGGTCCCGAAGGAGTCCGGTTTAGGGAGGTTCCACTGTATTATGAATGTGTGAGAATTAGATTTGTTTTAACTTTATCATTTCATACACAAAAATATATTTTCCCTATAATACCTACAACATTTAATAGCATGGTTACCTAGGATGGGGAACAAAAATATTTTCTAACATATTTAAGCCAAATCAGATTCTGTACAGAAATTTTAACAATAATAAAAAATAAATAAAAATTACTATTTATCTAAAATTGGTCAGAGCCTTTGAACAACAGGTCTTATGGAATTATGTTCAAACGTTCTTTATCATGAAAAAGTATGAATCTTGTGAGGAGTGGTTCAGTTGTTGTATCCTTTATATGGTTCAAACCCACAATCTCCAGACTGAGTGTGCACCACTGTACCCAATACAATATCCATCCCTTAATTAAAGTAATATTTTGCTAATATTTTGTTCACTTTTTACCTAAAAGACAGGAAAAATATATTTCCTATAGTTAAACATCAATAAACATGCATTAACAAAGAATAAACTCATAATGTACTGGTTAAAGAAAGATGTTTGTACATCATTAAATTAAAAAAACCACTTTCAGTTCTTTTTAACAATCTGGCTATTTTACAAGTTAGTAATATGGTAAAAAAAGATATTTTTAAACGGTTATACATTGCAATGGTTCTTATTAGAGACGTTTTAGCCAATGTTACAACAATACTGGATGAAGCCAATTCAAACAATTCATGTTCAGATGAGCCAGATACATCTTTAAACATACCAACAAGCATTTCCCAGTACATGTAATAGAAAATTAAAAACAAGTTATTCTTGGATTACAAGGCATAATCAACATATATATATAACTTTATTTCTGCCAGATATGGAGAGCAAAATACATGTACATTCCAAAAATTACAGATATTAAGCAATTAATATTAGTTACATAAAACATAATAAGTAAGTAAGTGGGTTGACGCCATCACTAACAGCAGCTCACTTAGTCTTATATATGATAAACTGGAATTCGAAAGCATAAGCCCAAGGGGCTAAACTTGATCAGTAATCATTTAATAGACATATAGACTAATAGAGTATACATTAAAGCAAGTTAATGACCTGCATGTTTAATTAAGAAATTGCTATAAAAGCAAGATTATCATATACAAAATAATAGTTATTCTGTTGTTACTGTTAGGTAGAAATCAAGGGAGAGTAAAACAGAGATATGATCTGCAAATATTTTTGAGTTGTCTCCCTTATATATATATCGGTCTCTGCAACCAATAAAGGGCATATTTTTTGGCGCAGCCGTACTAACATGGTTTGCATATCAGTGTTTTGTAAACCAATCAAATCCTACATTTAACCACCAAGGCAATTTCTCTTCAACTGAAAAATATTTGTAACTTTGACGCAGATTGGTTAACATTGTGTATAGACTGTATTTCAAGATTGATCCAGTAAGTAGTGTTGTTAGTCATCACCATGGGGAATTGTCCGGTGTTAGAATTAAGAAGACTTTTTTGGATTTATGTACCAGTTGAGAACATTTATATTGTTTTAATCAGATAAATCGCTGTAACTAGTTGATTAACATGAATGTGTGAGTTTAGGCATTTAGGCATTGTTTTATGTTGTACAACAAATTTTAACCTTCAGATTGCAACAAATGTGTATACTTCAAGTTGCGCCGACCATCTTTTTTAAAGATATTTCTTGTTTACATTGGGTTCATCTGCTTTTAAAGTACACCACAATAAAAGGATATAAAACCGAGTTCTGAGACCATTTTCATGATGCAGCATTGATGATGGGTCAATTTTAAAACTGTGCTTAGAACAAAAGACCCGGGCACAGGATTATAACTGAAACATGTATTTACACTCACCACTCAAATTGCAAAATTCACTGTGATAGAGACTCATATTGTGTGTTAAAATGTATGATAATGTTAAATGAGTGCAGTATATTCTTTGCAGCCCATTTCTTAGAGTAGATATATAATATTAGAGAGTGTAATATAAGATCTGAGAGTAATTATTAAGTCTGAGTGTATGGAGTGTGGCACTATAACACAATAAGTACTCCCATATCTCATGATTACACTCAAATCTAAAAGAAAATGGACGAAGCATACTCAGTACTCGGTGACATTTTCATGCGTTGTCCACACTCAAATGTCCACTAATAGACGTATTAGAGCTAAATTTGCGATTGGAGTATTGCGTATTGGTATCCATTATAACCACATGCCCAATGCTCAAGTTGGGGCCGGATATGTCTCCTAACGCAGATTAAAAATGGTTAACCCAGGAGGCCTTGTTCCATTCAGAAAATCTCATAACAACAGCACAAACAAACAAGATCATTTCACTTCAAATTTGGTTTCAAA